>CM051268.1:52998106-53248106 GCA_027921565.1 Artemia sinica
TCAAGCCCTAAGAAATTTTCAACCCTTTAGCTCCGAAAATAAGCTTCTGGATCTAAATTAAACAGTGTTTTTTACTTGAATCGCGGTAACTCGATGTTTTATTGCTAGAACGTGCTACTCCAATGCAATTCACGCCACAGATTATTTAAAAACACGTCTTGATCGAGCCTATTCCTTATTTCAACTGGTCTTATAAAAACGGTGACTTAATGACACCCTGTGACACTCGTCATCATTATTTATGCCTTTTTCTAATGCTTGAATACCCCCAATGGACATATTTTCTATTGCCATTATTTTCCGAGATTTCCCATCCTGGGCATAACTATTAATGCCCCCCTGGCACACTCTGATACCCTATCATCATATCTAAGATATTTTCAGATATTTTTGTGTTTAAAATCATTCAATAAATCCATTTTATCCTGTTTTCGCAACCCAGCCCCTCCGTAATACAGCATCTCAATTCTCACCCTGTGCCACTCTATTACTTTGCCCCCTGGCACACTTTGAATCCCAACCCAGCCCCTTCGTAATACACCATCTCAATTCCCGCCCTGTATCATATTATTACTGGGCCTCCCTGGCACACTCTGAATCTCATCCTCATACCTAAGATATTTTCAGATAGTTTTATGTTTAAAATCGTTCATTAAATCAATTGTTCCATCTTTATGCAACCCAACCCTACGTAATACATCTTCTCAATTCCCATCCTGTGCCACACTATTACTGACCTCCCCCCCTAGCACACTCTGACGTTCACATCCTTATACCTAAGATATTTTCAGATATTTTTATGTTTAAAATCATTCATAAAATCCATTGTATCATGTTTTCGCAACCCAACCCTACGTAATACACCTTCTCAATTCCCACCCTGTGCCACACTGTTACTGAACCCTCCCCCCTAGAACACTCTGACATTTCCATCCTCATACCTAAGATATTTTCAGATAATTTTATGTTTAAAATCATTAATTAAATCCATTGTTTCATGTTTTCGAATCCCAACCCTACGTAATACACCATCTCAATTCACATCCTGTGCCACACTATTACTGATCCCCCTGGCACTCCTCTTGTCACTGTTACCTCATCTGATGTTTTCAAAGTGTGTTATGGAAGTTTCTTGTTTGAAACGTATGACTCAGAATGCTCTTATATTGTTGTATCGTGGTTTATCTTGTCAGTGTTATCTCAGTTGATATTTTAAAAGTGTATTTTAGAAGTTTCTTGTTTAAAACGTATCATTCAAGATGTTTTTCTAGTGTTGTGTCGGGGTTATTCTTGTCACTGTTACCTCAGTTGATGTTTCAATGTGCATTTTCGAAGTTTCTCGTTTGAGACATATGACTCAGAGTTTGTTTTATACTGTTGTGTCGTGGTTTTATCTTGTCAGTGTTACCTCAGTTGATGTTTCAAAGTATATTTGGAAGTTTCTCGTTTGAAACGTATGACTCAGAATATTTTTATACTGTTGTGTCGTGGCTTTATCTTGTCAGTGTTACCTCACTTGATGTTTTCAAAGTTTATTTTAGAAGTTTCTTGTTTGAAACGTATTAGTCAGAATGTTTTCTAGTGTTGTGTCGTGGTTTCATCTTGTCAGTGTTACCTCAGTTGATGTTTCAAAGTGCATTTGGAAGTTTCTCGTTTGAAATGTGTGACTCAGAATGCTTTTATACTGTATTGTCATGGTCTATCTTGTCAGGGTTACCTCAGTTGATGTTTCAAAAGTGTAATTTGGGAGTTTCACGTTTGAAACGAATGATCCAGAATGTTTTTATGCTGTTGTGTCATGGTTTATCATGTCAGTGTTACCTCAGTCGATGCTTCAAAGTGAATTTTGGAAGTTTGTTGTTTGAAACATATGACTCAGAATGTTTTTATACTGTTATATCGTGGTTTATCTTGTCACTGTTACCTCAGTTGATGTTTCAAAGTGCATTTTTGAAGTTTCTTGTTTGAAACGCATGACTCAGAATATTTTTATACTGTTGTGTGATGGCTTATCTTGTCAGTGTTACCCACAGTTTATAGACAGTAAGCTTATCGCAGATAATTTCTGGTCTTCGGTCTCGGTGCGAACAAAAAGCTCCTCCCACTTGTTTCTGCCTTAGCGGATTAGTCTGTTATCGTCAATCACTGGTTACCAAGTGCATTATTCGTAATTGCGAAAGCAGAAAAAAACTTGGTGAGCCAGCCAAGTGGTTTGCAAGCGTCCCATCTCACAGGTATGAATTAATTTATATACAAATTATGACTTAATCTATTATTTACGTGGACTCAACTGATCGGCCTATGTAGGATTTTATAAAAAAGGGGGCGGGGGGGTTGATGAAATTTGTGAAAATAAGGAATTTTTTCTTCTTCTAATAACTGGTGGGGTAGGTGTGATGGTTTCAGGGGCGGATCCAGGATTTTTTTAGGGGGGCGCAAAATAGGTTGATCCGACAAACATAATCAATCGAATATGGCTTGAGTGCAAAGACCTGAATTGGGAAACTGGCTGCGAGGACTTACCCTTTGAACAGTTTATAAGATTTTTTTGCGCACACGTGCATATTACGAAGCAAAATTTAAGAATCGAGAAATCGAGACACGTACCTATCAAGGAAAATAAACTAGCAAGTAATTATTTTAGTTTTAGTAGTTTAAATATTTGATTATCTCTTTTTTTGAACAAAGGGGTAAATTTTTTAAAAATTTATTTAAAATAAAACTTTTAAAACTGAAATATCAATGCGAAGCACCAAACATCATAATCAAATGTCATCGCTTTATGGCATTGTTCAAATAAAACTTATTTTTTACTTGATTATCGTCGTAAATTTATTCCTTGTCTTTCTTTCCATTCTTAAACCAATGTTATATTTACCTTTTGCATTATTACAGCCCACTATATATACATTCATATAAATTTATATGCAGTGTTACCGCCATACCAATTATTCTCCTTTCCTTTTTTATTCTTTAATAATAATTTCTGGTCGTTTTGAGTTTGAATTATTGTAGGCTTCTATTTCTACTGATCTTAAGTTTAATATGGCCTTTACTATTCTTTAAAAAAAAACTTTCTTTTTCGTAAAGTTTTCGTAGTATATATATATATATATATATATATATATATATATATATATATATATATATATATATTATATATATATATATATATATATATATATATATATATATATATATATATATATATATATATATATAATATATATATATATATATATATATATATATATATATATATATAATATATATATATATATATATATATATATATATATATATATATATAATATATATATATATATATATATATATATATATATATATATATATATATATATATTATATATATATATATATATATATATATATATATATATATATATATATATATATATATATATATATATATTTATATCGTTATATATATATATCGTATATCGTTATATATATTTTATATATTATATATATATATATATATATATATATATATATATATATATATGTATATTTATATCGGCGCGTACAAACAACTCCTCTCATTTGATCTGCAATTAGCGGTCCAATTACCCTGGAACACGTATTTTGGCAGAAACTTTCTCAAAATGCCTTTGAAACCAATTTGAGACTTCGAAACCTATTTTTAATTCCTAAAAACATCTAATAATAACATTACACTACTAACTACCGATTTTCATGTATGTATTGGAATAAATTAATTTAAAATTAGTTTCTTCAAAATTAGTGTTCCAACGTTGAAGCCAAATTTCGCGTCCAAGAGAAATCTGACTTGTCTACCCGCGAAAAGATCTGATAACGCCTATGTTTCTATCTGCAAAAACGTTCTCCGGAGCACTCGCACCCTGTCCGGGTTTTTATAATGGGAGAGATAGAGAATGATCATACTGCTAATTCTATAAACTGTGGTGTTACCTCAGTATGCTGATATTTATTCCTTAAAATCTTAATCAATTTTTGTTTTCTCAAAGTTATAAGTGAAAACATTGAAAGGATTTTTTTCAATAAAGTACAAATTATATTCTGGCTTTTAGAAAGCATAGGGTTTAGAACCCTACTCAGATTAATTTATGTTTGTTTTGAGTCTGACTTATTTTTATTTCTGTTTGTTTTGGGTTTCATTTATTTATTGATACTGATTTGTGGTAGTTGGACAAGGAAAACAAGCGGGTGCTCGAGGACATGCTTGGTGGATTATTTGATTCTATTTTTGTTCATTTTTGGTTTCATGGAGTTCTTTACTTTTTTTGAAAAACTTATTTTGTGCAAAAAGTTTTTTTGATTAATTTCTCTTCATTTATATTGACATAGTCTTTTTCAGGGAGAAGGATTGAGCCTCTTCAGAATTTAAACAACCGTCCCTTCCATAAACACCTTTAATACCCCCTGGGCATAGCTTACAACCCTTGCCCCTAATCCCTGGGGGTTCTTTCAACCCCAGAAGCCTTGTTATATGATACTTAGACTATTTTGAATAGAATGGCTAGTTCAAAATGTCTATTAGACGCATTTCGGGACAATATGAGGTGTGTGTAGGGGTGAGAGGGTAGCTTCCCTCTGATCACTTTGACTCTTAAAAAGAGCACTAGAGCGTCTGATTACTAATCCAATGAGCCCCCTTTGATTTTCGTATGACCACACTTATTATAAAATCCCTATGTCCCCAGGGTACAACTTACAGCCCTTGCCCTGAGGGCTGGAGGGATTTGTTATCTTCAACTACGTTGAACAAAATGGCTATAACAAAATGTTGATCAGAAATGTTTGGGAAAATGATGGGCGTTGGAGGGGGGCGGGGAGGGAGGGATTCTCCCTCTGATTACTTTTGACTATTAAAAAGGGAAATAGCATTCTCAATTTTCAATCGAGAGAGCCCTTTTTGAAGTTTTTACTACAACACTTTCTATATGACATTATGTGGCCCCAGGGCTTAACTTACAACCTTAGCCCTGAGGGCTGTTGGGGGCTGTCATACTCAATCAAATAACTTCTGGATTCTTCAACTACGTTCAACAAAATTTCTATATCAAAATGTTGATCGGAAGTGTTTGGGGAAATGATGGGTACGGGGGGAGGGACATTCGCCCTCCGATCGCCTTTGACTATTAATAAGGGCACTAGCCCTCTCAATTCCCCATTGAATGAGTCCTTTTTAAAGCTTCCACGACAAAGCTTGCGAAGACCTAATTTCCAGAACGTTCAAATACGTTGAACAAATGGTTGGCTTGAGAGAGACGTTGGGGAAATGGTAGGCTTGAGAGGAGAGTTAGTTGCCCTCCAATCATCTTTCGACTATTAAAGAGGGCACTATCGCTTCCAATTTCCAATTGAATGAGCCCTTTTTGAAGTTTCTACGACAACGCTTTCTCTAAAACTTTATATGCCCCCAGGGCATAACTTACAACCCTTGCGCAGAGGGCTGTGGGGGGAGTGTCATCCTCAAAGACAGAATTTCCGGACTTTTCAACTACGTTGAACAAAATGGCTATCTCAAATTTTTTATTGGATGTTTTTGGGGAAATGGTGGGCGTGGGAGAGGTGTTAGTTTTCTTCTTATCACTTTTGACTATTAAAAAGGGCACTAGGCCTTCGAAGTTTTCGAAGTTTTTATGGCACGATTGGATGCCTTTGCGGAAATGGTTGATGTGAGAGGGAGGTTAGTTGCCCTCCAATCAGTTTCGACTAGCCTATTAAAAAGCGCACTAGCCCTTTCAATTTCCAACTGAATGAGTCTTTTTTGAAATTTCTATGACAGCATTTTCTATAAAAAAAAAACCTTATATGCTCCCAGGGCATAAATTACAACCTTAGCCCTGAGGGTTCTGGAGGGAGTGTCATCCTCAAAGACATAATTTCCAGAACTTTCATCTATGTTGAACAGAATGGCTATCTCAAATTTTGATTGGATGTATTTGGGGAAATGGTGAGCTTAATAGGGGGCCTTGTTCCCTTCAATCACTTTCGACTCTTAAAAATGGCAATAGCACTATCAAGGCCTTTTTGAAGTCTCTACGAAAACGCTTTCTATAAAAACCTTATATGTCCACAGGGCATAATTTACAACCCTTGTGCCGAGGGCTGTGGGGGGTTGTCATCCTCAAAATCCTAATTTCCAGAACTTTCAAGAACATTGAACAAAATGGCTATCTAAAAATTTTAATACAATGTCTTTGGAGAAATGGTGGGCGTGAGAGGGGGATTAGCTGCTCTCCATTCACTTTCGACTATAAAAAAGGGCACTAGCGCTTTCAATTTCCAGTCAAATGAGCCCTTTTTGTAGTTTCTACGACAACACTTTCAATAAAAACCTTATATGCCCCCAGGGCATAACTTACAATCCTTGCCCTGAGAGGTTTGGGGGGGGGGGGTTTGTCATCCTCAAAATCATAATTTCCAGAACTTTCAACTACGTTGAACAAAATGGCTATCTTAAATTTTGATTGGATGTGTTTAGGGAAATGGTGAGCTTGATAGGGGGCCTAGTTGCCCTCCAATCACTTTCGACTATTAAAAAGGGCACTAGCCCTTTCAGTTTCCAATCAAATGAGGCCTTTTGAAGTCTCTACGAAAACACTTTCTATAAAAACCTTATATGCCCACAGCGCATAATTTACAACCCTTGCCCCGAGGGCTGTGGTGGGTTGTCATCCTCAAAATCCTAATTTCCAGAACTTTCAACTACGTTGAACAAAATGGCAATCTCAAAATTTTAATACAATGTGTTTGGGGAAATGGTGGGCGTGAGAGGGGAGTTAGTTGCTCTCCATTAACTTCCGACAATTAAAAAGGGCACTAGCCCTTTCAATCTCCAATCAAATGAGCCCTTTTTGAAATTTCTACGACAATACTTTCTATAAAAACCTTATATGCCCCCAGGGTATAACTTACAACCCTTGCCCTGAGGGGTTTGGGGGGTTTGTCATCCTCAAAATCATAATTTCCAGAACTTTCAACTACGTTGAACAAAATGGCTATCTCAAAATTTTAATTGAATGTGTTTGGGGAAAAGGTGGGCGTGAGAGGGGGGTTAGTTGATCTCCATTCACTTTCAACTATTAAAAAGGGCACTAGCCCTTTCAATCTCCAATCAAATGAGCCCTTTTTGAAATTTCTACGACAACATTTTCTGTAAAAACCTCATATGCCCCCAGGTTATAACTTACAAACCTTGCCCTGACGGCTCTGAGGGGGTTGTCATCCTAAAAGACCTAATTTCCAGAACTTTTAACTACGTTGAACAAAATGAATATCTAACAATTTTGATTGTATGTCTTTGGGAAAATGGTGGACGTGAGAGGGGGTGTAGTTGCCCTCCAATTACTTTTGACTATTAAAAAGGTCACTAGCCATTTCAATTTCCAATTGAATGAGCCTTTTTTGAAGTTTCTACGACAAAGCTTTCTATAAAAACCTTATTTGCCCCCAGGGCAAAGCTTACAACCCTTTCCCTGAGAGCTGTGGGTGGGGGGGGTGTTGTCATCCTTAAAAACCTAATTTGCAAAACTTTCAACTATGCTGAACAAAATGGATATCTAAAAATCTTGATTGTATGTGTTCGGGGATAAGGTGGGCGTGAGAGGGGGGTTTGTTGCCCTCCAATTACTTTCGACTATTAAAAAGGGTACTATCCGTTTGAATTTCCAATTGAATGTGCCCTTTTTCAAGCTTATACGGCAAAGCTTTCAATAAAAACCTTATATGTCCCCAGGGTATAACTTATAGCCCTTGCCTTGAGGGCTCTGAGAAGGGTCATCATCCTCAAAGACCTATTTTCCAGAGCTTTCAACTACGTTGAACAAAATGGCTATCTCAAAATTTTAATTGAATGTGTTTGGGGAAAAGGTGGGCGTGAGAGGGGGGTTAGTTGATCTCCATTCACTTTCAACTATCAAAAAGGGCACTAGCCTTTTCAATTTCCAATCAAATGAGCCCTTTTTGAAGTTTCTACGACAACATTTTCTTTAAAAACCTCATATGTCCCCAGGTTATAACTTACAAACCTTGCCCTGACGGATCTGAGGGGGTTGTCATCCTAAAAGACCTAATTTCCAGAACTTTTAACTAGGTTGAACAAAATGAATATCTAAAAATTTTGATTGGATGTGCTTGGGAAATGATGGGCGTGAGAGGGGGGTTGGTTGCCCTCCAGTTACTTTTGATGTTTTATGACAACGCTTTCTATAGAAACCACATATGCCCCCAGGGCATAGCTTACAACCCTTGTCCCGAGGGCTGTGGGGGGTTGTCATCCTCAAAAGATAATTACCAGAACCGTCAACTACGTTGAAAAAATGACTATCTCAAAATTTTGATTGTATGTGTTTGGGAAAAATGGCGGACGAGAAAGGGGGTTTCGTTGCCCTCCAATTACTTTTGACTATTAAAAAGGCCACTAGCCATTTCAATCTCCAATTGAATGAGCCTTTTTTGAAGTTTCTACGACAACGCTTTCTGTAAAAACCTTATTTGCCCCCAGGGCAAAGCTTACAACCCTTTCCCTGAGAGCTGTGGGTGGGGGGGGGGGGGGTTGTTGTCATCCTTAAAAACCTAATTTGCAAAACTTTCAACTATGCTGAACAAAATGGATATTTAAAAATCTTGATTGTATGTGTTTGGGGATAAGGTGGGCGTGAGAGGGGGGTTTGTTGCCCTCCAATCACTTTCGACTTTTAAAAAGGGCACTAGCCCTTTGAATTTCCAATTTAATGTGCCCTTTTTCAAGCTTATACGGCAAAGCTTTCAATAAAAACCTTATATGTCCACAGGGTATAACTTATAGCCCTTGCCCTGAGGGCTCTGAGAAGGGTCATCATCCTCAAAGACCTAATTTCCAGAACTTTCAACTACGTTGAACAAAATGGCTATCTCAAAATTTTAATTGAATGTGTTTGGGGAAAAGGTGAGCGTGAGAGGGGGGTTAGTTGATCTCCATTCACTTTCAACTATCAAAAAGGGCACTAGCCTTTTCAATTTCCAATTAAATGAGCCCTTTTTGAAGTTTCTATGACAACATTTTCTGTAAAAACCTCTTATGCCCCCAGGTTATAACTTACTAACCTTGCCCTGACGGCTCTGAGGGGGTTGTCATCCTAAAAGACCTAATTTCCAGAACTTTTAACTACGTTGAACAAAATGAATATCTAAAAATTTTGATTGTATGTGTTTGGGAAAATGGTGGACGTGAGAGGGGGTTTAGTTTCCCTCCAATTACTTTTGACTATTAAAAAGGTCACTAGCCATTTCAATTTCCAATTGAATGAGCCTTTTTTGAAGTTTTTACGACAACACTTTCTATAAAAACCTTATTTTCCCCCAGGGCAAAGCTTACAACCCTTTCCCTGAGAGCTGTGGGTGGGGGGGGGGTGTTGTCATCCTTAAAAACCTAATTTGCAAAACTTTCAACTATGCTGAACAAAATGGATATCTAAAAATCTTGATTGTATGTGTTCGGGGAAAAGGTGGGCGTGAGAGGGGGGTTTGTTGCCCTCCAATTACTTTCGACTATTAAAAAGGGCACTAGCCCTTTGAATTTTCAATTGAATGTGCCCTTTTTCAAGCTTATACGGCAAAGCTTTCAATAAAAACCTTATATGTCCCCAGGGTATAACTTATAGCCCTTGCCCTGAGGGCTCTGAGAAGGGTCATCATCCTCAAAGACCTATTTTCCAGAACTTTCAACTACGTTGAACAAAATGGCTATCTCAAAATTTTAATTGAATGTGTTTGGGGAAAAGGTGGGCGTGAGGGGGGGGGGGTTAGTTGATCTCCATTCACTTTCAACTATCAAAAAGGGCACTAGCCTTTTCAATTTCCAATCAAATGAGCCCTTTTTGAAGTTTCTACGACAACATTTTCTTTAAAAACCTCATAGGTTATAACTTACAAACCTAGCCCTGATGGCTCTGAGGGGGTTGTCATCCTAAAAGACCTAATTTCCAGAACTTTTAACTACGTTGAACAAAATGAATATCTAAAAATTTTGATTGGATGTGCTTGGGAAATGATGGGCGTGAGAGGGGGGTTGGTTGCCCTCCAGTTACTTTTGATGTTTTATGACAACGCTTTCTATAGAAACCACATATGCCCCCAGGGCATAGCTTACAACCCTTGTCCCGAGGGCTGTGGGGGGTTGTCATCCTCAAAAGATAATTTCCAGAACTGTCAACTACGTTGAAAAAAAATGACTATCTCAAAATTTTGATTGTATGTGTTTGGGAAAATGGCGGACGAGAAAGGGGGTTTAGTTGCCCTCCAATTACTTTTGACTATTAAAAAGGCCACTAGCCATTTCAATTTCCAATTGAATGAGCCTTTTTTTAAGTTTCTACGACAACGCTTTCTATAAAAACCTTATTTGCCCCCAGGGCAAAGCTTACAACCCTTTCCTTGAGAGCTGTGGGTGGGGGGGGGGGTGTTGTCATCCTTAGAAACCTAGTTTGCAAAACTTTCAACTATGCTGAACAAAATGGATATTTAAAAATCTTGATTGTATGTGTTTGGGGATAAGGTGGGCGTGAAAGGGGGGTTTGTTGCCCTCCAATCACTTTCGACTATTAAAAAGAGCACTATCCCTTTGAATTTCCAATTGAATATGCCCTTTTTCAAGCTTCTACGGCAAAGCTTTCAATAAAAACCTTATATGTCCCCAGGATATAACTTATAGCCCTTGCCCTGAGGGCTCTGAGAAGGGTCATCATCCTCAAAGACCTAATTTCCAGAACTTTCAACTACGCTGAACAAAATGGCTATCTCAAAATTCTGATTGGATGTGTTTGGATAAATGGTGGGCGTGGAAGGGGTTTTAGTTGCCTTGCAATCACTTTCGACTCTTAAAAAGGGCATGAATCTAACTCCTGTACTGTGTAGACCAGTATATGAAATAGATAGCTATCCTAATCAAAAAAAATTTGAGTGAATGAAAGGATTAAATTGCGCAATTACTGGATACCTGAACTATCATCTGAGAAATTTATTCAACAGAAATTTCCTTTCAACAACACGTTTTGTGGATTTTTCGGGGGGTAGTCAATCACCCCCTTTGCGAGTAAGTCTCGTTTAATGATGTTTAAAAAAATTGAGTTCGGGCATCTCGCCAAGTTATATAATGAATATTCCAGTATCCCAGGCCAAGTTCGACCGAGCTAATGAGCTCCAAAACGAAAGATTAGACCGACTACTTGGTAAGCAGGGTGATTTAATAACTGCAGTTAACAATTTGTCTTCTGAAATACAGGAGTTAAAGATTGAGGCTTTAGAAAGAGATAGAAAAATAGCCGAATTAGAAAGGTCACTTGAAGATCGAAAGCAGAAGAACTCGTTGCTCGAGCGTCAAATGCTACTAATTGAAGTGAAAGAAAAAAGTTCGAGTTGATCATACACGGCTTACAGACGGATATTAATCCGAATCAATCCCTTGAAGCTCACGTAAAAGATCTACTTAGGAAAACCTTAAAAATTGAGTCATCTGTGTAAATTAACAAATGTTATCGCTTAGGAGGAAAAACTGTCAATATAACGAATAGACAACGTAAGTAGAAAGGCCTTATTGACTCCCGTACGAACCACGTGGTTTATGGTTTTCTCACTGAGAATGAAAAAACAGAATTTTTCTCACTTGAAAAAACACTTCTCATTTGATGTTTTTCATGGATGTCAACATCAATTTATGTCTGTTTTATGTCTGTTCGTTGTCAGTGAGAATGAAATAACAGGAACTTTCTCACATTTATGGATGTCAACAGCAATTTATGTCTGTTTTATGTATGTTCGTTGTCAGTGAGAATGAAAAAACAGGAACTTTCTCACATTTATGGATGTCCACAGCAATTCATGTCTGTTTTATGTCTGTTCGTTGTCAGTGAGAATGGACATGCTCGACGCGAATGTTATGAGATTGTTTGGCTAACCTAACCTGAGAAATTGATTTACAAAATCGGCGGGGAAATTATTGATTCACGAAGAGGGAATTAAGAAACATTATGGTTTCTTTGATCTTTAGGCGAACCTAACCTGAGAACTTGATTTACATAATCGGCGGGGAAATTATTGATTCACGAAGGGGGAATTAAGAAACAATTATGGTTTCTTTGATCTTTAGGCGAACCTAACCTGAGAACTTGATTTACATAATCGGCAGGGGAATTATTGATTCACGAAGGGGGAATTAAGAAACAATCATGGCTTCATTGTTGTTTGGCTAGCCTAACCTGAGAAATTGATTTACATAATCGGTGGGGGAGAATGTATTGATTTACGAAAGGGGGAATTAAGAAACAAACATGGCTTCTTTGATCTTTAGGCTAACCTAACCTGAGAACTTGATTTACATAATCGGCGGGGAAATTATTGATTCACGAAGGGGGAATTAAGAAACATTATGGTTTCTTTAATCTTAGGTCTGAGGGATAAACGTTCTTTAGGTCAGAGAGAAAAATTAATATTCTATTTTTAAATAGGGCTTCATTGATCTTTAGTGTCAGGAATTATAAATGACATCACTTGTTATCCTGGAATTTTGCGGGAGTCTAAAGAGATAGAAATTCTATTTTTAAATACGGCTTCACTAAGCTTTAAGTCGGAGAGATAAATTGATATTCTAACGAAACCTTAATAGTGTAGCTAGGAACATTTATGAGATGAAGAGATTAACGTAGGAAAGGGTTTCCTAGAAATTTGAAATGTGTCAGCGCAGGGATGCCAAAAAACAAAAGGAACACACAGAAATTACTTTTAGGGGATTATTTGGGCGAAACCGTTTTAGACAGGTTATGGAATTATTTCGGCGAAACAGTTAGACATTTTAAAAGATGATTTAAAAGATGATTTTAGAAGAGGTTTTGAGTGTGGTCGTTATAATACACAAGTTCCATTTGAACAGTGTTGTGAGGTCCCCTACCACAACCCCAAAGGGTTCCGATCCCCCCACCCCAACCCCGAAGGAACCCACCGGTCCTCAAAGATTCTACGGATTCACAAAGGGCCCCTGGCGCCCCAAAGGCTCCTGAGCCACCATTTTAATACTTTTTTAAGGCTTTATTATATCTTTTCAGAACAAATTATTATTTTAGGGAATTATTTCGGCGAAACAGTTAGAGACATTTTAAAAGATGATTTTTGAAGAGATTTTAGAAGAGGATTTGAGGGTGAAACTCTGAGGTCGTTATAATAAACAAGTTCCATTTGAACAGTGTCGTGAGGTCCTCTACCCCAACCCCAAAGGGCTCCGATCCCCCACCCCAACCCCGAAGGAAGCGCCCGGTCCTCAAAGGTCCCCCCAAGCTCCCAAAGGACCACCCGGCCCTCAAGGGTCCCACAGACCCTCAAAGGCTCTCCCCGAGCCCCGTCTTTCGTTGATGTGTATTGTCTGAAACTTATGATTTGGGATATGTAAATTACTATTTCGGACTTTTCTGAGCTAGATTTCTTAGTCTTTCGTTGGTGTGTGTTGTCTGAAACCTATGATTTGGGATGGATGGATTGCAATTTTTGACTTTTCTGAGCTGGATCTCTTAGCCGTTCATAGGTGAGTGCTGTCAGAAAATTATGATTTGGGATGTGTAGTTTGCAAGTTGGACTTTTCAGAGCTATGATTCTTAGTCTCTCATAGGCGTTTGTTGTCTGAAACTTCTAGTTTGGGATGAATAGTTTGCTATTTCAGGCTTTTCTGAGCTAAGGTTTCCTAGTCTTTCGTAGGTGAATGTTGTCTGAAACTTATGATTTGGGATATGTAAATTACTATTTCGGGCTTTTCTAAGCTAGATTTCTTAGTCTTTCGTTGGTGTGTGTTGTCTGAAACCTATGATTTGGGATGGGTGGATTGCTATTTTTGACTTTTCAGAGCTGGATTTCTTAGCCGTTCATAGGTGTGTGTTGTCTGAAACTTATGATTTGGGATGGTTAATTTGCTATTTTTGACTTTTCTGAGCTAGGTTTCTTAGCCTTTCATATGTGTGTGCTGTCAGAAAATTATGATTTGGGATTTGTAGTTTATATTTTGGACTTTTCAGAGCTAGGATTCTTAGTCCCTCATAGGTGTTTATTGTCTGAAGCCTATAGTTTGGGATGAGTAGTTTGCTATTTCAGGCTTTTCATAGCCAGATTTCTTAGTATTTCGTAGGTGTGTGTTGTCTGAAACCTATGATTTGGATTGTGTGGGTTGCTATTTTTTGACTTTTCATAGCCAGATTTCTTAGTCTTTCGTAGGTGTGTGTTGTCTGAAACCTATGATTTGGATTGTGTGGATTGCTATTTTTTGACTTTTCTGAGCTGGATTTCATAGCCTTTCGTAGGGATGTGTTGACTGAAACCTATGATTTGGGATGAGTGGTTTGCTTTTTGGACTTTTCAGAGCTGGATTTCTTAGCCGTTCATAGGTGAGTGTTGTCTGAAACCTATGATTTGGGATGGTTAATTTGCTATTTTTGACTTTCTGAGCTAGGTTTCTTAGCCTTTCATAGGTGTGTGTTGTCAGAAAATTATGATTTGGGATGTGTAGTTTGCTATTTCAGGCTTTTTTGAGCTAAGGTTTCCTAGTATTTCGTAGGTGAATGTTGTCTGAAACCAATAGTTTGGGATGAGTAGTTTGCTATTTCAGGCTTTTATGAGCTAGGTTTCTTAGCCTTTCGTAGGTGTGTGTTGACTGAAACTTATGATTTGGGATATGTAATTTGCTATTTCTGACTTTTCATAACCAGATTTCTTAGTCTTTCATGGGTGAGTGTTGTCTGAAACCTATGATTTGGGATGGTTAATTTGCTATTTTTGACTTTTCTGAGCTAGGTTTCTTAGCCTTTCATAGGTGTGTGTTGTCAGAAAATTATGATTTGGGATGTGTAGTTTGCTATTTCAGGCTTTTCTGAGCTAAGGTTTCCTAGTATTTCGTAGGTGAATGTTGTCTGAAACCAATAGTTTGGGATGAGTAGTTTGCTATTTCAGGCTTTTATGAGCTAGGTTTCTTAGCCTTTCGTAGGTGTGTTGACTGAAACTTATGATTTGGGATATGTAATTTGCTATTTCTGACTTTTCATAACCAGATTTCTTAGTCTTTCGTAGGTGTGTGGTGTCTGAAACCTATGATTTGGGTTGTGTGGGTTGCTATTTTTTGACTTTTCTGAGCTGGATTTCTTAGCCTTTCGTAGGCGTGTGTTGACTGAAACCTATGATTTGGGATGGTTAATTTGCTATTTTTGACTTTTCTGAGCTAGATTTCTTAGCCTTTCATAGGTGTGTGCTTTCAGAAAATTATGATTTGGGAGGTGTAGTTTGCTTTTTGGACTTTTCAGAGCTAGGATTCTTAGTCACTCATAGGTGTTTGTTGTCTGAAACTTCGAGTTTGGGATGAGTAGCTGGCTATTTCAGACTTTTCTGAGCTAAGGTTTCTTAGTATTTCGTAGGTGAATGTTGTCTGAAACTTATGATTTGGGATATGTAAATTACTATTTCAGGCTTTTCTGAGTTGGATTTCTTAGTCTTTCATAGGTGTGTGGTGTCTGAAACCTATGATTTGGGATGAGTGGTTTGCTTTTTGGACTTTTCTGAGCTGGATTTCTGAGCCTTTCCTAGGTGTGTGTTGACTGAAACCTATGATTTGGGATGTGTAGTTTGCTATTTTGACTTTTCTGAGCTAGGTTTCTTAGCCTTTCATAGGTAAGCGTTGTCAGAAAATTATGATTTGGGATATGTAGTTTGCTATTTCAGGCTTTTCTGAGCTAAGGTTTCCTAGTATTTCGTAGGTGAATGTTGTCTGAAACCAATAGTTTGGGATGAGTAGTTTGCTATTTTTGACCTTTCTGAGCTAGGTTTCTTAGTCTTTCGTTGGTGTGTGTTGACTGAAACCTATGATTTGGGATATGTAGTTTGCTATTTTTGACTTTTCTGAGCTGGATTTATTAGCCTTTCATAGGTGTGTGTTGACTGAAACCTATGATTGGGATGAGTGGTTTGCTATTTTTGTCTTTTCTGAGCTAGATTTCTTAGCCTTTCATAGGTATGTGTTGTCAGAAAATTAAGATTTGGGATGTGTAGTTTGCTATTTGGACTTTTCAGAGCTATGATTCTTAGTCCATCATAGGCGTTTGTTGTCTGAAACTTCTAGCTTGGGATGAGTAGTTTGCTATTTCAGGCTTTTCTGAGCTAAGGTTTCTTAGTCTTTCATAGGTGAATGTTGTCTGAAACCTATGATTTGGGATATGTTAATTACTATTTCGGGCTTTTCTAAGCTAGATTTCTTAGTCTTTCGTTGGTGTGTGTTGTCTGAAACCTATGAATTGGGATGGGTGGATTGCTACTTTTGACTTTTCTGAGCTGGATTTCTTAGCCTTTCATAGGTGTTTGTTGTCTGAAACCTATAGTTTGAGATGACTAGTTTGCTATTTTTGACTTTTCTGAGCTAGGTTTCTTAGCCGTTCATAGGTGAGTGTTGTCTGAAACCTATGATTTGGGAATATGTAAATTACTATTTCGGGCTTTTCTGAGTTGGATTTCTTAGTCTTTCATAGGTATGTGTTGTCTGAAACCTATGATTTGGGATGTGTGGGTTGCTATTTTTTTACTTTTCCGAGCTGGATTTCTTAGCCGTTCATAGGTGAGTGCTGTCTGAAACTTATGATTTGGGATGGTTAATTTGCTATTTCCGGCTTTTATTAGCTAGGTTTCTTAGCCTTTCATAGGTGTGTGTTGTCAGAAAATTATGATTTGGGATGTGTAGTTTGCTATTTGGACTTTTCAGAGCTAGGATTCTTAGTCCATCATAGGTGTTTGTTGTCTGAAACCAATAGTTTGGGATGAGTAGTTTGCTATTTCAGGCTTTTCGGAGCTAGATTTCTTAGCCTTTCATAGGTGTGTCCTTTCAGAAAATTATGATTTGGGATATCTAAATTACTATTTCGAGCTTTTCTGAGTTGGACACTTCTAAATTTTTCAGTAGAAGATAGGAAAAGTTATACTATGATTATGATTATTTTCCATGAAGATAAAAAGTTTCACTTTAATTCTAAATTTTCTTAAATTCAATTCCGACCTTTCTCAAAGAGATGAAAAAAAATTAAAGTTCTGTTCCAAATATTTTCCCGGAAGAAGAAAAGTTCAACTTCGATTCTGAATTTTCTCAATGAAAATGAAATAAGTTATTGATCAAATCTATTTTCCCAAAATAATGTAAAAATTTCCACTTCAGTTCAGATTTTTTTCTCAAAGACATGAAGAAATTTAAAGTTCTGTTCCAAATTTTTTCATAGAAGATAGGAAAAAGTTATACTTTGAACGTGAATATTCGAGTTCTATTCTGAATTTTACCAAAGAACACAATTCAATTCTAATTTCCCCAATAAAAAATTTAAAGTTCAATTCTAAATTTTTCGGTGGAAGATAGAAAAAGTAATACCATACGTGTGAATATTTTCCCGGAAGATAAAAAGTTCTAGTTCAATTTAAAATTTTCTCAACGAAGTGAAGAAGAATTCAAGTTCTCTTCTGAATTTTACCAAAGAACACAATTCAATTCTAATTTCACAGAGAAAATAAAAATCTTCCACTTCAGTTCCTTATTTCACAAAGACATAAAGAAATTTAAAGTTCAATTCTAAATTTTTCGGTGGAAGATAGAAAAAGTAATACCATACTTGTGAAATATTTTCATGGAAGATAAAAAGTTCTAGTTCAATTTAAAATTTTCTCAACGAAGTGAAGGAAAGTTCAAGTTCTCTTCTGAATTTTCTCAATGAAAAAGAAATTAGTCATTGATCATTTCTATTTTTCCAAATAATATAAAAATTTTCCACTTTAGTTCAGATCTGACTCAAAGAGATGAAAAATTTAAAATACTGTTCCAAATTTTTCACTGAAGATATAAAAGTTCAAGTTCTCTTCGGAATTTTACCAAAGAACACAATTCAATTCTAATTTCTCCAGAGAAAACAAAAATCTTCTACCTCAGTTCTTTATTTCACAAAGACATAAAGAAATTTAAAGTTCAATTCTAAATTTTTCGGTGGGAGATAGAAAAATTAATACCATACTTGTGATTATTTTCACGGAAGATAAAAAGTTCTAGTTCAATTTAAAATTTTCTCAATGAAGTGAAGAAAAGTTCAAGTTCTCTACTGAATTTTACCAAAGAAGACAATTCAATTCTAATTTCTACAGAGAAAATAAAAATCTTCCACTTCAGTTCTTTATTTCACAAAAGACATAAAGAAATTTAAAGTTCAATTCTAAATTTTTCGGTGGAAGATAGAAAAAGTAATACCATACTTGTGAATATTTTCCCGGAAGATAAAAAGTTCTAGTTCAATTTAAAATTTTCTCAACGAAGTGAAGAAAAGTTCAAGTTCTCTTCTGAACTTTACCAAAGAACACACTTCAATTCTAATTTCTCCAGAGAAAATAAAAATCTTCCACTTCAGTTTTAAGTTCCCCAAAGAAATAAAGAAATTTAAAGTTCTATTCTAAATTTTTAGATGGAAGATAGAAAAAGTGATACTATGACTGCGATTGTTTTCCATGAAGATCAAAAGTTTCACTTTATTTATAATTTTTCTTAAATTCAGTTCTGATTTTTCTCAAAGAGATGAAAAATTTAAAGTTCTGTTCCAAATTTTTCATAGAAGATAGAAAAATTTATACTTTGATTGTGAATATTCAACATGAAGATAAGGAACTCCACTTTAATTCTGAGTTTTCTCGAAGAAGTGCAAATTGTTCAAGTTCTCTTCTGAATTTTCTTAAAGAAGAGAAAAAAGTTAACTCAATTCTGAATTTTACCAATGAAAATGAAAAAAACCTTCCACTTCAGTTCTTAATTTCTCAAAGACATAAAAAATTTAAAGTTCAGTTCTAAATTTTTCTGTAGAAGATAGGAAAAGTTATACTATGATTGTGATTATTTTCCAGTGAAGATAAAAAGTTTCACTTTAATTCTAATTTTCTTAAGTTCACTACCGATTTTTTGCAAAGAGATGAAAAATTTAAAGTTCTGTTCCAAATTTTCATAGAAGATAGAAAAAGTTATACATTGATTTGAATATTCGACATGAATATAAGGAGCATCACTTTAATTCTGAGTTTTCTCGAAGAAGTGCAAAATGTTCAAGTTCACTTCTGAATTTTCTTAAAGAAGTGAAAAAAGTTAGCTCAATTCTGAATTTTACCAATGAAAATGAAAAAAGCTTCCACTTCAGTTCTTAATTCCTCAAAGACATAAGAAATTCAAAGTTCTCTTCTAATTTTTCCAAGACAATAAAAAGACTCCACTTCAGTTCTGTTTTTTTTTCTCAAAGAGATGAAAAATTTAAAGTTCTTTTCTAATTTTAAATTAAATTTTAGCTCCTTTGTCTTATGGATTTACCCATCAAATTTTTAAATTAGAAAATGAGTGACTCGTTCTATTATTAAAGACAATCGTTCAAACTCGTTCATCTAACCTTCAAAACAATAGGTTAGGTTAGGTATAAATAAATATTAATAAATAAATAGAAACATTTCTACATGTTTAAGTTAGGTTAGGGTAGGTTAACTTATCATGAGTGCTCATGATAAGTTAACCTAACCTTTTCCGGCGAGTATGGTTAGGTTAGGTTAGGTTAGACTAGATTAAGTTAGGTTAGATTAGGTTAGGTTAGGTTAGCCTACGTACGCTTCACTTAGGTTAGCTTACGTTAGGTGAGAGACATGCAAAAAGTTAGGTGTATGATTAGGTTAGGTTAGGTTAGATTAAGTTAGGTTAGGTTAAGTTAGGTTAGGCTAGGTTAGCCTACGTAAGCGTGCGTACGATGGGTAAATCCATAAGACAAAGGAGCTAAACTTTAATTTAAAATTAGAAAAGAACTTTAAATTTTTCATCTCTTTGAGAAAAAAAAACAGAACTGAAGTGGAGCCTTTTTATTTTCTTGGAAAAATTAGAAGAGAACTTTGAATTTTTTATGTCTTTGAGGAATTAAGAACTGAAGTGGAAGCTTTTTTCATTTCCATTGGTAAAATTCAGAATTGAGCTAACTTTTTTCACTTCTTTAAGAAAATTCAGAAGTGAACTTGAACATTTTGCACTTCTTCGAAAAAACTCAGAATTAAAGTGATGCTCCTTATCTTCATGTCGAATATTCAAATCAATGTATAACTTTTTCTATCTTCTATGAAAATTTGGAACAGAACTTTAAATTTTTCATTACTTTGCAAAAAATCGGTAGTGAACTTAAGAAAATTAGAATTAAAGTGAAACTTTTTATCTTCACTGGAAAATAATCACAATCATAGTATAACTTTTCCTATCTTCTACAGAAAAATTTAGAACTGAACTTTAAATTTTTTATGTCTTTGAGAAATTAAGAACTGAAGTGGAAGGTTTTTCATTTTCATTGGTAAAATTCAGAATTGAGTTAACTTTTTTCTCTTCTTTAAGAAAATTCAGAAGAGAACTTGAACAATTTGCACTTCTTCGAGAAAACTCAGAATTAAAGTGGAGTTCCTTATCTTCATGTTGAATATTCACAATCAATGTATAGCTTTTTCTATCTTCTATGAAAAATTTGGAACAGAACTTTAAATTTTTCATCCCTTTGCGAAAAATCAGAACTGAATTTAAGAAAAATTATAAATAAAGTGAAACTTTTGATCTTCATGGAAAACAATCGCAGTCATAGTATTACTTTTTCTATCTTCCATCTAAAAATTTAGAATAGAACTTTAAATTTCTTTATTTCTTTGGGGAACTTAAAACTGAAGTGGAAGATTTTTATTTTCTCTGGAGAAATTAGAATTGAAGTGTGTTCTTTGGTAAAGTTCAGAAGAGAACTTGAACTTTTCTTCACTTCGTTGAGAAAATTTTAAATTGAACTAGAACTTTTTATCTTCCGGGAAAATATTCACAAGTATGGTATTACTTTTTCTATCTTCCACCGAAAAATTTAGAATTGAACTTTAAATTTCTTTATGTCTTTTGTGAAATAAAGAACTGAAGTGGAAGATTTTTATTTACTCTGTAGAAATTAGAATTGAATTGTCTTCTTTGGTAAAATTCAGTAGAGAACTTGAACTTTTCTTCACTTCATTGAGAAAATTTTAAATTGAACTAGAACTTTTTATCTTCCGTGAAAATAATCACAAGTATGGTATTAATTTTTCTATCTCCCACCGAAAAATTTAGAATTGAACTTTAAATTTCTTTATGTCTTTGTGAAATAAAGAACTGAGGTGGAAGATTTTTGTTTTCTCTGGAGAAATTGGAATTGAATTGTGTTCTTGGGTAAAATTCCGAAGAGAACTTGAACTTTATATCTTCAGTGAAAAATTTGGAACAGTATTTTAAATTTTCATCTCTTCGAGTCAGATCTGAACTAAAGTGGAAAATTTTTATATTATTTGGAAAAATAGAAATGATCAATGACTAATTTCTTTTTCATTGAGAAAATTCAGAAGAGAACTTGAACTTTCCTTCACTTCGTTGAGAAAATTTTAAATTGAACTAGAACTTTTTATCTTCCATGAAAATATTTCACAAGTATGGTATTACTTTTTCTATCTTCCACCGAAAAATTTAGAATTGAACTTTAAATTTCTTTATGTCTTTGTGAAATAAGGAACTGAAGTGGAAGATTTTTATTTTCTCTGTGAAATTAGAATTGAATTGTGTTCTTTGGTAAAATTCAGAAGAGAACTTGAATTCTTCTTCACTTCGTTGAGAAAATTTTAAATTGAACTAGAACTTTTTATCTTCCGGGAAAATATTCACACGTATGGTATTACTTTTTCTATCTTCCACCGAAAAATTTAGAATTGAACTTTAAATTTCTTTATGTCTTTTGTGAAATAAAGAACTGAAGTGGAAGATTTTTATTTTCTCTGTAGAAATTGGAATTGAATTGTCTTCTTTGGTAAAATTCAGTAGAGAACTTGAACTTTTTTTCACTTCATTGAGAAAATTTTAAATTGAACTAGAACTTTTTATCTTCCGTGAAAATAATCACAAGTATGGTATTAATTTTTCTATCTCCCACCGAAAAATTTAGAATTGAACTTTAAATTTCTTTATGTCTTTGTGAAATAAAGAATTGAAGTGGAAGATTTTTGTTTTCTCTGGAGAAATTAGAATTGAATTGTGTTCTTTGGTAAAATTCCGAAGAGAACTTGAACTTTTTTATCTTCAGTGACAAATTTGGAACAGTATTTTAAATTTTTCATCTCTTCGAGTCAGATCTGAAGTAAAGTGGAAAATTTTTATATTATTTGGAAAAATAGAAATGATCAATGACTAATTTCTTTTTCATTGAGAAAATTCAGAAGAGAACTTGAACTTTCCTTCACTTCGTTGAGAAAATTTTAAATTGAACTAGAACTTTTTATCTTCCATGAAAATATTTCACAAGTATGGTATTACTTTTTCTATCTTCCACCGAAAAATTTAGAATTGAACTTTAAATTTCTTTATGTCTTTGTGAAATAAGGAACTGAAGTGGAAGATTTTTATTTTCTCTGTGAAATTAGAATTGAATTGTGTTCTTTGGTAAAATTCAGAAGAGAACTTGAATTCTTCTTCACTTCGTTGAGAAAATTTTAAATTGAACTAGAACTTTTTATCTTCCATGAAAATATTTCACACGTATGGTATTACTTTTTCTATCTTCCACCGAAAAATTTAGAGTTGAACTTTAAATTTTTTATTGGGGAAATTAGAACTGAATTGTGTTCTTTGGTAAAATTCAGAATAGAACTCGAATATTCACATTCAAAGTATAACTTTTTCCTATCTTCTATGAAAAAATTTGGAACAGAACTTTAAATTTCTTCATCTCTTTGAGAAAAAAATCTGAACTGAAGTGGAAATTTTTATATTATTTTGGGAAAATAGATTTGATCAATAACTTATTTCATTTTCATTGAGAAAATTTAGAATCGAAGTTGAGCTTTTCTTCTTCCGGGAAAATATTTGGAACAGAACTTTAATTTTTTTTCATCTCTTTGAGAAAGGTCGGAATTGAATTTAAGAAAATTTAGAATTAAAGTGAAACTTTTTATCTTCATGGAAAATAATCATAATCATAGTATAACTTTTCCTATCTTCTACGGAAAAATTTAGAAGTGTCCAACTCAGAAAAGTCCGAAATAGTAATTTACATATCCCAAATCATAATTTTCTGAAAGCATACACCAATGAAAGGCTAAGAAATCTAGCTCCGAAAAGCCTGAAATAGCAAACTACTCATCCCAAACTATTGGTTTCAGACAACAAACACCTATGATGGACTAAGAATCCTAGCTCTGAAAAGTCCAAATAGCAAACTACACATCCCAAATCATAATTTTCTGACAACACACACCTATGAAAGGCTAAGAAACCTAGCTAATAAAAGCCGGAAATAGCAAATTAAACATCCCAAATCATAAGTTTCAGACAGCACTCACCTATGAATCGGCTAAGAAATCCAGCTCGGAAAAGTAATAAAATAGCAACCCACACATCCCAAATCATAGGTTTCAGACAACACATACCTATGAAAGACTAAGAAATCCAACTCAGAAAAGCCCGAAATAGTAATTTACATATTCCCAAATCATAGGTTTCAGACAACACTCACCTATGAACGGCTAAGAAACCTAGCTCAGAAAAGTCAAAAATAGCAAACTAGTCATCTCAAACTATAGGTTTCAGACAACAAACACCTATGAAAGGCTAAGAAATCCAGCTCAGAAAAGTCAAAAGTAGCAATCCACCCATCCCAAAACATAGGTTTCAGACAACACACACCAACGAAAGACTAAGAAATCTAGCTTAGGAAGCCCGAAATAGTAATTAACTTATCCCAAATCATAGGTTTCAGACAACATTCACCTATGAAAGACTAAGAAACCTTAGCTCAGAAAAGCCTGAAATAGCAAACTACTCATCCCAAACTAGAAGTTTCAGACAACAAACGCCTATGATGGACTAAGAATCATAGCTCTGAAAAGTCCAAATAGCAAACTACACATCCCAAATCTTAATTTTCTGACAACACATACCTATGAAAGGCTAAGAAATCTAGCTCAGAAAAGACAAAAATAGCAAACCACTCATCCCAATCATAGGTTTCAGTCAACACACACCTATGAAAGGCTAAGAAATCCAGCTCAGAAAAGTCAAAAATAGCAAAACTACATATCCCAAATCATAGGTTTCAGTCAACACACACCAACGAAAGACTAAGAAACCTAGCTCAGAAAGGTCAAAAATAGCAAACTACTCATCCCAAACTATTGGTTTCAGACAACATTCACCTACGAAATACTAGGAAACCTTAGCTCAGAAAAGCCTGAAATAGCAAACTACATATCCCAAATCATAATTTTCTGACAACACTTACCTATGAAAGGCTAAGAAACCTAGCTCAGAAAAGTCATAATAGCAAACTACACATCCCAAATCATAGGTTTCAGTCAACACACACCTAGGAAAGGCTCAGAAATCCAGCTCAGAAAAGTCCAAAAAGCAAACCACTCATCCCAAATCATAGGTTTCAGACACCACACACCTATGAAAGACTAAGAAATCCAACTCAGAAAAGCCCGAAATAGTAATTTACATATCCCAAATCATAAGTTTCAGACAACATTCACCTACGAAATACTAAGAAACCTTAGCTCAGAAAAGTCTGAAATTGCCAACTACTCATCCCAAACTCGAAGTTTCAGACAACAAACACCTACGAGTGACTAAGAATCCTAGCTCTGAAAAGTCCAAAAAGCAAACTACACCTCCCAAATCATAATTTTCTGAAAGCACACACCTATGGAAGGCTAAGAAATCTAGCTCAGAAAAGTCAAAAATAGCAAATTAACCATCCCAAATCATAGGTTTCAGTCAACACACGCCTACGAAAGGCTAAGAAATCCAGCTCAGAAAAGTCAAAAAATAGCAACCCACACACCCAAATCATAGGTTTCAGACACCACACACCTACGAAATACTAAGAAATCTGGTTATGAAAAGTCAGAAATAGCAAATTACATATCCCAAATCATAAGTTTCAGTCAACACACACCTACGAAAGGCTAAGAAACCTAGCTCATAAAAGCCTGAAATAGCAAACTACTCATCCCAAACTATTGGTTTCAGACAACATTCACCTACGAAATACTAGGAAACCTTAGCTCAGAAAAGCCTGAAATAGCAAACTACACATCCCAAATCATAATTTTCTGACAGCACACACCTATGAAAGGCTAAGAAATCTAGCTCAGAAAAGTCAAAAATAGCAAATTAACCATCCCAAATCATAGGTTTCAGACAACACTCACCATTGAACGGCTAAGAAATTCCAGCTCTGAAAAGTCCAAAAAGCAAACCACTCATCCCAAATCAGAGGTTTCGGTCAACACATCCCTACGAAAGGCTATGAAATCCAGCTCAGAAAAGTCAAAAAATAGCAATCCACACAATCCAAATCATAGGTTTCAGACAACAGACACCTACGAAAGACTAAGAAATCTGGCTATGAAAAGTCAAAAAATAGCAACCCACACAATCCAAATCATAGGTTTCAGACAACAAACACCTACGAAATACTAAGAAATCTGGCTATGAAAAGCCTGAAATAGCAAAACTACTCATCCCAAACTATAGGCTTCAGACAAAAAACACCTATGAGGGACTAAGAATCTTAGCTCTGAAAAGTCCAAAATGCAAACTACAAATCCCAAATCATAATTTTCTGACAGCACACACATATGAAAGGCTAAGAAACCTAGCTCAGAAAAGTCAAAAATAGCAAATTAACCATCCCAAATCATAAGTTTCAGACAACACACACCGATGAACGGCTAAGAAATCCAGCTCTGAAAAGTCAAAAATAGCAATCCACCCATCCCAAATCATAGGTTTCAGACAACACACACCAACGAAAGACTAAGAAATCTAGCTTAGAAAAGCCCGAAATAGTAATTTACATATCCCAAATCATAAGTTTCAGACAACATTCACCTACGAAATACTAGGAAACCTTAGCTCAGAAAAGCCTGAAATAGCAAACTATTCATCCCAAACTAGAAGTTTCAGACAACAAACGCCTATGAGAGACAAAGAATCATAGCTCTGAAAAGTCCAACTTGCAAACTACACATCCCAAATCATAATTTTCTGACAGCACTCACCTATGAACGGCTAAGAAATCCAGCTCAGAAAAGTCAAAAATTGCAATCCATCCATCCCAAATCATAGGTTTCAGACAACACACACCAACGAAAGACTAAGAAATCTAGCTCAGAAAAGTCCGAAATAGTAATTTACATATCCCAAATCATAAGTTTCAGACAATACACATCAACGAAAGACGGGGCTCGGGGAGAGCCTTTGAGGGTCTGTGGGACCCTTGAGGGCCGGGTGGTCCTTTGGGAGCTTGGGGGAACCTTTGAGGACCGGGCGCTTCCTTCGGGGTTGGGGTGGGGGGATCGGAACCCTTTGGGGTTGGGGTAGAGGACCTCACGACACTGTTCAAATGGAACTTGTGTATTATAACGACCACACTCAAAACCTCTTCTAAAATCATCTTTTAAATCATCTTTTAAAATGTCTCTAACTGTTTCGCCGAAATAATTCCATAACCTGTCTAAAACGGTTTCGCCCAAATAATCCCCTAAAAGTAATTTCTGTGTGTTCCTTTTTGTTTTTTGGCATCCCTGCGCTGACACATTTAAAATTTCTAGGAAACCCTTTCTACGTTAATCTCTTCATCTCATAAATGTTCCTAGCTACACTATTAAGGTTTCGTTAGAATATCAATTTATCTCTCCGACTTAAAGCTTAGTGAAGCCGTATTTAAAAATAGAATTTCTATCTCTTTAGACTCCCGCATAATTCCAAGATAACAAGGGATGTCATTTATAATTCCTGACACTAAAGATCAATGAAGCCCTATTTAAAAATAGAATATTAATTTTTCTCTCTGACCTAAAGAACGTTTATCCCTCAGACCTAAGATTAAAGAAACCATAATGTTTCTTAATTCCCCTTCGTGAACCAATAATTTCCCCGCCGATTATGTAAATCAAGTTCTCAGGTTAGGTTAGCCTAAAGATCAAAGAAGCCATGTTGTTTCTTAATTCCCCCTTTCGTAAATCAATACATTCTCCCCCGCCGATTATATAAATCAATTTCTCAGGTTAGGCTAGCCAAACAACAATGAAGCCATGATTGTTTCTTAATTCCCCCTTCGTGAACCAATAATTCCCCACCGATTATGTAAATCAAGTCTCAGGTTAGGTTCGCCTAAAGATCAAAGAAACCATAATGTTTCTTAATTCCCCCTTCATGAATCAATAATTTCCCCGCCGATTATGTAAATCAAGTTCTCAGGTTAGGTTCGCCTAAAGATCAAAGAAACCATAATGTTTCTTAATTCCCTCTTCGTGAATCAATAATTTCCCCGCCGATTATGTAAATCAATTTCTCAGGTTAGGTTAGCCAAACAACCTCATAACATTCGCGTCGAGCATGTCCATTCTCACTGACAACGAACAGACATAAAACAGACATGAATTGCTGTTGACATCCATAAATGTGAGAAAGTTCCTGTTTTTTCTTTCTCACTGACAACGAACATACATAAAACAGACATAAATTGCTGTTGACATCCATAAATGTGAGAAAGTTCCTGTTTTTTCATTCTCACTGACAACGAACAGACATAAAACAGACATAAATTGATGTTGACATCCATGAAAAACATCAAATAAATTGACCAACACCCATAACCAGCCAAGAAAAACATCCATCAAAGTGA
Organism: Artemia sinica; assembly: GCA_027921565.1. Taxonomy (NCBI): domain Eukaryota; kingdom Metazoa; phylum Arthropoda; class Branchiopoda; order Anostraca; family Artemiidae; genus Artemia; species Artemia sinica. The sequence continues at coordinate 53,025,889 of CM051268.1, forward strand.
GAAAATTCATGTTTTTTTCAAGTGAGAAAAATTCTGTTTTTTCATTCTCAGTGAGAAAACCATAAACCACGTGGTTCGTACGGGAGTCAATAAGGCCTTTCTACTAACGTAATCAAAGTCAGTCACGTAAACCGGCAGTTAATCCAGTGCTAATTAGGCTCAGGAATGAACCTGAAGCTTCTCTAGTTATGCAAAACGTATCCAAGCTAAACGTAAGGGCTCTGGAATAAAAATTTGCACGGACCTTCCTCCAGCACTTAACGCTTTACGCACAAGATTCCTCACTAAAGCAAAAGAGATGAAGGAGTCTGGAATGATTATTGCTTCTTGGGTGAAAAATAAAGGAACCCATGTATGGCTTGAGATAAAAAAATGGTTCGGTGATATGGGAGAGAGCTGATCAATAAGTGAATAGGATAGTAGTAATCTGAGTTTATATTTATAAGATATTGTGGAGTATTTTGTTTATTTTGTGTTTAGTGCTCTGGTTGTTAAATTATTTGATAATTTATGATTGTTTGAGGATTACTATTATACTGGTTGGTTACAATGCCACCAGTATTGGGGGTGTAAGGTACGGGGGTCACCACTTATTTGTGCAAAAATGGCGCAAAAATGTTGCTATGCCACTTACTCGAGAGGGAGAACCCCTTGTCGGCCCAAATGTTAGTGGGATTCCCGCGCTTCCCCAACGGTTCCGTATCTATCGGGTATGTCAGTGCCCGATTTACAATATACCCTGCCTTAGGGTACGATAGTGTGATCGAATGGTTCCAGGGGCCACTTTAAGGCCAAGGGTTACCGGTAATATTTCTAACTATCTCCTTGGAGTGTGGTAGGTTGTGGGTGGATTTTTCCAGCCAATCCAAGGGCTTACTAATTACTGGAAAATCATCCCCAAACTGTGCAATTAATGCCTCGTGGCTTGTCTCACAACCTACGCAATTAAAGAAGGAAAGAAAATGGCGCGACCAAAATTAAAGGAAAATTAATAATTATTACTAGGGGGAAAGAGAATAATTAAGGGACCAAAAGAAAAGAATCTGGGAAGGGTATTTATCTGAAACAAACTAGGACCAATGGTCCTACCACCTCCCTCCTAAGATAAATGGCCGCTACTCCGGTGGATTGGCTGGAAACTCAGACAAAAAATAAATAACACCAAACTCAAAATCACCAAACTTGTGTCTTCTTTTCTTTCTTCTACCAGTGCCTGTACTTCCACCGCTTGGTTAAGGATTCGTCGTCATCCACACGTCTCTACCGTAGAACCACCATGGTTTTTAGTAGAAAGGCCTCAGGAGGTCCGAACAGCACACCATATATAGGCATAGAGTCCCTAGGGAGATGGTTTTTGTCAGTGAGAATGAAAAAACAGGATTTTTCTCACTTGAAAAAACATGATTTTTCTCACTTTTATCGATGTTTCTTGGACGGTTATGAGTGTTAGTCAATTTATTTGTTGTTTTTCATGGGTGTCAACATCAATTTATGTCTGTTTTATGGTTTTTTTCAGTGAGAATGAAAAAACATGATTTTTCTCACTTTGATGGATGTTTTCTGATTATTGAGTCTAACGGGGACAGGGTCAATGACACTTCTTTCAAGATCTTGATTTGTTGTTGTTGTTCGTCCAGGTGCACGCTAGGGGGGAATGTTATGATCCAGGAATAGGAAACAGGATCACGTGTCTCCTTCTAAGCCAATCAGAGGGCTGGTTACATATTAGCGGGAGAGGATCGCAGAGAATATAAGGAAAGGATTTTTGCTATAGTTTTTATTAGTCTGTGAATAGAATTCAAAGGGGTGAGAAGAAGAACAGTTTGACTTTACTCATTTGGATATATATTTGTGTGTTGATGATGACGAGTGGAATGTTTACCCTATTAGAAGTTGATAGTGGAGTTGATGGCAATAATACAAGAGCACCAAACATTGCGGTGGAAATCACGAGGGGATCACGGCTTTGTCTGGAATGGGATGAAGTATATGCAAGATATGTGATATCCTTGAGCAAATTTAAAATGGAGGATCAATTATGTTTCGCTGCAAAAGTTGATATAGCACATGTGAATAGACTTCAATCTGCTTTAAGTGCATTAGTGAAACATATCGAAGACAATAAACTGTATCGCTAATTATACATGCTTAGCATTATTGTTGTTGTTGTAATTATTCAATAAAATTGTTTCGAAATCGAAAATGTTCCCTTCTTTTCTGGTCAGTTAGGTTAGGTTAGGGCTAACGAATCATGGTCAGTCTAGAGTCAGCAGTCAGAGTGAAAGGATTGAAAAATGAATAAATTTGAGAAAGAGAGAATTAGATCAAATCTAGTGTTTATGGAAAAACATTTGATTTTGGAGGATCATTTTCTCGAGTTATCTCTTCAACGCAGAATATTCTCTAGTCAGGGAACACTTGACAATATAATGAAAACTGATTCTTCCCCATTGGACTATTGTATGAAACTTTTAAGATGTGACTCAAATGCTTATACTCAATTTATTGATATATTAATTGGAACAAAGCCGAATCATATCGTGGATATACTTTTGAAAAAATTGCCAATGGATTCAATGTAGATGGCTCCCCATCACCATTTGAAAGAGGCTACGTCACAGAGCTACTCCTCCCCCATTCCTCACCTTGAATTTATCCGTCAGCAGGAACGATCAGTTTCGTTTTAGCTGTGAGAGAGTTGACATCGGAAACCAAAAAAAAAAATGTTCTTTACATGTCCATTGTGCAAGTACACTCTTGGCAGTTGGACTCAATGTGAGAATTGTACAATTATTGATGACTATAGTGAAAAGTGTAAATTATGTAATCCTTGTAAATTACATAGAGGCTATGCAGTACAAATTAAAGGATGTAATTCATGTCTTGAGGAGATTTGTGACTCTCACCCTAGAGGACACTGTGCTCCAATTGTCACTATGATAAATGTGATCAGTGGGAGAATACTTACACCGCTATGATTGGAAAGAATCCCAAACGTGATTTTAGTTTATTTCTACGAGATTGGTATCGTCGTGGATTTAAATTATTCTGGGAAGAGGAATCTGGTCTACGATTCAACTGTTGGGGTAACAAGACAATTTGGTTTCTACGTCATCGTTGTGACGACACTGCCTATTATGACTATAAACCAAGTGATTTTTATTTGGCAGTTACCGAATGTGATTCACCATTTGAAAACACTGTATGCGATATTGCTTCAAATAGACAGATTGAAACTCGTGAATTTCATAATATGAATGCAAATAGTATCATTGACTATACAAAGAGATATGACAAGAGTGAAGTTACATTGTACTGTAGAAAATGTGACCCTGACTTTGCAGTCAATCAAGATCAATATACAGTGAATCCAAATGATTTACCAGCATTAGTGGTTCACGACAGTTGCCTATACATCGAAGAAGAAGAAATCTAAAGTGAAGATTTAAAGACATTGTTGTATATATATGCATTTTATTAATAAACAAATTCACAAACATTTTTTAAGCACTTTACTCTTAGGGCACTGAAATCAATATTATATAGGTCTGAGAGGATATTTTCCACTAGAAAGTCGTTCAGACGTGGATTGTCACCATAAATGTGGAGAAACTGCTTGTAAGTATAGCCGCGACATCAGAACACAAAATATAGTAGTGCATGGAAGCCACAGCTTTTAGTCGTTAGATCCTGCACCCTCTTCCGATTTTGAATAATAGTTTTCCCACTGCTCTCAATATAGTTGCTGATGTGGGGTGTGTAAAGTGTATAGGGTAGACCAAGAGGATCAAAAAATTCAATCGTCTTCATTGTTTGAAAGATGCACAACCAATGACCCGTCAGCACAGTCGACGGACTGCTATTAACAATAATTAAGCTATTGTTTGCACTTTGAATTTTTCCAAGAAAGTCCGAGGGCAGACAATAGGATTTGTACTGGGACATGTAGGGATCCATATTAAATACATTGATTATTTGACTGGTGTTCATGGCGCCAAGTCTAGTAGAACACTGCCTTCGGGAGTGATTTCCCAATAGGTTTCATATTGATTTAGTGAGATTAGTGCAATACTCTCAGCCAATGGGTCGGCAAATGTACACTCTAAACGCACACTCCCCGTACGTACTATACTCATATCCTGTGTACCAGACAAATCCAGTACAATGATACCATGTGTTTTAGCAAACATATCTTCGGTTATACCATTTTCAAATAGTTGCAAATCGTGATCTAGGGTTTGCATAGTCAACTCATACAATGTTCTATAGGATTTATCAAAAGATAGATTGTAGAGTGGGATACCGTTTACTTTGCACACAAGAGATGAAAGTCCAAACATCTCAAATTTATGTGGGCATCCAGTCCACGATCCTATTGCACTAGCGCTTTTTACAAATGCTAAAGCGAGTTTTGATGGAATTTCGCCATTGATAAACGATGAGTCGGTGAAGGTGCGTGACCCCATGGCAATATGACGTTGATTGGTGATTGTATGAGGAACAAGTAGTTTAATATTATTTCCATTGGCTCTCAGTTTTTCCACTGCCAAAGCAACAGAACTCATGACTTGTTGTTTGCGTACATGAAGTATTGCCGAGGTGAGGGAGAGACTTACATCAGGATTGGCAGCAAGTTCTTTTCTCAATATGAAATTGGATGGTGCAAGCGTTAGTTTTATATCCACTTTAACATTGGGCGGCAGCCATTGGGGTATATTAAATATTTCATGATATATTTTTCCAACTAGATGTAATTCACTAGTTGTAGCATTTTTAAGTGCATCTGTACTATCAGTATTAGTAATATATTCATGTCCATTGGAGGTGCCTCTCAATTCCTTGTATGACTTGGGTGTCATCAACATGAATTGCATATAGCTTGTATAATTTGAGAGATTGTTGCTTGTGCTCACCAGCGTGCCATTGATGTAGACACTGATTTGACGAAATAAATTATGTAATATACAATTTTCATAGGATATTCCATCGGCCCGAATTGGCATTGTATTATCGGATTTTCGGACTTTCATTTGTAAATCTATAAATGTCGAAGACATGTCCATAAAGTAGTCTTCATTGGAATAAATTTGAAAGTGGATATTATCAGAGAGGGGTTGTTGAGGATAAATTGTTCATAGTATCCATGCTTGACACTCACATCAACATTTTCTGCATTGAATAGATTCAATGATGAGGTGATTGAAGGTTGAGATTGTTTTTTTTAATGTGTGTCAGAGACAACTTTAGAAAGCGTTTTGGGAGAACTTAAACTTCCCGCTTCACCAATATTTTCATAGACACCTTTCAGAACTTCATCCATTTTGAACGCAAACACGTAGTGTAATGTCCACTCCCCTTTTGCACACTGGAGGGTGAATCAATTCGCCGTCACTTTTGACTAGCAGCCACAGGTGTTATAAAATCATTACTGCTGCTCGCTGCTGCTGCTGCTAGTATTTTCAAATATTGAATCTTCTTCTTTTTTAAATGGTGGTGGTGGTGTTGTTGGAGGACTATATTCTCTTAGTTTCTTTAGATTTGCTTATTGCCAATAAGACTTTTGGGAAGGTTTGATACACTTCGAAAGGTGTATAGATTATTGTCAAATGATAAAAGTCCTTTTCGATTCGTCACCATATCACAAATTAAATCAACTAGATTATAACTTTTTCCCTGAATTATAATTCGTTTCCCTGTGCTGTCGACTTGAACTTGATGATCACCACCAGTTTCCAACATGAGATATGATAATACTCTTTTACTCTGTTCTCGATAGGTCACTGGCAATAGGTTTCCAATTTTCGAAACAATTGAATTCAATTCTTCTCCTTTGATTGCACTGCTGCAGAATCTTGAGGAGATGTTTCCTGTTTAGAGGGATCGGTAACAGTGGCGGCGGTGGGTCTCTCACGATAAGGTTTATGTTTGTCCACACGTCGCAATGCATCTTGAAGTAAAAGCAGTTTTTTGTCATCGGCAATATTCTCATCATTAATGAATTTGCTTAGATTGTCTTCAAAATGTTCGACGGGCGAGAGGACAAGTTCAAATGGTGTCAATTTATAGGGTTTAGCCATTCTCTCTAGAGAAAACTGTTTACAAGTCCTGCAATTAATGGCAGTAAAATTGTAAAAAAGCTACCGCCCGCTTGAAGGAGACGTTTTCTTTTAAAAAAATTTCCCTTGTTTTTACAAGCCAAGGCGCGCACAGTGGAACAATCTTGCTTTGTCTGTTGTCTAACACCTTCTGGCAGTTGAACATTACCCTCAGTTAAACTTAAACAAAGTTCAGATACTAGATTAATGAAATCATTTTCAACACCATGTTTGAGTATAGCCTTCCTGAGTGGAGGTTTTGAAGTGCTTAAAACGGAAAATAAATGCCGTTGTTCGTGTAGTTTCTTCAGTGTCATAACGCCAACTAATAGCCTTTTCTACTGTTCACCGGAAGATATACTGTAATTTCTTTGTCGAAAATGTCGGTGACTACACGTAGATCCTCGGGCGTGCTCTGATTAAGATCCACCAAAATGTAACCGTAGGGCTTATTAGTCGCCTGAGTGTACGCTGACAGCAGAAATTTAGGGGCGCCGGGGTATATCTGTTTATTGAGAGTTATTAGCGAGCTAGAATCACGAACAACTCGATAGATAATATAGATGGTGCAATTCAATGCAAGGGTTCGCATACATTTGCTCTGATGAAACAGATTGTGTAGAACTAGGGTTATGGAAATCTGTTCATGGTGGGAGCGAACGGTGAACAGTTGTAGCATTTCCTGTGAGAACTGTTCAATGGATTCAGCCAAATCATCAATAATCAGCCACGAGTTCGGTTCAATACTATTGAAAACATCAAGTCCCCGTATGAATTGTATTGGTATGGTTGTGGCAATGGCTTTTATTTGATCGTAGGACTCCTGCCAAATACTATAGCAATAATAAATTTTCTTTGGTTTTTCCAAAAACATTTTCTGACAATTTTGAATTATTTTAGTTAAAAGTGTTGTTTTCCCCGACATTGATGGACCACACAGAAACGATCTGAAGGGTGTTTTAAATTAATACATGCTGCTGTTGTTGACAACAGTCGGACTACAACTAACTGTAAATCATACGTGTCCAGTGAATAAGTAGTAGTAACAGTTTACCCATTGATCTATCTATGTTAACAAGAGCAACAAAAAAACAATATTTCATGGTCATTTATTTGCAACATGAAAACTCTATTTGTTCAACATGAACAACAACAACAACATAAGAATAACACTAGTTCAACAAGAACCTGACAAAAACAATGACACTTGTTCAACATGAAAACTCTATTTGTTCAACATGAACAACGATAAAAATGACACTTTATGTACAACATAAACAAAAAAAAACACTTTTGTACATGAACAGCAAGAACAACAACAACAACACTTATTGTCTTAAAAAACACTTTTTGTCCAGCATCACTTTATGTACATTAGTACACACAGAGTAGCACACTTTTTGTACAACAGCACTTGAAAACAATAAGAAAACACTTAAAAAAATTGATAACACAGTTGAACATTATGAATTTAAAGGGGTCACCCCCCTCCCTCCGGGGCCGCGGGGCCGGCCACGGGCGGGACCCCCCCCCCCCGGGAGCAGCGGGCGGGAAGACCCCACCCCCCGGGGCCGCGATGGAAAAAAAACTGTATACAATAGTTGTCGTCACTGCTGCAGGTTAGGTTGGGTCAGTGGTGGTGGTTAAGGTGAGATTGGGTTAGTTAATTTATGAAAGGTTAGTGGTTGGGTTAGTTAATTTATGAAAGGTTGGTGGTTAGGTTAGGTTAGTTGGTTAGTGGTTAGGTTAATTTATCCAGACCAAGTTGATTGCGATAGTCTATGCATTCAACTCGGTCTGAAATAAGGTAGTGGCCATGTGGTAGCACACTTACACCATTCTCGAGCACATAGACTTTGTCGGATATACACGACATTGCATTCTTTTCCACTCTCACAGTATAATTTCTGTACTGTAGAGAGCGAATTGCAAGCACTTGTGCTCTCGGCACTAGGCTACTTTCTACACAGTCTCTGTACACGCTCATGTTGAAATTGCTCTTTACCAAATGTGTAGGCACCCCTTTACACGCCTGCTTTTCATCCCCATTATGTGTTTCTACGCAATAAACTTTAGGACCCGGGAACAACCCCCTGGATATCAAATCACTCCCCGTCTCTGATTTTAACATTAGTAGTTGGTTGGGGGCTTGACGTTTCACCAACTCGGGGTAGAGGGACGGATTCCAGCTGGTGAAATCCATCCGCGAGCTGATGTGTTCCCCATTTTCTAAATCACCCAATAAATCCTCTGTTTTTACCTTTAACAGCAGAGAATCTGTATCCCCATAGTAAAATTGAACCTCCCCCTCCCGTGGCCATTGCACCTTGCACACATTGTAAAAAAACGACAACATGAGCTTTTTGGAAATTTCAAGTACTGAACTACCTCCTGCTATATTCTTTTTCAGTACCACATTTCGCTTTTTCCTGTGTAGAAGAACCATGCCAGCCTCTATGCTCGTGAACGATGTAAAATTAGGGTCGGCAATAATTCGTGCACACTCTAGAGGGTCAGTCACGACGTCGCAGCGAGATCTGTTACGCACGCTTTCACACATTTTGCCAAACGCTGAATTTAGAATGAGTTTGTACATTTCCTTCTCTACTTTGGAGTTTGCCCTAGAGCGTTTATCAACAAAAGTGTCGATAAACGTTTTCAAATATGGTTTCTGATTGAATTGCAGGACCCTATGTATTTTGGTGATCTTGAAACCATTGTTCACCATCCAGTGCAAAAGCACATGGTGAACAACGATATTAACCTTAGGGTCCAAATCAGCAATCAGTTTTTGCTTAGAGGGGGTCCAGTGCATCCCTATATCCTCAACCAATGATCGATTGTAGGGGCTCAGTGAGTCCCTGCTCACTGGTCGATTGATACAGGGAAAAACAAAATCTCTGACTGAATCGTGAAGCGTCAGTGGAATATGCCCGTCAATTTCAAAGAACCATCCTTGTGGTCCATTGTCCTCGACGGTGGTAATGTCGGGGAATTCACAAGGATTCTCAAGCCATTGATAGTTCCCACACGGCAAAGAGTAGTGAGACATTGCCGAGGGGTACAATGAGTTCATGTCCAAGGAACACTGCATTTGACTTTGCACCGGTGTTTTGTTCGCTCGGATCGGTTGACAAGACGCGATCCCCATGAAAAACATACCCTCCCCTCATTGAACGCTCTACAAAAAGTTGCTGATCTACATCGGTGATTAGGCCTATTTCCTCCCTACTAATTTTTAAAATCAAGTCCATCACCAAATGAGGCGTGGAAAAATAATAACCTATATCTAACCCAAACTCTGAATAGATTTGGTCTGTGTTCTTGCAGACTATGTCTAACAGACTTAAAACGTCACTGGCCAAGTACAGTCTACAATAATCCCACCCATTTTTACAATTCCCTTAGACCACACCTTCTTGACAAACTCATAGTCCTCAGCTGTGCATTCACTGTTGGTGAGTGAATTGTAAAAAGCTTCAATTGGAGGTAGTTTCACCTCGCTTAAGCGAGCACCAGAACAGTAATAGTCATATGCGTATACACCTTTGCAGGTCAATAGGTCATACATTTCACTGTCTGGAAAGTGCTGTTTAAGCAAAAAAAAGCTATCAAAATTGTCGCTTTTCTGCACTTGAATCAATTGACTCAATGCCATGGGAAAAAAACTAAAAGAATCTAAAAACCTGATTTTATTCCAACACGTATGCCCATTATTTACTACCTGCCATGTCAGCTCGAGAAGCACCAACTTCTCGGCCGATTTCGGAATAATGTTATAGGTAAATGAATTATTTACCCATGGACTATCTACTTCCCCTCCCTCCCTGTGCATACGGGCCAGTGCCGGTAAAATAAATTTTAAATCATAATTTGCATTGTGAATAAAAACTGGTATAAAAAACTGCTGGCTAACATTTAAGTTACACGATTGATGCGCTACCCTTCTAAAATTACTACCCCCAGAGGATATTTCCTGCCACAAGTGATTATGGTCTCTGACTTTCCCCCTCCCCCTCTTTTCCCTTTAGTCCCCTTATCCCCCTCTTCAAACTCCCCCTTACAAACCCAACATATTTTTTGATTTTTAATCGCGAGACGATCCTCTGCAGATAACACCATAGGATAATGCGTATTTCTCAAACGAGAAATAGCGCCATTAGCTGTGCCAATTAATTTAGTCAGTGCCTTGATCATGAACTCTCCCTCATCCAATGTTTCTACTATTTCTAACAACTGCATGGTGTTAGAATTGTCTCTTTGGGCATGGGCATAGGACACTGCAATAGCTTGATGTTCTTTGATTCGGTTTGGAAATCGAGGATCGTTCACTTCCACCAGCTTAGCCTCACAATCCAAACATATTTTGTTGCACTGGAGGAGAGTGTTTTGGAAATTTTTGAAACGTAAAATGGCCCTATCCCCTGAAACCGTTTCCACTGACTGGTAGCCATGCCGTCTACAGTGCTTCATATGATTTTGCAGCTTTAATTCTGTCCAAAATCTAGACAGGCATGTCGGACAGTAGAAACCTTCCCCCTATTCTTACCCTCCCCCAGAACTCTACTGATGTCTGTGATTGGATTGAAATGGCCAATTGAATTGGCTAGGTCACTAGATGGTGGTGTGTACAACAACCAAGCCCAGTGTTTGACCAATTCAATCGACGGGCCCCTTACTAGGAAACACCACCCCCTTCTTTTTTGAACGAACCCCATCTTCAAATTCAGTTTCATACTGAACCACAGTAACGCCGATATTTAAATGAGCATTGGCCCTTTCAAAAATATCAATGGACCTAAGCGTTACTGGGTATTTTCCCTCTAAACAAGTGAAATCTACAATGGGAAAATTGGACCCTTCCTTCCCATGTACAGCCCAATCGTCTAAATTCGTCTTGGTAGCGTCACGTGCTAGAGGCTCGAATGCTGATATGAGGAAAGCGTACTTGAAACATTTTTAGCTGTTTCAAAACAGATCCGCTGGACACCTTGACAACCTACAAAATCTGGATTATAATTTAAAACTATTGCCCTTTCCCCCACTCACCTCTTAAAATAAAATCTTTCTTAAATTTACAAATATTAACACTTAAATTTTCAACATAAAGAACTACAGAGCCGCTCCCATTTTCATTATAATTCTCGAGATGCGTAATAATATGACCTCTCCACTCGGAAAAAACACTCTCAAAATTTTCTAAATTTGGATAAATCACAAGCATCTCGGTATGTACATAATGGTGGTAATCTTCACTTTTTCCCTCATTTAAATAGAACACCTTTAAAACAATAGAAACCTTAATTGAATCCCTCCCCCCTCCCCATAATTGAATTTGGTTCTCCAGCAGTGCACGAATTCTATCTACATAGTCATGCACAATTTCTACGGGGTCAAACACAAAATTACCACACAAAAGCGAATTAAATGGGTCACCAAAAGTTGCAGTGTAGACAACTATTGCATTTAAAATTGTATTTGATAACTGAAATTCGGGAAAAGTCGTAAATTGGACATTACCCCCCTCCTCCCCCTCCCCCTCTTGTATATTATTATCAACACCCCTCCCCTCCACATTGTTCAATATTTGGGGTATGGGAAGCCACTTATTCGATTGAAGTGGAAGTAGGTTATCGGGGGCTAGAGGAGGATTCCCTGTTAATTCCCGGGTAAAATCATCTAAAAGCTGCAAGGTGTTTGGACTCAGCAATGGTAAGTCCCCCTGCCCAACTGTGCTATTATCTACATTAAAATAATCACTTAAAAAATCGTTAGTATTAAACTCAAGTGAATTAACGAGTGTACCCTGATGTGTCATTTCATTGTTGAGGAAGTCCACATGCGTGTCCTCTCCTTCTCCAACTGACGAGGATGATGATGGTGAATATGGAACCAGAACGACCTATAAATGAAAAATAGCTTATTTTCAAAGTGTCTAAATCACCCCTACTGTTTTTTAAAAAATGGATTATTATTTACATATATGCTTGGAAACACACTTAATAGCAGTAGCATTTGGTTTACTCTATATATTCTGAAAGTTCCAACTTAACTGAAATCTAAAACGCTTTACATAGAAGGCAATTTGATTTTGTTCAAACAACTCCCCCGCCCTCAATTTCCACTATTTAATGCCCCCCTCCGAGCCGGCCCAGCGGGCCACCGCAGCGCTTCCGGGACCCCACCATCGCAGCCCTTCCCGGACCCCGCGGCGGCAGCGCTTCCCGATCTACGGCGCTTCCCGGGTCCCGCGGCGCTTTCCGGGCGCCACAGCGACCACCCCCCCCCTCCTTGTATACGATAAACTATAATATTCTAGTGAAAAAAACAGCATTTTGAGATAAAAAGAATCTAGTCAATCTATCAGTAATTCAGGCTAGAAATTAACGAAAAATATTATCTAAGAGATAGCAACAGTTTATGGCCTACAGTGGGGCCAGAGAAAATAGCAAAGATTAGAAAAAAAGAGTGATTTTCTTTGACAAAGCAAAAAAAAAATTACATTATATTTAGATATCTCTCAGGGAGGGGGGGGGGGGAGCAGAGAAATTTAAAACAATGGTTGGGGGGGGGGTTAATATTTTAATATCTCTGAGACAGACAACACTTTTACAGCGCGATGAAAAATGGCTATGTTTAGATATTTCTATAAGTTAGGTAAGAAAAAATGCTCACATTTGCAAATTCCGGCTGTATTTGAGTGCCTGAAGGCCCAGGCGAAGCATGCTGGACCTCCTGACCTTGTGTAGGTGGGACAGCTCTTGAAGGCATAGCATGCTGGAGGGAACCTCCTGACCTATCGTAGGTGGGGCAGCTTTTAAAGGTCCATGGAGAGTGGATGGGCAAGCGATGTCACAATCCTGCGCAGATTGGGATGCGGTTTGGGTAGGCAACACTTGTTTGGGGGGCATCGGCCGGCGACCATATTGTATAACTGTCGCCTTCGCAGGGGTCGCATCATCCTCCCTTGCTCTCTTCGATGGAGGGGCCGCAATACATTCTTCACAATTTGCCTTAAAAGAAGAGAAAAAGTTAGTATCGAAATAATTTCCCCCTTTTTTACAGAAGGAAAATTAGTATCCCCACCCCTAACCATAATTTTGTCTAGAAAACATTTATCACAATGAAGTCCCCCTCCCCTAAGCCAGAGGCATATGTAAATGGTATTCAATTTACACATAATAAAGCTATCTTTTTCTTAGAAATTCCAGCCCCATACTTTTCACGTGAAGAAACAGTTTTGTTTTTTCACTTTAGAATGATGGTGATAGAATTGAGGCATAGCCCCTCCCCCCCCTTTTTACATAATGTCCTAAAAAATATTGTTAGACCATAATTTTGGAAATAAGTCGTTTCTCTACTTCCTTACAGGTTGTGAACTCATGAGCTTAATTATTGTAATCTCGTCTGTTATTTCCAAGATATTCAGGAAAATACAATTAAATGGGAACCGTTAACTCTTATTGAATGTCTCCCAAAATCTTGGCAAGTTGTAAGGTTGAAAGTTGTCAACAATATTACGCAAATTAGAATCCATATGTTTATTAGATAAATGGTATAATCTCTGTCCTTCAAATTGAGTGGGGGGGAAACATCTTTTAAAATCTATGACATAATTTTACAGTGTTGAAAAAAAAGCGGAAAGAAAAGTCCTAAAAGATGGAAGAAAAGGTAGAAACTAATCAGCTTTGAAAAAACCGCGGTCTTTACTTGATAGCCAATCCCTTTCCGATAGAGAATTGTGTTTAAATAAAAGCAGTTTATAACGTAAAGAATTTTCTATGAGGAAATATGATCAGAATATAGTGCCCTTTTCGGCTTCACTACGAGAATTCAGCAGACTGAATGTATACGATAATTGACCTGATTTAAAAGGGGGAACAATGTCCTTTAATATCTCTGACACACTTTTACTGTGATGAAATGAATCGATTGTTGGAAGGCCCCTTAAAACTATGATATTCTAGCGAAAATAGCATTTTGAGATAAAAAGGCTCTCTAACAGTAAACTAGAAATTAGCTAAAAATATTATTATGAGGTTGAAAAATAGCAACAGTTTATGGCCTACAGTGGGGCCAGAGAAAATTGGAAAGATTAGAAAAAAGAGTGGTTTCTTTGACAAAGCAAAACAAAAAAATTCATTATATTTAGATATCTCTCAGGGAGGGGGAGCAGAGAAATTTAAAACAATGGTTGGGGCGGGGGCTTAATATTTTAATATCTCTGAGACACACACACTTTTACAGCGCGATGAAAAATGGCTATGTTTAGATATTTCTATAAGTTAGGTAAGAAAAAATGCTCACATTTGCAAATTCCGGCTGTATTTGAGTGCCTGAAGGCCCTGGCGAAGCATGTTGGACCTCCTGACCTTGTGTTGGTGGGGCAGCTTTTAAAGGTCCATGGAGAGCGGATGGGCAAGCGAGCAGCAGATTGGGCTGCGGCTTGGACAGGCACCACTTGTTTGGGTGGCTTCGGCCAGCGACCATATTGCTTAACTGTCGCCTTCGCAGGGGCCGCATTATTATCCCTTGCTCTCTTCGATGGAGGGGCCGCAATACATTCTTCACAATTTGCCTTAAAATAAGAGAAAAAATTAGTATCGAAATAATTTCCCCCTTTTTTACAGAAGGAAAATTAGTACCCCCTAGCCACAATTTTGTCTAGAAACCATTTATCACTAAGAAGCCTCCTCTCCCCCTAAGCCAAAAGCAAAGCAAAAAGTAAAATTTGCGAGAAAAGGTCCTATTTTTACCTTGCTGAGAATTTTTTTTTTTTAAATGTTTCCGTCTATAGGCTTTTAAAATAGAAAAAGATTGTTAGCCTAGCAGGTTATAGGCCTAAATTACAATCTTGGATGTAAATGGTATCTATGCAGTACACATAATAAAGCTATCTTTTTTCTTAGAAACCCTCGGCCCTCTTACTGCCCTAACTCGAAGAAACAGTTTTGTTTTTTCACTTTACAATGATGGTGATAGAATTGAGGCTCTATAGGCTTTTAAAATAGAAAAAGATTGTTAGCCTATCAGGTTATAGGCCTAAATCACAATCTTGGATGTAAATGGTATCTATGCAGTACACATAATAAAGCTATCTTTTTTCTTAGAAACCCTCGGCCCTCTTACTGCCTAACGCGAAGAAACAGTTTTGGTTTTTCACTTTACAATGATGGCAATAGAATTGAGGCATTTCCCCCTCCCCCCCCCCCTTTTCAGCAATGTCCTAAATATATTGTAGACCTTAATTTGAAAATAACTTGTTTCATTCCTCCAAATACAGATTGCGTAGGCTTGCGCTTAATTATTGCAATTGTCTGAAACCGTTTTAATTTGATGGAGAAAAACAATTCCTTTGGCTAAGCCGCAATCGTAAATACACAGGAAAATGGGGTGACAAACTAATTATAAGCTTGCGTGGAGAGCATATGTCAAAACATAGCGGCATAATGCCTAAGAATTGACAGAAGTCAGTGGTCACTTTAGATCACAATACAGAAAAGCAAGAATTTATCGAAAAAAGAGAATTATTTCAATTGCAAGAATTATAGTTGTAAAACAGTGGGGGGTTTTGAGGAGGGTTAAGTTTATGTGGTAAAAAGAACATATTTTACGTTTTCTAGCGAGTATAAAGATAGCATAGTGGAGTTTGTATTAGAGTGGGGGGGGAATTTACCTAAATATACTGGAGGGTGACCAAGGAAAATAATTTTATTTTGAAAATAAAAAATGAAAATGTACTCACATTGTTAATCATTGTAGACGAAGTTTCCTTATCAATAATATTCATTGTTGTTTCCATTGTGTCACAATACTTTCTGATAATTTAATCACAACGCATGTCCGTTATATACGAAATTCCCAAGGGCGAATTGTTATGCAAAGGGAAAATCATATGTAAGTGAGCCTCTGATTGGTCTAAAAGGAGATGTAACCGAGTCTCTTATTGGTTTAGAAGGAGACACGTGATCCTGTTTCCTATTCCTGGATCATAACATTCCCCCCCAGCGTGCACCTGGACGAACAACAACAACAAATCAAGATCTTGAAAGAAGTGTCATTAACCCTGTCCCCGTTAGACTCAATAATCCAGAAAACATCCATCAAAGTGAGAAAAATCATGTTTTTTCATTCTCACTGACAAAAACCATAAAACAGACATAAATTGATGTTGACACCCATGAAAAACAACAAATAAATTGACTAACACTCATAACCATCCAAGAAACATCCATCAAAGTGAGAAAAATCATGTTTTTTCAAGTGAGAAAAATCCTGTTTTTTCATTCTCACTGACAAAAACCATCTCCCTAGGGACTCTATGCCCATATATGGTGTGCTGTTCGGACCTCCTGAGGCCTTTCTACTGTTTTTATCGTATGGCATCCGTATTTGGTTTTGAAAGTTAAAGTCCCCAAGACTCTTAGAAAATGATCGTGCGCAGCTCAGTCAAAAATACAAATTTCCTCGCCCTCACGAATTTACATTTGAGAGGAGCAGAGAATCAGTTCCTGGCACATTCGATGATGCCAGCCATCATGAAAAATTGGCTGCACTAGCCTCTTAATTTCCATCTGTGAAAACAGCCCCACATCTCAATTAAACTGTAAATTGCCCCTTGTCATAATTTCAAATAATCTAAGGCCGAAAATACAAAGGCCAGTGACAACGATAGGGGTACAGGGAAATGAAGTAAAATTTTGAGCGAACCATGAATCGTTTTTTTTCTGGGTCCCATCCCCTAAAATAATCGAATGAATAATGCTCGGCGATGAGGGATGAAGTTAATATTGAAAACTAGAAAGCCAAGGCTTCAGTAAAGGGAGCACAACTTGTCCGCCAGTTGTGCATTGAGGAAAAGGGCTATCTTTCACGTCTTCCCGCAGGGGATCTTCCCCCAAGGGATTCCTCCCCCACATAAAGGGACAAACCCTCTTTTGAGTTGATGAGACCAATATCAGTTTCCTTCCCAAATTTCTTCGATCCAACCCAAAATTCAATACCTTTCAATCTTTCCGTAACCAGTTGTTGACAAGTCAATTCTATGTCATGATTATCTGTAGTTTCTCTTAATATGTCGTGGGTCTCCCCTCCCTCCTAAGTTTTTTCGTCTTATTGTAATTTCGTTACTTTCCCAGTGGGTCTTGGACCTCTTTGTCCCCCCTATTATTTATGTTAGCTAGGCACAGCCCAAATAAATTTTTATTTTTCGCCACTGTAGGCTGAATCTCCAAATTTTGTCTCTGTTTTGAATTTATTTGTTCTATTTCACTTTTCTCAATTTTTTCTATGCCGCAAAATAATAAATCATCGTTATATCTGATTTGGACTCCAGTGTCCACCATATTTGACTACATTACTTCATTGTAGCTCCGTTTAATATCTCTTTTCTCCCTCTTAGTTTTCTTTACTTTTACCAACGAAACAAATAGTTCGTTATCAAATGGGAACTGAATTCCGACATTTGGTTTTTCATATTGTACTAAAATTTCTCGATTTTTACGAGGAAAAGCGCGTACAATAAATTTCGTCTCCATTTTCTCTGGTACAATCAGTGTTTCATTTTGGCATGTACTTGTTAGCGTCTCATATTCGTTAAAAGTGTTCTCAAGTTTTCTATTTTCTGTGAAGATATCTCCAAAGTCTCCTCCTACTAAAACATCCACTGCTAGCGTAGGTACTAAGCCTACTTTTATCGTTTTTTCTTTGGATTGTACCGTCGTTCCTTGCAATTTCTATTCTAACCCAAGTAGACGGGCATTGGTGCTTATCTCCATAATAACACACTGTTGTAATATTATTTTTATGGTCTATTTCCGTCTTTTTAATTTGGTCCATTCGCACAAAAGTTTGCTCACTCCCTGAGTCAATTACCATTTCGGTCAATTTTCCGTTTAATTTTCCTCCTATTTTTTGTGATTTCACAAATTCGTCAATGTTTCCTTCATTATGGGCTATAGCCCAATTTGTTCTTGTATAGGTTTCTTTCTCATCTTTATTATGGCAATTTTTAGAAAAAGGCTCCGAGGAATCAAATTTTAGCAGATTATCAATATTTTGAGTATCAAGCATTTCATTTTACCGACAGGGTGGCACAGCCTCCCAATTGGTTTTATGGGCCGGTCCACCTCCCCGCCTTGTCAACGAAGTAGAATGATTTTCCGTTTTAGCATTTAATGTTTTATAAATATCTGATAATCTCTCACTCATTGACATTCCCTTACGGGCTTCAATTTTTTCCATACGAGCCTGATAAAGTATTTCATTTGCTTGTCTATCTTTTTCAATTTTGTCCATACGGGCCTGATGAAGTATTTCATTGGCTTGACTATCTTTTTCAATTTTGTCCATACGGGCCTGATGAAGTATTTTATTGGCTTGACTATCTTTTTCAATTTGATCTATCTCATCCTGTAATTTTTCATATACTCTAGGTATTTTCTCTCAAAGACCTCCATATTAGCCTTTCTTTCTATTTTCCTACTTTTTCTATGGGCTTCACTCGCCCTTCTCAGTCTTGAGTTAATCTTATTTCTGTCCGACATTATTTCAAAATTCCGTCTGTCATTATTTCTTCTTAATTCATTTTCTGAATTCATTTGTTCCATATCTGTATTATCTCTATCCCGCAATTCAGCTTCATTTGGCACAGCCTCTGAGGAGTGAGTTCGTCTTGTTTTTTCACATATTAATTCTTCCTTGTTTATTTCGTACCCCCTTATTTTGCTGCGTATACTTAATTTCCGATTATTTTATCTCTTATTCAATAAGTCAGTCTTGGCAAGTTCAACAATTGGTACATTTAAAAACTATGATACGCAATTACTATTGTTTATATTAGCTCCGTGTAATGAGATTCAAAAATTTTTCAAATAACCGGAATATCTAGACTTCATTCGTGATTAACGACTTCTTTCACAACAAGCAGTTTTACGCGAGTGAAATATATCTCCGAAAAACGAAGTAACAGGGGTTGGATGAGAAAGTAAAACCGCGTGAATATTCCACTAGTGAATTAGCTGGACTAAACTCAAACAGGGGAACTACCCTGTAAAACAAATCACGTATCCTCCCTGGATACTCGTACTTCAAATATAATCTCCTCCTGGGCAGATTACTCAATAGGACAGGTGCCTCCCACCTTCCTTGGCCAATGTGCGCACGAACTGACAAATTCTCCTAATTTGCCGTCCTCAATTCTCTTATAACCTTCGTCACTGAAGATTATATATCTAAGTCCACCAATTCACTCAAATAATAACCCAACTTTCGACGTTTTCTTATCTGTCCTTAAACCCTGTAATACTTTTTAATACGGAGATTCCCCCACTGTAAACTCAACTCATTAATTTCATGTTTTTCTTTTTTAAATTTGTCTAATAAGGCACAGCCCATTATATACCTTTATAATTCTATTAATTGATTCCGTATTGTTTTTCTCTCTATATAAAATCACAATGGGCTACTCTGTAGGTTAAATTAATTTATCTCTTCGAAAGCGCGGAATTCTTTTACTATCAGGTTTACTGATAGGACCTTTTCTTGCTGCCACCACTATTATTCTGGTTGGTTACAGTGCCACCAGTATTGGGGGTGTAAAGTACGGGGGTCACCACTTAGTTGTACAAAAATGGCGCAAAAATGTTGCTATGCCACTTACTCGAGGGGGAGAACCCCTTGTCGGCCCAAATGTTAGTGGGATTCCCGCATTTCCCCTAACAGTTCCGTATCTATCGGGTATGTCAGTGCCCGATTTACAATATACCCTGCCTTAGGGTACGATAGCGTGATCGAGTGGTCCCAGGGGCCATTTTAAGGCCAAGTGTTACCGGTAATATTTCTAACTATCTCCTTGGACTCCACCTAGGCTAAAAAGTCAAAGATTATATAGTATAAAAAATCTTACTGTATTCAGTCACGCTACAAAAGGAACTAAAAACCACGCTTCCAATTTTCCCCCAGTTTGCTCACCACGTGCCTGCGGTGGGTGGTGGGTGGATTTTTCCAACCAATCCAAAGGCTTACTAATTACTGTTAAATCATCCCCAACTGCGCAATTAATGCCTCGTGGCTTGTTTCACAACCTACGCAATTAAAGAAGGAAAGAAAATGGCACGACCAAAATTAAAGGAAAATTAATAATTATTACTAGGGGAAAAGAGAATAATTAAGGGATCAAAAGAAAAGAATCTGGGAAGGGCATTTATCTGAAACAAACTAGGACCAATGGTCCTAACAATTATGATTATCTTATTTTCGTAGGCCCGTTCGCAAAAGTATCATAATGTGTATTATGTGGTTCTTTCTTACTTTGTTTTTTTTTTGTTATCAAAACTGTTATATTTAATTTCCTTACTTTGTGCCACACTATTCCTGATTTTTCCTATACAAGGTTTTCATGTTATAAAGTTCTAGTTTTTTGTTTATGTTTGTCTCTTTCAGATGAAGTTCTGGCTACAATTGTGTCTCCTTTGACTCTCCGTATGGTTGGTAAGTCACTTTTTGTCAATAAGTGTACCCAGCATCGAGATAATGGATGATAGATTTCGTAACTTCGAGGAGCTCCCCCTAGATTTAGGTAAAATATTTGAGAATTTATGCAAAGATGTCGATGTTTTTGACATGATGGTTCATTCTATCCCAAAAAATAAATATCTACTCCCCACCAAAGTTTTAAATAAAGGCGCTAATTTTAGAATGGCATTTTTGAACTGTCGCGGGTTACTAAATATTTTTGATCGAATATCCCTTTTTATTTCTCACCATAATATAGATGTCTTTGCCTCTTGTGAAACATTTTTAAATGATTCGACAAAGACATTTATTAATAAACAGGATAATACTTTTTTTTCATAAGAATCGGATTTATAAAAAACAGGGAGGGGTAGTTTTTTTTCTTAAATCAACAATTCAGTCAGATCTGGTGAGTGAATTTGATCACCTATATCTTGAAATGGTGTTTGAATTTTTGGCAGTTAAAATAGATGTAAATAGCATGAAAATTTTGTGTTGTGTTTTTTCCCGGCCTCCAAGTTCTCCTGCTTCAAAATTCACGGAACTTCTTGATGATTTTGTGCTTATTGCTTCGAAAAAATATCTAAAAATAGTTATCATGGGTGACTTTAATATTGATTTATATAATTCTAATAATTCAAGTGGTAATTTCCACGGAATCTCTTCAGACGGGGCTGACTTGTTATCAGTTTGCCTGTCCGGTGGTCTCTTACCAGCTTATGGAGTCCCAACAAGAATAACGAAATATTCTGCATCCCTTATTCATAATTTGTTTACGAATCTGGAACTAAAGTCTAGTGATGTGGTTATTGAAGATTTTTCAGACCATTTGATGCTTGTTCCCATCCTTCACTTGATTACAGAGTTTAATAGGCCTACTAAAAGAAAAATGAGAATGACTAACAGAAACTCCTTAAGTAAACTTAAAGTATTGCTTTCTTCAAGTGATTTTTCTTCTTGTTTAGAATCTTCGGACCCTGATTTTGCTGCTGAATTTTTTGTGAATCAGTTTAAACCTTGTTTCAATAATGCTTTCCCTCTCCGCCAAATATCAAGAAGAAATAGTATAAGGCCGATTAAGCCTTGGATATATCGTGGATTGCTGGTATCAATAAAAAATAAGAATCTGTTATATAAGGCATACTTAATCCATCCATCTGAAGTTAAATTAGCTGAATTTTGCAGATACAAAAATTATTTAACAAAAATTTTAAGATCAGCAAAAAGTCATTACTTCGCCGAAGCGTTTGTTGAAGCAGAAGGGTCCCCCAAGAACACATGGGAAATAATTAATAAGTGCTTAGGAGAGCATAAGACCCATGATCTTCCTGATGAATTAATAGCTGAAAATGGAGCTAAACTTGCTACAGGGAAAGTAGAAGTTGTCAATGCATTAAATATACACTTCTCAAAAATTGGCGAGGAAACCGCGTCAACTGCTGGAAACAACCTGGCCCGTCATCTGGATAATGAAACTGGAGAGGACTTTCAATCATATCTACCCCCGTCTCACAATTGCTCCATTTTTCTTACTCCTGTAACCCCAGATGAACTTTTACTTACAACAAACCTTTTAAAGAATGAATCTTCGGAAGGGATTGATGGGTCATCTACTAATCTGATTAAGTGCATAGCACCAAATATTGTAATCCCGCTTTCCCATGTGTTCAACCTCTGTTTTAAAACCGGAAGATTTCCTTCTTGTTTCAAGTATGCAAGAATTATCTCTTTGTATAAAAGAGGAGACCCGAAGAGCCCAACAAACTATAGGCACATTTCAGTCCTGTCTACATTTGGGAAGTTGATCGAAAAGTGTCTATATAACCGTATAGTCAGCTTTTTAATGTAATCTAAAGTCTTTAGTTCGATGCCATTTGAGTTCCAGAATTCTCACTCTACTGAGCATGCTATTATGGCAATGACTCAGTTTGTTCATGACGCCCTCGACAAATTTTTATTGACAGTCCTGCTACAATTTTTATTGACATTAAAAAGGCATTTGATACGATTTGCCATAAAATATTGCATACTAAACTTGATAACTGCGGCATAAGAGGCCCAGTTAATGACTTAGTAATGTCATACCTAAAAAACCGAAATCAGAATGTAGGCGGAGGCGATACTTCTTCCTCATCAGTATCTCAATCTCAGTCAGTTGGAGTCCCACAAGGCTCTATTTTGGGTCCACTCCTATTTCTTATCTATGTTAATGGTATCAGTAATAGCATCAAAGATATTGGCCTCAACACATTATTCGCCGATGACACGGCATGCAATGTAAGCAGCCCCGACTCTAGATCTTTGAAGCTTTGATTGGAATCAGTACTGAAGATGCTTATCTTATGGTTTTCGAGAAATAAATTGACTATTAATTGTACTAAGACAAAATTCATCATCTTCTCTCGTATTGGGAAAACAAAACCGGAAATCATGATGATTAATATTCAAGGCCTACCCATTGAAATTGAAAGAGTTGATGATATTAAGTATCTCGGATAATACTGGATTCAAGTTTATCATTTAAAAGCCATGCAATTGATCTTCGAATGAAACTGGCAAGAAATATTGGAATGATGAATCATCTGAAATTTTTTCTGCCGTTTTTTGCCCTGAAATCTCTTTATCATTCTCTAGTGCATTCATATATAAATTACTGTCCCATTATTTTTTTGAATACTTTTAAAACTCATATTCTTCCTCTTCAGAGGCAACAAAATACAGCTCTGCGTCTATTGCAAAATTGCCTGCCTGGCCCGTTTTCTTACCCTGGTAAATTGTCAACAAAAAGTATGTATCAAATTTTAGATATCCTTCCACTGGATCTTTTCCCTTCATTCCATTCTGTTCTTTATATGATTAGACACGTTCAAGGTCTTTTGCCGGAGTATTTTTATTTGCATAATAATTTTTTTCAGGATGATAATCAGGTTTTGCATGCATATTGGACCCGTGGCAGTTCTGTAGTCCGTCAGGCTTTAATAAAATCTGAAAGGTCCCGTTTTTCACCAAGGCATAGTATTATAAATAATTGGAATAAATTTCATAGTTTTGTTGATTTGAATAAATCATGGGTTAATAATAAAATTAGATTAATGAATCACTTAATCAGTAATTATTAATTTGATTTATTTTCTGGGGTGGATGCTCCTCATTTCACTTTATTTATTTGGTTATTTTGATTTTATTCGGATTTGTTTGTTGTTACCATACGGAGAGTTGAAGAGCAATCTTTTTATTCCAGTATCTTGAGATAGTATTATTTATTTATTGTTGAATGTATATAAACCCACACACGAGTTATTCTCACTGTGGGTCATTAATTTGATAGTTTTGTCAAAACATTTTTTATTGATTAATAAAGAACTTGAACTTGAACTAGCCATTCCAATTTCCAATCGAATGAGCACCTTTTGAAGTTTCTACGACAACGCTTTCTATGAAAACCATATATGCCCCCAGGACATAACTTATAACCCTTGCACTCAGGGCTGTTGTGGTGGGGGGGGGGGTCACCCTCAAAGACCTAATTTTCAGAACTTTCAACTAAGTTGAACAAAATGGCTATTTCAAAATTTTGATTGGATGTGTTTGGGGAAAAGGTGGGCGTGAGAGGGGGGTTAGTTGCCATCCAATCATTTTCGACTACTAAAAAGGGCACTAGGCTTTTGAATTTCCAATCAAATTAGCCTTTTTTGAAGTTTCTACGACAACGCTTTCTATAAAAATCTTATATGCCCCAGGGCAAAACTTACAATCCTTGCCCTGAGGACTGTAGGGGAGTGTCCACCTCAAAAACATAATTTCTATCTGGAAATCAACTACGCTGAACAAAATGTCTATCTCAAAATTTCGATTGGAATTTTGGGAAATGGTGGGCTTGGAAGGGGTGTTAGTTGCCTTACAACCACCTTCGATTATTTAAAGGACACTAGCCACTCCAATTTCCACTCGAATGATCCCTTTTCGAAGTTTCTACGACAAGTTCTTCGATACGAAGTGCCCTGGTCTAAAACCAAAAAAATAATAATACATTGTGCCAACATAATTCTTTACTTAGGCAGCGCGACTGCGCTGCCTATGATGACGTCATAACATACCGATATCATCAGAGCTAACGTCATAGTATATATCGTTTTTCTATTTACGTCCTATATTGCGTGTTGGTTAAATAGTAACTTTTCTTCGCTACCGCTTGATTAGCACCTACTTCAATAGCACCCCCTAGTTTGAAAGCAGGCGAAAAATACGCCCGTTTTGAAAAGCTTAGAAAACACTACGCTTTTTCAGCCCTTTAAGTTTTAGGTCCCTGAAGCTCCTTAATGTAGGTCAGATAAGAGATTACCAAGCTGCAGTATTTGTGTTTCAGTGTAAGAATGGTTTAACCCCTGATGTTTTTAAGAATTTTTACCAAATTAATAGTGACCTGCATAATTATGGAACTAGGCAAAGTGATAATATAGTTGTGGCTTGGCGTCGTGGTACCAGGTCTTCATTTTCAATGAAACACCTGGGTCCATCAGTATGGAATGAGCTACCATTGATCATTAGAGCGGCGGAACATGTAACTCAATTTAAAAGAATTTAAAAGATTATTTTTTTGGGGGGGGGGAATTTGTTAAGTTTTATTATGGCTGGTAGGTTGGGTAGGGGAGGAAGAGGAGCTGAAGAGGTAAGGGTGGGTAGGGGCTAAGGTAAGGTTGGCAGGGTGAGGGAGGGGAGAGGAAGTTGAGTATAATGAGTGATGGAGACTGGATTGGTTATTATTATTTTTCTTTTATATTTTAGTTATATATTATCATTTTTAGTTCAGTTATTTATTTATTTTTCTATTATTTTTTTTATTATTATTATTATTTTTTATTATTATTATTTATATAAACATATATATATATATATATATATATATATTATATATATATTATATATATATATATATATATATATATATATATATATATATATATATATATATATATATATAATATATATATATATATATATATATATATAATATATATATATATATATATATATATATATATATATTATATATATATATATATAGGATATAGTTTATCTTTTTTTGGTTTATTTATAATAGTTTTAATTAAATAGTTGAGGTTTATGCAAATAGTTGAGTTATTGGGTAAGTAGTTATGTGGAGTTTCGCTCGATCGCAAACCTTCATAGGTTTTTTTCCAGCGTGAAAGTGTTATTTGATTTATCTATTATTTTATGAATGTGATTAATAAACTTATTAACTTAAAAATAACCTAAAAGGAAAAAAAATATGTACATTTAATGTAATGGTATTCAATTTTCCAGTTCGATATATAAGGGTTATATGCTAAAATAACTTATGTTAAAAATCAGTAATGAATACTATCTTGAAATACGGATGTTATCTTTGTTTTAAGGTATGATGGTATATAGCTAAATCATTCCGGATTAAGGTTGGGTTTTCTGTATTCCTTTAACAGCCATAATTACATAGAAAACGAAATTCCCTCACTACGTGACATAATGTCCCCAAATAACGTGAAATTAAATACTTAAGTATTTACTTCTCAATCATAGCCCGTCTCAAGTTCCATTTGGCAAAGTTCCACAGCACTTTCAAGTTCCATTTGGTCATTCATATTAATTGTTTGTTTGTTTAATATAATTTCATAGTATTGTTTGTTTTAAGTTATATTCATTATTTAGTTTTATTTCTGCCTATTTTCAGTTTTAGCATACCCTTTTCATTTCTGTTAAAACTTTATTTTTGGATCTTTTTTAACTAACAAATTACAACATAAATATATTACTTGATTTCTTCTCTCTTTAACGTTGAACCTACTTATTTTCATGCATTCCAAAATTTTATTTTTAGTTTATTGATACCAAGACATTAGAGTAAAAAATTTACCAGTCACCAAGCGCTAAGTCAATAAAGTCCAAGTGTAATATAAGTATTTCCGCGGAAAGCACAATTGGACACTTACTAAAACCACAAAAGCAGTCATATATGCTTACAGAGATGCGGAGGGGGTCTTTAGATCTACCCCTGAGCTCCAAGAATTTATACAAATTTCACCATAGTTCCCAATGATTTCAATTAATTCACCTATTGCTCTCAATATCTTAGATCCCCCCTCCCCCAATAAAACAATTTTTTTATGTGCTTAAGTCTTTTTGAAGAAACTACGAATACTTCGTTTGGTTCTAGGCACAATAACGTACGGCGAAATTATTTGGAACCAAAATTAAGCTTTTTCTTTATTTTATTAATAGTACTAATTTGTTGAAACTTTTATTTTGTTCACTAAAGGTGACAAGGTTTTCGCTGCAAATTTTTTTCGCTAAAAGTTCCTTTCACATGTTTACATAACATAGATTAACATAGTTAACAAACATAGAAACATAGATTAACATAGAAAGTTAACATAGATTAACTTTCGACTAATAGATGGAATTTTGACATAATCAGAGTGACTAAGCGGAATCTAGTACTCTATATTTTCTAGCCATCTACATTTTATCTAGCCATGGATATACAATATTACTCAAAATCTCTACATATACATCTTGAGTATGGAAAACGCACGGTACCATCTGTATTCTCTCTATTCTAGAAATCGCTCAAGATATGTCCCTGTCTTAGTCATTTTATTAAATAAAAAATAGACAATATTTCATCTGAAAGTAAGGAGTAAAAATTTGACTTTTTGTCCCAGTCCTTTAAGAACGACTCCTGAAATACAAGGACCGTTAAATTTTAAAAAAGTGTTTTTAAAGAATTTTGAGACTTCAGCTTGAAAAGCGAGGTAACAGGCAGCCCTAACATGCGGAATTCTTTTTGTTGGTTTAAAATGTTAATGTTGCTCCTTACTTTCAGTTGAAAAGCTTGTTTTTTGTTTAAATCATAAAAGAACCGAGAACAAGCAAAACTTATCTAGTCTCCAATTGACGCCACTTTTTGCATGATCGATGGCTTAAGCGAAATACTTAATTCTCAGGGTTAGTATCAAAGGGGGAGTATAAAATATGTGTAAACAAAATCGAGTGAAAGTTTGGCAGCTACCCGAATATAAAGACCCTAAAATCCCCCATAAACTGGAGATTGCTAATACCACAGGTAAATAATTTCAATATGTCAATTGTATTATGTATTTTTTTTATTATGGATTATGCCAAATTGTATTATATCACATAAAAATATATCAATCGTTTCCTAGAGGACTAAGAAGAAGTCGTCTGGGAGCCGAAACTAGGACAGAAATAGTGCCAGAGTTTAGATTTTATTTTGTTTATGAATGTTTATATTTCTGATTTTTTTTTTTTATAAATTTTTATCTTTTCATTTGTTTTAAACTTATAACCACACTTGCAATTGTTCATGCTTGATGTAACGTGTAATGCAGTTACATCGATGAAAATTTTCTTCAGAACAAAACGTTTGCGAAATAAACCACCTCAGCATCGTATGAGCTAAGTCCAGTAAAAAAAAATAAATAAATAAAAACACTATATTGTAGATAACGTAGACAGGTGTTTAAACCATTAATTGAGGGGGAGGGGAATCAGAACATTTTTTCTTCATTGGGGGGGCTCCTGGTCATAATAAAATAAAGAATTTACTATGTTATTATAATGCTATTTTATTATCTCATTCCTAAAGGCACATTGCTAAACTTAATTTATTGTTATCAAAATTATTTTTATCGAGTTTCGTTTACTATTAACCCGGGTCATTTCTTACTTACAGTTCGGCATTTGTGTTCCACATCGAACGGAGAAGATAATGAAACTAAAATCTGACTTAAGCTAAAAACTAAGACAAATAGGTAACAAAAGTTAAATTCGTGGGCCACCAAAAAGGAAATGCGAATATTAAAATGATTATTATAGCTCCTATTTTTACAACTCATTTTACGGCAGTTATTATAGTCGAACTGGTGACAAGCTCAAATTACTAAAATCCAAGTTGCCTAATTTAAACAGGGTTGTCATTTGGATATTTGTTGGACTCTGTGCCTATTTCTACTTAAAAGCAAAAGAAATATATTCCGGCTTGGCCCTAGTCCTATAAACTGGGTTGCCAAGGTATAAGGTCAGGTAGAAGCAGACTACACATCTGGGAGAAGTATACTTTTTCCACATAACTTTTCAAGCTTTACAAGCTAGGAGGGGCATAGCGAAAGAGTGTTGACTCCCCTCCACCTCGTGTACATTATGAGAACGCCAAGTGTTCAGCACTACTCTGCAACGCTTGGCCCAGCTCCATCATCCTTGGCAAAGTCCCCAAACGCTTAGCAGAGTTCCGTCACGCTTGGCACGTGCCACCTGTTGTGCATGATTTCTGAGAGAGAGCAACCCATCGGGGTGTATTAAGATATTACATACACCTTGTTGAACCTAAATTTGGGCTGTACATCCATTCTTGAAGGCTTTGTTGAGGCAAGCTAACTGGGATGAGACTTCATGCTAACTGGGATGAGCCTTCAAGAGTCTCACCCCAAGACACCCTTTTTTCATTAGGCTTCATTGAGAATTCAAGATACCCTTTTTTCATTAGACCTATCTAATAATTACCTTTTCCAACCACCAAATATGGCCATCTCTCAATTTCAACCAAGTTCCAGTATAAAAGACATAAATACTCATAGGTACTGTCATATGTCTTATATCCTAGCACTGTAACTTCATCAAGTATCCTGAATAAGCATGGGCACTGTTCTGTTTTTCTGAAGAAACAGGAAAAAAATAAACAGGGCTTTAATGAAACAGAACAGAAACAGAACAGGTCAACAAAAAAACAGAAGACCTGTTTCTGTTTCTGTTCTGTTTTTTGGTAAAAACAGAAAACAGCTGTTTTCGTTCAAAAAACAGCTGTTTAAACAGCTGTTTTCGAACACCTAAGGCTTAAAGAAGAAAAAATTTGTAAATGATAAGTTTTGGTTTATTATCAGTACTATTGCAGCATTTTCCGCCAAAAAGAACAGTTTTTTCAATAAAGGGGTGAAAAACTGCATGCACACAACATCGCCATCCTTTTTTATGGTTATTTTCTTCCATTTTCCAGTTCCTTTTTTCCAAAAATGCGCTTTTATGTTTATTCAGAATCATCTCGAATTTCCCGGAAATGCATACTAATTATTTGATACATTTTGAAATAAAATAATTTTCGTCGTCAAATTGCGCAGTCAGCTGAAAGTCATTAGTGTTTAAGCAGAGCCCATAGTTGCTTTGGCGGGGGACAGTCTCCCCCTCCAGACCATGCTTTCCCCTTCCCCCATCCTGATGTTTGGAAGCCATCTGAAACAATGTATGAAAGAAGAAAAATGCACGGGAAAATGACACTTCTTACCACCAAGTCAAAAATTTTCGTTGCCTCGCAGCTTAAAACATCTTTTTAAGATTAGTTATTTCCTAGCCAATCTGTGGGAGAGACAAATCAAAAGGAAAATTCATGGTTTAAGGGTACTTTGTATATTTTTACGGCACTTTGCGCTAGAAAATAATGTTCTAGGCCCTCCACCGAATTCATTCTTTAGTAAATATGTAAAATGAAATTTCTCAAATTGTGAATTTCAAAGAAGCTTAAACCCTTTGCTACACAATACTTTCTTTAAGCATTCTCTTCTCTTAATAAGTTTTCAAAGGGATGCAATATATAAACAATTGCACTTTTTGATAACTTGTTTCGAAAATTTATTTCGCTTTGCGGCAGAAAATACTTTCTCCAACCCATACACTTGCTTCATTACAGAAAGTGTTACTACATCAAACTTTTGTTTTAAGAATACGAGTGGGCATGCTTTTGATTATTTAGGCTCGTTTTCGTGGTCCATTCTCAAAGGAAAAGGGGTAGTGACAACCTCGACTATCAATGTTTGAGCAAGTGTAGCGTGTCTTCGGATCGGATAGCCTGTGTTGCAACCTCATTTTTTTACAGACTCCCAGCTCCCCACTCTTTTTCTCCATTACTTTCACCACCCTCTTCTTTAGACACTGTATCAGTTTATTCAGATTCTTCAGCAAGCGTATCTTCATTTCCGGAGTTTTCAGATCAAGGAACAGAAAGACCGTCTGAATCATTTTCAACAGTTGGATCGACATCTTCGACTTCATCAAAGGATTCCAAGCAATCTTCTTCAGGGATGCTATTGGCTAAGCTTCGAGTGGACAAAAATCCAAGAACACGTGCAACAGATGAATGAAAATAATGTTAAAAACATGAAGTTTAGGAAAGGGCTCATATCCTACAGGCTTCGGTGACATTGTTCCCAGAATCAGTCAAAACGTGGAACATCTTATCTGTCATTGAAAACTTCCTGATTGCAACTTGGATTGCTGAAAGGATGTTAGTAGTTGTATGAGAATGCTTATGCCTCTTGAAATGTGAAAGATAGTTGTGCAACCTCTGCTTATTTTTCATCTTCCTGGGGTAATAGGCAGTGATACCTATAAAGCCAGATCCTTTTGCAGACCAGCAGTGAAAAGTCAAGCTAGTCCGAGTGGCAGATCTTAAAGCAGCCTTCTGAACTTCGTTTTTTCTGACAGGAAAACTTATGTGACGATGGACGGTTCCCCCAAATGTTGCTTTCAAGCCCCCTGTTGTCGTTTGTTAAATAAGCTGTTTCATATCTGGCTTATCAAACGTAGACAATGGCAATTTGTCCTTAAACAGGATTTTGCAGCAGAGCATCCGCATACCAACTTGTTTTGATCGATTGTAAATAAAAAACCATCGTATCTCTGCTCTTCTTATTCCAGATTTCACTAATCCATTGCCCTATGTGTCACTTGCTTTACTATTTAGAGCTCTCTCAAGGGAAGCAGCCTGACTTGATATATTTTTTTAGTTGGTTTGGGTTTGTTATTTTCTGCACCAGCCGCGTATACTTTATCTTTGTGCATATCAATTGTGTGCTTCCTTTTAAGATAATATATAAATGTCATGGCAGAGACTCCCTTAGCCTTTAGAGACGCTCTTCAGAAGTTGCACTTCATACTTCCTTTGCTTGCTTTTTTCTGCAGGGTACCCAGAGAGATGTCTTGGAACATCCAAGTCGTCATCAGAAAATGACATCATGCTTGTCTTAAAACAAAGGTTGATTTTAGAATTTTTCACAAAACTAGAAGCACCTTCCAGTAGCCTACCATTTTGAAAATTGCACCTTCAACCAAATATCTGACCTCTTCCACCTCAGTAGCGTAATTAGGGGGAAAGGGGCCAATTTCCCCCTGAGCGGTTTCGTTTGCGCAGTAAGCCAAGAAAACCTGTCAGCAAATAAAAGCAAAATGACAGCTCCTAACTACGGTTCCCTAAAAACTTAGACAATTTGCAGCACAGTATTATAATATACAGTATTTTAAGATTATTTTTGAAGTATATTGTGTATTAACCATGGTCCAGTAAGGCTTTTAGTGTTAATAAATCATATCATATCATATTAATTTTTACGGAAATTTACTTGTCTATAATATGTATTTAAGAGACAGATAGAAGAAATAAAATACTGCTTAATGGCATTTTTTTTAAATTTGTTGTGCTGTATGGAAAAAATTACCGTGTTCACAGGAAGATGTGTTATTCTACAGAATGAGAAAAGTGTATCAGCATTTTATAAGACTTTGGCCTGCTAGGCCGGAATCAGCTAATTAGGCCACTGTTTCAACTCTAGGCTTTTCCCTGAAAGGGTTTCCATTGATTATATTTAGAGATGGTAGAAAAAGTATATTTGGCATCTTGAAAAAGTATATGTTTTTATGTTGATGCAATAAAACGTGCCAGCAAAAACTTACATTTCTACTGGACAAGACTTCAATACATTTACATTCCTCTCTGACTAAACATTTAAGAAAATTTGCAATTAATAATCGTTATTTATCATGTATAGGCTAGTATGGTAATCATAGCAAGTCACTGTTATCTAGCAGCATAAATTCCATAAAAACCATTGAACTAAAGTTTTCCCGGTTAAAGGTGCAGATCACTTCCCATGTAATGTAGGATACAGAGGCCCTACCAATTAGTGATTTGTTTGAATCCTGCTTCACCTAGACAGTATCTATGCAGCTTTGCTGCTCAATTGACTGAATAATATACACTAAAAAATAAGTTGTTTTAGTGGAACAAAACTGCACCTTTACCGTTCTCCCATTTACACACTTACCTACTCTCATCTGACTCCTAAGCCCTAATTTTGCCTTGCTTAAACAATCTAGCAGCACATTTGATATGTTAGACACACTGAGTGCCATCATTTTACTTACTTCTACTTTATATTGACGCTCCAATTCCAAAAACTGTATGAGGCGTAACCACGCTTCTTCAAAATTTCAAATTACGATTTAAAACACTATTTTGTAAGTTCGAAATTTCTTAATATCTCATTCTCGAATCAGTAAAGTAAAATCAAGAACAGAAGAAAAACAGTTAGAAAAAAAAACAGAAACAGGGCAAAATAGTTATTATAAAAACAGAAACAGAACAGAACAGGTAAATAAAAAACAGGTCATCTGTTTCTGTTTTTTTGTAAGAACAGAACAGAACAGGTACTTTAAAAACAGAACAGAAAACAGAAACAGTGCCCATGCTTGATCCTGAACGTATTTCAATTCTGCACACTAATGAAACATTATTCAATGACACATTTCCAGATATTATATCTTTCAGTTGTTTTCTAGGTATATATAATTTTGAATAGGATAAATAACGTGTTCATCTGCATAAGCTGGTATAATAGAACAACATTTCACTGAAACACACATTGCAGAGCAATTATATTATTTTAATCGGTATTTTTGGAAGACTTGTGAATTAGCTACAAAACTTACATTAATAATTGTTTCTTGGTTTTAAATAGACGTACCGATTGAGTCTTCTTAACCATTGAATTGATATTCATTTTTGTTATTTATCTAATAAAATTCATTTACTATTTCAAATTAGCTAGAATGCGTACTTCTGTAAAAATGAGCTTAGAGAAAAGTTCAATTCTTTGTTGCCTATCATTCTTTCTCCATAAAATGCGACATCATAAAGCAAATCAATTTAAATTCATTAAACATGGCTATCGATCAAATATATATGGTACAAATTTGCAAGCCAATCTTTAAAAACCAGCAAAAAAAAATTCTCAGTAGGATTTTTTATGTTTTGTAGCTAATGAAAATAAATCCTTTAATTCAATTGTTTTTTAATCAATGCGTACCAATCAAAGAAATTTCTCAGAAGTCTGTATTTTCAAAAGGTAGAGAGGTAGAAATATAGGTAAAATGTGCTGAGATTAAAATGTCAATAAATAGCCAGTAATTAATAATAAAAGTTTTAAAACCACAATAATGAAAAATATTCAATGATCCTTCAGACGAAATTCTGAAGGCAATTTCAACACAATCACAAACTATTTGCTTATCTCATTCCTAAGGGCGTATTGCTTCACTTTATTTATTGTTATCAAAACTTTTTCTATGAAGCTTTGGTTACTATTAGCACGAGTCGCTGCTTACTTTCATTTTTTTACTACGAACTATTTGATTTGTAACTTACATACTTGGCAGAATGTAAAGAAAACAAAATTAAAAAAGGTTAAACTGCGGCGTATTCAAAAATGAATTTTTTTTTTTCCAATGAAAATATAAAGAAACAGCATTCTCCAATGAAAAAAAAATCTTCAAAATATAGAGGAGGAGGGGGGGGGGGAATATAAATTGAAAGAGAAAATGCCCCCTTCTCCCAGCCACACTAATTGACACCCCTGGACAATGTTCCCTAGACATAATGGAATAATGTTAAATAGCAAACCAAAACGTACCATTCTTATTTGCCATCTGATTGATGTGTTACATCCAAATACTGCCCTTTAGTTTTTGAAATGTCCATAATATGAATAATGCCTCAATTCCGCCGTAAACTAAGAAGTGGTTATACATCAGCAATCGCTTTTCTTTTCTCACAATTATGTGCACAATTTCTTAGAAAATTCGAAGTTTAAAATACCTTGTGGCAGCGTAGTGGATAATACCGTGCCTGTTGATTGCAGGTTCTATGGTTCAATCTCACGAGTCACAAGGAATTTCCAAAGGTAATACCCAACATACAATTTATTTCCCCTTCAATTCATTTTTCTACATAATTTTCTTGTATAATTTGTAATGCGATTCTTGTCATATAAATAAATAACATAAGTTTTGATTTTACGCCATATTTTAAACATTAGATTTTATTTACTTTAAGTATGGCTGAAGATGTAAGGTAAAAATCAAAGATTTTGTAGTAACGAACTGTAAGTAAGGAACGACCCAGGTTATAGCAAACGAAACCCGATAAAAAGGACTTCGATAACTGAAATAAAGTGAAGCACTGTCCGTTCAGGAATGTTTCTGTTTGTTTTGAAGTTGCCTGAAATAACTGAAATAAAGTGAAGCACTGTCCATTCAGGAATGTTTCTGTTTGTTTTGAAACAATAATACTTGAAATGAACAGGAATTATTCTGTTTATAATGGGGCTACCCCTTCCTAAAACCTCGCTCTCTACGCTGAAGTTTTAAAGCTCTGTAGTCTTTACTAAAGAGTCAGGACAAACTTTAGTGAAAAGAGTGAAGGTTGAGGAAGGGGCAGCCCACTCATAAACAGAATAATTTCTGTTCGTCTTAAGTCTTAGTGCTGCTCCTTACTTCAGTTGAAAAACCTTTTTTTTATATAATTTCTGAATATTTTCAAATCATGTCAGGAAATTCCCGTCCCTCCCCTATGTAACATTTCTACTGGAAAATTCCCCCAGAAACTTTCCTCTCCAGTGGAAAATCCTCCCCCTCCCCGCAGAAAATTGCCCAAAACAATTTCTGTATATTGTCTAATAAGAAATACTATATGTGAAAAATATAGGAGACTGCGCAACTTACAGCCGTTTCTTCAGGGACTATGAAAGGTCATGTCATCACCAAAAGCACAGTTATTGGACCTTTCAGCTAACCTGAATAGAATGGCTCGAAAATTTTAAATGCATTAAAATTTTGACTAGATGTATAATGGGGGAAAAGGCGTGGGAGGGGGGCTAGGTGCCTTCAAATCCTTT
Source organism: Artemia sinica (assembly GCA_027921565.1). Classification (NCBI taxonomy): domain Eukaryota; kingdom Metazoa; phylum Arthropoda; class Branchiopoda; order Anostraca; family Artemiidae; genus Artemia; species Artemia sinica. The sequence continues at coordinate 53,061,569 of CM051268.1, forward strand.
CGGTTACTTAAAAAGGACAATAGAACTTTAGATCGTACCCCCCCCCCCTCCCAAAAAAACAAAACAATTACAATTTAACATGCATTCATGATGTTTCTTCTGCCAAAAATACAAAATGAACTTGAAACCTCCACGGTTGGGTTTTCATATATGCTAATTCTGATGTTATGATTTTTTAAGATCAATTGGCTTTTTGGAGGTGTGATCACTCCTTTTTCAATTTGATTTTTTGTTATTACGGTATATATTGTTCCAGGAAGTCCTGAAATTTAAAATCCCATTTTTACTCTTATCAAATGACTATTGTCCAACAATTTAGCGCATTTTCACAAATATTTTCCTAGGAGAGACGGGACTGGTCCTTGGACCGATTCTACGAGGCAGATCCCTAATTCCTCCTTTCTGCATGTAGATATGTTTTTCACACGCGTACTGTTATGCAAGGTCTGAACTTCGAACTTACCTAAATACAATTGGTGATGGTAAATGGTATGGTAAATTTGCTGCACACAGATCAAAATATGGTAAACCTGTTTTGAGTGCATCTCCTATTTTTATTTCTAGTTTTGACTGCATTGGGGTGCCTTGAACTCTCTTCTGCAATTCTGCAACCATTCGAGGATCTACTTCACAGGTTATTACTTATTATAAGACCAAAGTTAGTAGCATTCGAAATATCACTCTCCCACCGATCACTTTCGACTATTAAAAATGAAACTAGCCCTCTCAATTTCCAATCGAATGAGCCCTTTTCAAAGTTTCTACGACAACGCTTTCTATAAAAACCTTATATGCCCCAGAGCATAACTTACAACCTTTGCCCTGCGGACAGTGGGGGGGGGGGGGTTGTCATCCTCAAAGACATAATTTCCGCACTTTAAAAAATAATTTTCAGACTTTTCAACTACATTGGGCAAAATGGCTATCCAAAATTGTCTTCAAAACACTTCCTCTGGAAGCATGCAGCATATCATTTTTCCAAAGCACCGGCGTTTTAGACCTGTAATTAAAAAATGTCAACGGGAAAACACCTATACAGGGTACTGGAACCTCTCTGATAAGTCCTTATTGATAAAATATTGTCATGTTGTTGTATTCTTTATACATTTCAATTTTGGAATGTATTTTGCATTGGTGCTTTATCTCTTTTGTTCGCAATATTTATTGATCAGGCAGTACCTAGCTTCACCCTCCTTGGCTGCTCGGTAAGTTTTTGGCAGTTTTTTTTTAATTCGTGCCCGACATTCGTAAAAGCATACGCCCTCATCCAAGTCTAAGGTTTTGCAGTAAATTATTCCGTTTTTGGATTCGTTTTGTTCTAAAACAATTTTTGATTATTTTGCTGCTACCTTCATTTTGCTTTCTTTTTCCTTATTTTCCTCTTTTATCAATACTTTTTGTTACATCTTTGCATTTACTTTCTATTTAAGAGTATACGTAATGGTAAGTCTCAAAACAAAAGATAAAATGGTACAAGGTACGATTTACTGTTCTCACATATTAAACCAGTATCAAAAAGATGTTGACTTCAACTCTTTAACAATAACGCAAAGTAGGCAACTCTTTAACTCTTCACATTGATCACGCAAAATGGATTCCTTCTTTGTTAAAAGCGTGTAGCAACCTAAAAGAAAAGAAACATATCTAGTCTGTAATGCAAAATTTTTTACAATAAATAAGAATAATAATATAAAAAATTGTAGAGTCATTAAGTCATTAAGTCATAGTCATTAAGACAAATACCAAAGATAAGATTTATGCCACCAAAGATGAGATCTCTACCATCAAGAAATGTGAACAAAAGAAAACAACTAACAGGTAGTACAGATGGTGGAGGGTAAGTTTATGCAATATTTCGACGGGTCATACAGCTAGGTGCACCATTTTGTGATTTGTCAAAACAGGACTAAAATACATGGGATAATCAGCGAACGCGAGCAGAGTTTTTGTGCCAGCCTCTACCTTCAGCCAATTCAACTTTAGTGTCAAGATAGTGGGGGACACTTATGCTAATATTCTCCAAAACTTGTTATTATAAGAAGCAAAGACTGATAAAGGACACAACGCACCAAGTGACGTCACATGTAAAGTTGTAATTTTTCCTGTCAGAATTTTAACAGCAATTCTGGTTGCGGGAATCTTGGTATTACATTTTTTTTACGATGTTTTGTCAGAAATTCTTACTGTAGGAATTTTGTGAAATTTCTAGGAATTTCCAAAAGAATAGTAACAGCGGGTATAGGCCTTTACCAAAAGAATATTAAAGGCATTGATCATTAGAATCAATATTTATTGTAAAAAGTCTGTCTTATCTACAAGAAGCCAAAAGCGTTAAGATCAGTCACCAATAATCCGTTCTGTGAATATATCAACCAAAAAGTATGAAACATAAATTTTTACAAAATTTGACGCTAAACTTATAAAAAAAAGAAGATGATTCGGGTGAAATTATAGCAACAGGAGTGATGTACATTACAATACTACAGAATTTAGCATTTCCTATGAAAAGACAATACTAATGTGAAGAAAATATTTGAATTAGACTTGCCTATTAGGTATATCTTTTTACAGGCCAAGATGACAATATTTCTTTAGGATTGATATTGAAACTTTATACTATCTTATAGGGTATGTTTATTATTTTTTCATCAATATTTAGTGCAATACATGGACTCGATAAACCAGGGTTTAAGGTAAGAGAAACTATACTGTCATCTACTTCAATAAAGTATGCCTGTGTCGTTTTTCCCAACTTCATACTATACATAGACAAAATCCAAGACAAATGGCCTAATTCATTCAACCAAGATGGCTTAACTTAAACCACTATCTATCGATAGGCTTTTCGAAAACATTTGTACGTCAGAAAAAAAAATTTGTAAGTCAGATTGAAAAAAAAAAAATGACAACTTTGATTCCACATTGGCCCAGCATATTTTCGAAAATCATACACATCTTTTTCTTTTTGAGGAGGCAACTTTAATATCTACTGTAAATGGCCTACCGCAATCTTTCAAAGAGGTCATTGAGATAAAATATATATGAACAGGAATTTGGCTATGAATAGGGACACCGGAGATATTTCATTAAGCCCAATTTATAACAATTTAAAACTAAAAGACTCTTTTGATATTTGCACCCAATCAAATTTAAGAAAACCTTTTAACATATCTAATGAAAACCGAAATGGCAGAAGAGCAAAAAGTATTGCGAGGCAAAAGATTCTTGCACAATCTCTTAGGTAAAATCTGTTTTTCATTGGTTTCGGCTTTAGTCTTTCATTCAGTGTTTGTTCGGATCTTGTCCAGTGAACTCGAAAAGGTTAGATTCTTGTTTTTTTTTTTTTTTTTTTTTTTGTTTTTTTTTTTTTTTTTTTTTTTTTTTTTTTTTTTTTTTTGGCGGAGTTGGCGGAGGTCCTTGTCGAAATATTTGCTGGTTTTTCGTCTTCATATTTTACCACTGGCTTACAAAATCCTCGTTTTCTCCACCCTTTTTTGGTTTTATTTATCATTTATTATTTCTTTTCCTCTCTTAGCTTCATACGAAAAAAAAAAAAAAAATCGGGAGCAAAGACTTTGGATCCTAAATTAGAAAAATTTACTGATAAATCTGACAGCGAGTAGGAAAGTGTTTAAGAACCAGATGGAAACTTTTTAAACAACCTGATATTAGTGATATGCATCCCAGATCAGTAATATACGCGTAGGAGAGCAACGGCCAGCAAAAGCTTGTCTAAAATTCTTTATCGATTTTTTTTTTAACTCCAATATAAAATAAAAACTCCAACTTGTATTTTAAACAGCTTCGAAGTGCATTTTCATCCATCAGGGTTGTTCAATCTTAAAGGGGATGCAAGGGCAGAATGGTCCTTACTTTTGCCGTATGTGTGGTGATATGACGAGACTGCGGGTCATATAATGGTGAGTGTGAAGAATTGATGAGTTGCAAAAAGAAGTGTGTGAAGAGAGAAAGTTTAATTAAGGACAGAACGGCTGGCGAATATAGTGAATGATAAGTTTTTTGTGGGTCCTGAAAGGTTAAGACGGTTTTTCACGCTAGCAATGGAGCACAGAAATAGACATTTGTAATTGTGTAAGGTTTCTGTTTATGTAGTGTGAATTGAATTTCTCATTTTGTGACACCACTTCGGAAAAGCAAACCATACAAAAGGGAAAATGTTGTGCTTTTCTGTTTCTGTAAGGTTTCTGTTTATGTAGTGTGAATTGAATTACTCATTTTGTGACAGCACTTCGGAAAAGCAAACCATACAAAAGGGAAAATGTTGTGCTTTTCTGTTTCTGTTTTCTGTTTATGTAGTGTGAAATTTCTCATTTTGTGACAGCACTTCGGAAAAGCAAACCATACAAAAGGGAAAATGTTGTGCTTTTGATTGATGCTTAATTTTAAATTTATTTGACCATTTTCATGTAAACCAAATATACTTTTAGCTGAAACAACCGTTCCGAAACAACCTGAATTTAGAATTACTGGCTTGATTTCTCTTCTTCAAGCCAGAAATAAGGACTCTGGCAGCTTCACCTCACAAATAAAAAAAAAATTATTTTTCTCCACTGATAATCTAGTTAAGAAAGTTAATCTAATTGATGTAGTTAATCTCTTCGTTGTTAATCAATTTCTATGCATGATCCTAGCTTAGTTTAAATTTGTAAAATTGTTTCAATTTAGAATATCTTTGTACATTGCGTTGTCTCCCAATTGGGAGGAGTAAAAACAGAGTTTTTTTTATAAAAATAATTCTGAACATAAAACTCCACATGTTAGTCAAGTAATTGTGGGCATCAATCCATGGTTTAATTGTAGAAAAAGCCAAGACAGATAGTCCGGGTGAGAGGCAAATCTGGCATAAGCCCTTTTTAGGATTGTATAAAAATGAGGTCATTTCACTTGTCGATAGATAAGTCTATCATCCGTCGGTCCATACATCATTCCTAGGGCAGAACTAAGGTAGATAGTCGTACAACTAAGGGATGAAAGATCGGATTGATTTTCGGCCCAATTCCGAGTCCACGGACTGTGAGTCCGAGTCTGTTGATTTTTAATTAAAATAAAGTATTTGCGGGCATCAATCCATGGTTTAATTGTAGAAAAAGCCAAGACAGATAGTCCGGGTGAGAGGCAAATCTGGCATAAACCCTTTTCAGGATTGTATAAAAATGAGGTCATTTCACTTGTTGATAGATAAGTCTATCATCTATGCGTCCATACATCATTCCTAGGAAGGAACTAAGGTAGACAGTCATAGAACTAAGGGATGAAAAACCAGATTTATTTTGGGTTGACGCGTGACGGACAATGTCCACTTGACTTGTATGCAAAATGGAGGACTGAATTTGCTTGAACTCACAGGCGAAAAAGTGACCTAAGACTAATATGCTTGACCACTTGTGGTCTAAAGGTGGAACACCGTGTCATAGGATTGACGCATGACCAACAAATCCTCTGGACTCGCAGGCGAATGGTGAGACCTATAGTTTTCCAAGTGTTTGGTTAAATGGCAAGAGTAAACGGCGGGAATAAGTACGACTCTCTTATTGAACAAATACTTGCGTATTAGCTTTTGGAAAGGCAAGCCCGCCTAGAGTCTCAGGCAGGTCGATTAAGAATTTAGAATTGACTCAGGACCGTTAATTTGCCTGGAATGACAGGTAAACAAGCATCCAAAGCCTAATAGAGGGGCCCAACTACCTAGATTGCCAAGTTGGCAAGTGACACAATTCACAAACTCAGATAGTTGATCTGACAAAAAATTCATTAAATATTGGTTGACCAATAAGGTGCTAGAATTTGTAAGACAACAAGCATCTAAAGCTCAATAGAGGGGGGGGGGCGTCTGCCAAGAGTGTCAGTCGAATGACCCAATTCACAAGCTCAGAGAGCTGTGCTAATAAAAAAATTAGTTTTGGATTGTCTAGGTTTATGTCTTGGGTCTGACTGTTTGGTCTTGTCACAAGCCCAGACTGTTTTGCTAAACCCAGACAGTCAATAAAATGGTGTTACCCCAGACTTTTAATAAAAATTGTGTTTAATTCGTAGTTAAAATTTTGCAACCGAAACCTATAATGATAATCCACAGACCTTTTTTTCTCAACCGTTAATCTAGTTAACACTATTAATCTTATTAATCTAGTTAGTCTCTTCATTGTTAATCAATTTCTATTCACAATCCTAGCTTAATTTAAATTTGTAAAATTGTTTCAATGTAGAATATCTTTGTAAATTGCGTTGTCTCCAAATTTGGTAGTAAAAAACAGAGCTTTTTTTAATAAAAATAATTCTAAACATAATACTCCACATGTTATACTCTAAAAGCTGACATTTAAATCATTCAACTCCCGACCAAAACACTTACCTTATCCCGCGTAAAGGTTTTTCTATGTGATCTCTACCACGAAGCAATTGAACAAGAGCAGAAGCTTGAGTACTTTTCATTGAACAAACAAATCATATCTACTTCCTAGTTCCGACAAAACCGTAATCTGGGTAGAAAAACAAAAGGATTAGCCGATACTTAGCTCAGCTGCAAGACCTCGGAAAATATTAGATTTAAGGAGCATATTTTGACAGAAGAAGCTCTAGCATTCTAGTTCCAATACAACAACGCCATCTATCAAATATAGGAAGAAAAAAACTAAACTTTCTGCATAAAAATGATTAATATTGGGATTTATTTAACCCTAAAATATTTAGATTCATCCCTAAAAATCATCAGCATTCCAAGCCCGTTAGTTTAGAAAACTAGCAATTTTCTTGCCATCTTCCGAAACAGCGATATTTAAAGACAAATATTATACTAAAGAAAGATCCAACTTTAAAGGAAAATCAATGAAGAAATCACAGATGATTTAAACAATTCAATAATTGAGCTGAAACTTAGCCTTTACAGGGAAAAAGGGAAATAAGTTCGTGTTTTACTAAAAAAAGATCCAAATTTCAAGGAAAAGCGACGCAGGAATCATAAATAATTAACATAATTAAGTTGAAATTTACGTCTTATAGGAAAAAAGGGAACTAAGTCCATGTTTCCCTAAAGAAAGATCCAATTTTAAAGAAAAAACAATGAATGAATCATAAATAATTCACACAATTAAATAATTCAGTTAAAACTTGCACTTTACGAGAAAAAGTGCAATCAAATTCATGTTTCACTAAAGAAACATCCAATTTGAAAGAAAAATCAATCACGGAATTATAAATCATTGACTTGAAATTCAATGGATTAAACCCCTCAAAATCCTGTCGATAAGGTTCGTCCTGGTACACATTATTTCTAATAGGCTTTTCTAAATAACTGATTTGCTGTTACTTACAATATAAAATCATCCATGTCCATCATCCTGGCACGCTTTTGATCAAAGTCAATCTCTTTTAAAATGTGTTCAATTTTGTCTTTCATCGAAAATTCTTCCGAGATTGGCTGGAAAAGGAAAAATACTTCCAAATTCAAATTAAACACAATACTGAAACATTCGTACAACTAGGAAAAGCTCCCACATGATTCGTGAAAAGGACCCCCCCCCCCTATTAAGAAAAACACAAGTCTAAATAACTACGAGAAAAGTAAGATTTTTAAGACACGCTTCCATCCTCGACTGATAAATCCCTAAAATAAAATTTTATTTGATAATATTATATGTGATGCATTAGTACAACAGCTAAATTTAAGTTGTACATCAATTTTTGGCGTTTATTTGGCATGATAATTATTTACATACAGGTCATTAGACCGAAAACGATTATCAAGCGAAATAACAAAGCAACGTTAACATGTGAATTTTTGAGCGCAAGTCAGTGGATGGGTTCTTCCTTTGAAGGTGACCAAAATCCCCTTATCCCTGCAGAAAACAGGCCTTAAACGCGCACATTTAGCAGTTTGCCCCCCAATCCCTCCCCCAACAATATGTGCATCTATGTCATCTACAAATTTACTCCGATATGCAGTTGTAGTCAGCATGTTATCAATATTACTAGAATTGACAAAAACAAATTGTCAGAATAGAGAGAAGCCCAATAGTTTGAAAAGGATAAGAACTCGTTATTTTTGTATCAGGTGCACTCATATAATTTTTAATAATTTTTTTAATTATCCTTTTTGCATTTACCCTAGTATATGCAACCGTAATTAATAAACCGTAATTTTTAATTCTCATAACAGATGAAAAAAAAATCATCTCAGTTTATTTATTCGATTTATTAATATTTTATTTCATTTTTCGTTGTTCTTATTTAGTAGTACACAATCGCAAGCTGAGACTTTGGTTCGTTTAGTTCAAATTGAAGAGTTTGAAGGGGGAAAGAACTTGATATGTTTTATACTAAGCTTACTACTCTACTTTTCAAGTTTGTCAAGCACACGCTTTTTGGTGTTTGACCCAGAAAATTCACGGTGCTTTGCGTCGGAAATATACCAGGGGATGGGGCCGTTTTTTTTTTGTACGATTTTTTCAATGAAATTACCAAAAACAGGAATTTTTCAAAGGAAATAGCAAAAAAGGTATTTTGAAAAAGCTGGAAAAGCTAAAGAATCTAGGGGGGTGGATGGTATGCTGCTGACTGATTTTTGTATTGAATTTTCACTACATGTCACACTACTGCTACTAATAAAAAGTATTCTAACGCTCAAAGCTACACTCTATCCCTAATTATTGCAGTAGCACATGCCGAATGGCCCTAATTACGGTAACATCCCATCCCTAACTACGTGAGTAAACAAAGTAATGATACTACGAAGGCTTACCAAATTATTGACTGAGCAATGGATTCTATAGTTTTTTTCCAAGACGTTTGAAACAGTGTTATGCTTGAAGGTAGCACCAAGGGTTTTATTCTTCCTTCCAAACACAATTCGTGTTAATCCATCCCATTCTTTGAAATTAATCGGCGGTGGAGGATTTTTCGGCTCTATTCTGACAACATTGCTTTCAACTTTTGGCGGAGGTTTGAAATTATTCTTTCCCACTTTCATCACCAGGTCTACTTTAGCCAAAAGTTGAGTGTTCACTGAAAGTCGACAGTATAGTTTATCACCAGGTTTGGCAACAAGTCTCATGGCAAATTCCCTTTGAAACATTAGAAGAGCATGTCTGAAAATCGGACGATGCAAAAGCAGCCTGAAAGAAAAAAAAAATGTGTTTTTAATGTACGGGTATTCAATTTGACAATTCGATATATAAGGGCTATATAAATAAAATATATAAGGGCTAAATATATAATATATAAGGGCTAAAATAACTTACGTTAAAAAATAATTAATTAATATATCTTGAAATACGGATGTTATCTTTGTTTTAAGGCATAATGGTATATACGGTAGCTAAATTATTCAGGATTAAAGTTGGGTTTTTCTGTATTCTATTAACAGCCATAATTACATAGAAAACTATCTCACTAGGTGACATAATGTCCCCAAATAACGCGAACTTATACACTTAAATATTTATTTCTCAATCACAGCCTGTCTCCCCAGCATCTAATAATGTGAATACACTGTAGCAAGCATGCCCAGTGGAGTAAGAAACACTATTTGAAATAAATATTGTTTGTAGTAGAAAGTAAATAGCGATGGCTATTTAGAGGGTTTGAGGGGGCAGCAGCCCTACTCTTATTCGTGGCATCTCTTATGTTTAAACATGTAACAGAAATTTTATTCTTTGTTTTGTTTTTATCGAAAAAACCCACTCTTCGAAACATAAAACGCTTTCAGTAAAGCACAAACAATCCTCTGCCCTCAAGAGGATTAACGGGTCAGTTAAACAGTAGTTTCAGGTTCCATTTGGTCATTCATATAATTATTTGTTTGTTTCATATAATTTCATTTTACTGTTTGTTTTAAGTTATGTTCATTGTATAGCTTTATTTCTGTCCATTTTCGGTTTTAGTATTACTTTTTTCATTTCTTTTACAACTTTCTTTTTGAACCTTTTTATCTAACAAATTACAACATAAAGATTTTACTTGATTCCCTCTCTCTTTAATGTTGGACCTACTTAATTCCGTGAATTCTAAAACTCAATTTTTAGTTTATTGATACGAGGATACTAGAGTAAAAAACTTACCAGTAACCAAGCATTAGATCAATAAAGATTAAGTGCAGCACAGGTCTTTCCGTGGAAAGCACAACGAGACACTTATTAAAACCACAAAAACAATCCTATGTGCGTATAGAGGTGGGTAGGGGGACTTTGAACCTACCCCCTGAGCTCCTGGAATTTATACAAAAATTCACCGTAGTTCCCAATGTTTTCAATTAAATTTACCTATTACTCTCAATATCTTTTACCCCCCCCCCCCCACAATAGAAAATTTCTGCTTACGTGCTTAAGTCCGTCTCAAGAAACAACGAATAGTTCTTTGGTTTTAGGCACAATGGTATACGGCCAAAATATCCAGAATCAAAGTTAGGAATTTTCTTTATTTTATTAATAGTACTAATTCGTTAAAACTTTGATTTTGTTCACTAAAAGTTACGAGGTAAATTGCTGCAATTCTTTTTTCTAAACAGTACAGAGAACCACATAGCTAAAAGTTCCGTTCACATGTTTACATAACTTAGCATAAGAACTCTGGACCAATCGATTTATTTTCTCTTTGACTTACAAATTGCTCTGATCGATTGGCAAAATTATGGCTATATTATGGATTTATCGATTATTTGCACAATAAGCAAATATATTATGGCTTTATTTATCCATTAAGGCAAAATTATGGCTATAACACCATTCGTAAGTACACGAGGACATAACTGAGATCGTTGACAATGCCGATATGATATGGCACCAGCTGTTTTAGGGGAACGGGGTATATTTCCTGGAGGAGGTCCCGAAAATTTAAAAATACCATTTTTACTCTTATTAGATGACTATTATCCGACAATGCGGCGCATTTTACAGATATTTTCCTAGGAGAGAAAGGAGTGATTCTTTAACTTGTTTTTCTCTTTCTGTTTTTTTCCTCTTCTTATTCTTTCCTTTTAGACTCCTCTTCAGCCTGTCTAGATTGCTCAACTTCCAGGTAAAGTTTATAGCCCCGGCATGCATTTCGCCCCAAATTCAACAGCTCTGCGGTAATATTTTGTAGTTGTGTTTTTAAAACCCCTTGTGAGGTTTATGTTAAGTTGTTTGTTTTTTTTTTTGTTATCCCTCCTCTATATCATGCTGTGGCATTTGGGGGGTATTCAATTCAATTCAAACTTTTTATTTCCTCCGAATACGAAGAGTAGAATTTAAAAATTACCGCTAACCAACAGGCCATAAAATTCTTTTAAACAACAACAAGTACGCAAATACTGCGTACTTTATGTTTTTTGTCAGTAATTACTATTAAATAAATAAATAAAATAAAAGGGACTAACTCGGGTCTGTTCTCAAACTTCTTTAGAGCGTCAGAGACTAGCATTGAGCCTTTACACTTTCTTTGATGATTTTTCCTTGGTCATGATCCGTCCTGACCGGGAATTAAATATAAAAAAAAGGTTTTTGTTGATAGGACCGACTGTACAGGGCGAGTCCCTAGTTTCTCCTTTCTGCATGGAGATATGTGTTTCCATGATTCTCATGATAGACAAATTTCACACGCCTACTGTTATGCAAGGTATAAACTTCAAACTTACCTAAACACAATTGGTGATGATATTTGATATGGTAAATTTGCTACACACAGATCAAAATATGGTAGATCTGTCTTAAGTGCATCTCCAATTTTAATTTCTAGTTTTGATTGTATTGAAGTGCCTTGAACTCTCTTCTGTAATTCTGCAACCATCCGAGGATCTACTTCACAGGCTATTACCTATTAAAAGACCAAAGTTAGTATCATTCGAAATACTGTATATAGCAGAATATACGCATGCTGGACATACAGTCACCCAAAAGTCACACAAGGTTTTTTTCTTCATGCAACAATATCTTAAGAAATATTTTAATTCCTTTTTAAGACATTTTTAATTTCATTTTTTTTCAGTGATTTTTTTTTCAAAATTATGTCAAATAACTAGAATATCACTCAAATGGCCACAATGATTTTGTTCTCAAAAATTTCTAAATTATTCTAAGTTATTCGGCACCTTCTTTCCTGTCTTCAATTATCTGTTTTGACATTTTGTGGACTTAGCACACTAAAATTGTGGAATCTTGGCTGATTCAAATCAAAGTCAATCTACAATATACTTTACAATATACAACAAATAAAATTTACAATAAGATTTTAGGTAGAGCTAAAAGGGAGTCTTATTTTGGTAGCCCCCCCCCCCAACAAAAAAAATACACTCGGCGGAAAATACAGCCCCTCGAAAATTACCCCTCCCCCCACGGAAAATATCACCCAGCGGAAAATAGCCCCCCCCCACCGGGAAATCTTACACACCACGTGGTTGGTTGGTCTCTAATCCTTCTGGACTTTAAAAAATTACTTTTTCTGATCTAATGAGCATACTCTAAAGCTGTGACCTTGAGGTGGAGGTATGGATGAGAAAGGGCCAGACGCCCTCCTGTACGGAATAAGTTCTTTTCATGATGGGGTTTAACGTTATTCTTTACTTTCAAAATAAAAAAGAAGTTTTTTTAACTGAAAGTAAGGAGCGACATTAAAACTTAAAATGAACAGAAATTATTCCGTCCTATATGAAAGGGGCTGTCCCCTCCTCAACGCCTCCCTCTTTACGCTAAAGTTTGACTATGTCTCACAAATTTATTTTTAAAACAATAAAAAAATAGCATAAAGAGCGAGGCGTTGAGGAGAGGATAGCCCCTTTCATATACGGAATAATTTCTGTTCGTTTTAGGTTTTAATGTCACTCCTTACTTTCAGTGAAAAAACTTGTTTTTTTTATTTAATTTCTGAACGTTTTTGAATTAATGCAGCTTTGATTTGGCTCACAGTATATGAATAATTAAAACGAAATTTGCATACTAATTTTAATTTTTTTTGGCTAAATGGCTTTCTTGAAATTTTGATCTGACGTAACTTACGAATTAACTTACATAACGAACTTCTATATTTGTATATTTTTATTACGTATGTTAGCGGGTTGGCCTCCTTGTCAATACCTTGCTCTTTACGCTAAAGTTCAAATTTTGTTCCAATTCTTTAATAATGACCCCTTAATCACAAAGGCCGTTAATTAGAATAAATAACTTTGATGAAAAAACAAAAAAAAATTTAGCGTAAAGAGCGAGGTAATGACTAGCGGGCGAACCCAATCACATACGTAATAATTTCTGTTCGTTTTAAGTTTTGATGTTTCTCCTTAATTTCAGTTGAAAATATTGTTTTTTTTTAAAATTTAGTCTCCGATTGTTTTTTTAAATAATGCTGGGAGATCCAGCACCCCCTTCATAGCAATGCCCCTTCCCCCATGGAAATATCCTCCCACGTAACCCCCCCCCAACTACCAGAAAAACATCCCCCCTGAAAACTTCTGTATACTTCCCAATAACCAATACTATATGTATACATTGGGCAAAGTTCATAACTTACAGACCTTCCCCCGGGGACTGTGGGGGATTAAGTCATCCTCAAAAACACAATTATTGTATTTTTCGACCCTACTGAACAAAATGGCTATCTCAAAACTTTGATCCCATGACTCTGGGGAAAAAATGAGTGTGGGAGGGATCCTAGTTGCCTTCCATTTTTTTTTTTATCACTTAAAAAGGGCACTAGTGCTTTTAATTTCCGTTCGAAAGAGCCCTCCTGCGATATTCTAGGACCACTGGGCCGATAAGGTCACCCCTGGAAAAAAAAACAAAAAACACGCATCCGTGATCTTTCTTCTGGCAAAAAATACAAAATTCCACATTTTCAAACAGTTCGTGGTAACGAACTGTAAGTAAGGAGCGACCCAGATCAATAGTAACCGAAACTCTAAAAAAACAGATTTTTCCCCTCCTCAACGCCTCGCTCTTTACGCTAAAGTTTGAATTCCCCACAACTCTATTTTTTAATCACTAAGAAACTTTAGCGTAAAGAGCGAGGCGTTGAGGAGGGGACAGCCCCTTTTATATACCGAATAATTTCTGTTCGTTTTAAGTTTTAACGTCGTTCCTTACTTTCAGTTAAAAAAAAACTTGTTTTTTTTTTATTTAATCAGTACAATAATCAGCAAAACAATCCAGTGGAAATGTGGACGATCATCAGATCAGATATTGCAAATAATTATCCATCAAAACCTTCCAATGACCAGCTTGTTCAGTACTGTCGTAGACACTGAATGAGCGGTTAACAAAAGTTGTTAATGACTAGCAGAAGCTAGTAATGATTAGCTCGGAAATTTTTCTTCTGAGGGGCTTAAATTTGGAAGGAGCATTAATCCATCGTCTGAGGATGGAGCATTTCATTATTTTTTATCAAGCTGAATCACATTATTCTTCTTTTTATACAGATGATGGATCAAGAAATAGCTTAGAATGTATCAAAGATGAATTCAGGAGCTTTTAGATCTGATTTTATTTCCTTAAAAGTAGTAAAACCTTTTTTGCCACCAACTTTTAGTAGCTAAGATTGTTCAACTGCTTGCTTTTTTTTAACCGGTCTTGCATAAAACCCCTGACAAACTATTGTTTCCTATTAGAGTTAAAGCAAGTTTTCTTTATTAATCACTTTGTTAGAGTCAGTTTGAAGGATTATTAATTAAAATCGTAAACTATTTAAGGAGGGCAAAAAAGTAACTACAAGCAAATCCTATTTTCTAACCTGTTTTGTTTAAAGTAATTAATTAAAAAAACTTTTTCCACAAAATAAGTCTTTCAAAAAAAGTAGAGAACTCCATTAAACCAAAAGTGAACAAAAAAAGAATAAAATAATCTACCAAGCATACAACTACCACAAATCAGCATCAATAAGTGAATGAAACCCAAAAAAAAACAGAAAAAAAAACTCGTTTTGAGTCAAACTCAAAACGAGCAGAAATTAATATAAGTAGGGTTCTAAACTCCTATACTTATACTTGTCATGGGAATCAGGCGTTTCCACCTTGTCCGGTATCAAGGATCTTCGAGACCTGTTTGAACCACTTAGTGCGGTCTTCTGCCAGCTGCTTTACAAATGGGAGCCATTTAATTGTCCATCTGTGACCAAACTTTCTGAACCTCCCAATAGGTTCAAGGTCCGATTTAACCAAATTCCTCCAGCTTTTCCGTTGTCCTCCTTGGCGTCTCTTCCATGAGCTAAGTGGCTCAGCTAGAAGGATTCGGTGATGCAACAACTCTGTTGGCCTCCGTAACACACGGCCCAATCATTTCAGTCGACGCTCCTTGATCGTGATGGCAACGCATCTCTCAATACAACAGATTCGTCTAATATCCACGTTTGATAGGCGATCATCCAGAATTAACCTGAGGATGCTACGCAGACAGGTATGCTAAAACACCTTCAGTACATTTTCATGTAGTCGCATTACTGACCAAGTTTTGCATCAATAAAGAAGGATTGTTTGACCGAAGCCAGGTAGACTCGAACTTTAGCTCTTACACTAATTACACGCCGGTTCCACAACGATTTTCTAAGGAAAGCAAAGACCATCTGTGCTTTCTGCAATCGCTGTTGAATTTCGGCGCAAGAAGATCCATCAGTACTAAGCTGGGAGCCAAGGTATGTGAAGCTGTTGACCTGATCCAAATGTACTTGATTTACAGTTAATGAAATATGATCAGTGTGATTTATTGTCATAAAGTTTGTCTTCCCTGTACTGACTTTCAAGCCAATGCGATCTGCCCAGGTAACTGCCTCATAGAACATAGTTTGAGCTTCCTCTGGTTCCGAGAGGATTGCGACATCATCAGCGTATTCAAGGTCTCCAAGTGAAAGGTTATGTCCAATCTGAACTCTTGGATGAGAAGATAGTGCATTTTCAAGCACCCAATCAATACAGTAGTTAAACAGAGTCAGAGACAGGACGCAGCCTTCTTTTACTCCAAACTCAACCCAAAGTTCTTCAGTCTCTTTCTTTAAAATCCAAAGTAATTTTTGATTCCTTAAAGTTATAAAAGAGAAAACATTTAAAAGATTTTTTTCAGTAAAGTAAAAATTATATTTTGGCTTTTAGAAAGCATGGGGGTTTAGAACCCTACTCATATTAATTTCTGCTCGTTTTCAGTTTGACTGTTATTTATTTTAATTTCTGTTTGTTTTGGATTTCATTTATATATTGATTCTAATTTGTAGTAGTTGTATGCTTGGTAGAATATTTGATTCTTTTTTTGTTCATTTTTGGTTTAACGGACTTAATTACCTTTTTTTTTAAATGCTTATTTTGCGGAAAAAGTTTTTTTTAAATTAATTTCTGTTCGTTTTATATTGACATAGTCTTTTTCAGAGAAAAAGACTGGGCCTCTTCTACAGTTAAACAACCATCCCTTCCATAAAAACCTTAAGTACCCCCTGGGCATAACTTACAACCCTTGCCCCAGATCTCTGGGGCTTTTTTCAACCCCAAAAGTCTTGTTATATGATATTTGGACTATTTTCAATAGAATGGCTATCTTAAAATTTCTATTAGACGCATTTCGGGACAATACGACGTGTGTGTGGGGGTGAGAGCACTGGAGCGTCTGATTACAAATCTATTTAGCCCCCTCCAAAGTTTATAAGACCATGCTTTCTATAAAAACCTTATATGCCCCCAGGGCATAACTTACAGCCCTTGCCCTGAGGGATGAGGGGATTTGTTATCCTCAAAGACATAATTTCCAGACCTTTCAAATATGTTAAACAAATTGGCTATCTCAAAATTTTGATTGGACGTGTTTGGGGAAATGATGGGCGTGGGGGGTGATTCTCCCTCAGATTACTTTTGACTATTAGAAATGGCAATAGCCCTCTCAATTTCAAATCGAATGAGCCCTTCTTGAAGTTTTTACGACAACGCTTTCACCAAAAACATTATATGCCCCAAGAGCATAACTTACAACCTTAGTCCCGAGGGCTGTGGGAGGGGGGGGGGGTGTCATAGTCAAAGATATAATTTAACACCCCTTAACTACGTTCAACAAAATAACTATATCAAAATGTTGATTGGAAGTGTTTTTAGGAAATGATGGGCATAGGGGGGGGGGGCACTCACCGACCGATCACTTTCGATTATTAATAAGGGCACTAGCCCTCTAAATTCCCATTTGAATGAGCCTTTTTGAAGTTTCGACGGCAACGCTTTCTACAAAAACCTTATATGCCCCAAGGGCATAACTTAAAACCTTTGCCCTGGGGAATGGGAGAGGGTTGTCATCCTCAAAGACATAATTTCCGGACCTTTCAACTACGTTGAACAAATTGGCTATCTTAAGATTTTGATTGAATGTGTTCGGGGAAAATGGTGGGCGTGAGAGCGGGGTTATTTGCCCTCCAATCACTTTCAACTATTAAATAGGGTACTAGCCCTTTCAATTTCCAATCGAATGAGCCCTTTTTGAAGTTTCTACAACAACACTTTATATAAAAAGCATTATATACCCCCAGGCCATAACTTACAACCCCGTCCCGAGGGTTGTGGGGGGAGGTTGTCATCCTCACAGACCTAATTTCCAGAACTTTAAACTACGTTGAACATAATGGCTATCTTAAAATTTTGATTGAATGTATTCGGGGAAATTGCGGGCGTGAGAGGGGGGTTATTTGCCCTCCAATCACTTTCAACTATTAAATAGGGTACTAGCCCTTTCAATTTCCAATCGAATGAGCCCTTTTTGAAGTTTCTACAACAACACTTTCTATAAAAAGCATTATATACCCCCAGGCCATAACTTACAACCCTGTCCTGAGGGTTGTGGGGGGAGGTTGCGATGCTCAAAGACCTAATTTCCAGAACTTTAAACTACGTTGAAAAAAATGGCTATCTCAAAATTTTGATTAGACGTGTTTGGGGAAATGGTGGGCGTGAGAGGCGGGTTAGTTGCCCTTCAATCACTTTTGACTATTAAAAAGCGCACTAGCCCTTTCAATTTCCTATCGAATGAGCCCTTTTTGAAGTTTCTACAACAACATTTACTATAAAAGCCATATATTCCCCCAGGGCATAACTTACGGCCCTTGCCCTTACGACTGTGGGGGGGAGGGGTTGTCACCATCAAAGGCCGAATTTATAGAACTTTCAACTAAGTTGAAAAAAATGGTTATCGCAAAAATTTGATTGGATGTCTTTGACGGAAATGGTGGGCGTGAGAGGCGGGTTAGTTGCCCTTCAATCACTTTTGACTATTAAAAAGCGCACTAGCCCTTTCAATTTCCTATCGAATGAGCCCTTCTTGTAATTTCTATGCAAACCCTTTCTGTAAAAACCTTATATGCCCCCAGGGCATAACTCACAACCCTTACCCCAAGGTAACCCCGAGGGGGTTGTTATCCTGAAAGACCTAATCTCCAGAACTTTCAACTACATTGAACAAAATGGCTATCTCAAAATTTTGATTGGATGTGTTTGGGGAAATGCTGGGCGTGAGAGGGGTATTAGTTGCCCTCCCATCACTTTCGACTGTTAAAAAGAAAACTAGCCCTTTCAATTTTCAATTGAATGAGCCTTTTTTGGAGTTCCTGTGACAACGCTATTTATAAAAACCTTATATGCCCCCAGGGCATAACTTACAACCCTTGCCCGGGGGTTGTAGGAGGGTGGGGTTTGTCACCCTCAAAAACCTAATTTCCAGAAATTTAAACTACGTTGAACAAAAGAGCTATCTCAAGACTCTGATTGGATGTGTTTTGGGAAATGGTAGGCATGAGAGGGGATTAGTTGCCCTCCAATCACTTTCGACTATTAATAAGGGCACTAGTCCTTTCAATTTCCAATTGAATGGGCCCTTTTTGAAGTTTCTACAACAACATTTTCTATAAAAACCTTATATGCCCCTGGGCATAAATTACAAACCTTGCCCTGAGGGGTGTGTGTGTGGGGGGGGGGGGCTGTCATTCTCAAAGACATGATTTCCAGAACTTTCAACTTCGTTGAAAAAATGGCTATGTCAAAATTTTGATTGGATGTTTTTGAGGAAATGGTGGGCGAAAGAGGGGGTATAATTGCCCTCCAATCACTTTCTGCTATTAAAAGGGATCTAGCCCTTTCAATTTCAAATCAAATGAGCCCTTTTGGAATTTTCTACAATAACCCTTTCTATAAAACCTTATATGCCCCCAGGGCATAACTTGCAACCCTTACCCTGAGGGCTGTGGGGGGGGGGGGTTGTCATCCTCAAAGACCTAATTTCCAGAACTTTCAACTATGTTGAACAAATGGCTATTTCAAAATTTGTGTTTGAGGAAATGGTGGGCGTGAGAGGGGGGTTAGTTGCCCTGCAAACACTTTTGAATATTTAAAAGGTCACTAGCCCTTTAAATTCCCAAATGAATGAGCCCTTTTTGAAGTTTCTACGACAACTCTAACTATAAAAACCCTATATGTCCTCAGGGCATAACTTTCAACCCTTGCCATTAGGGGTTTGGGGGTTTGTCATCCTCAAAGACCTAATTTACAGAATTTTCAACGCTTTTTAACAAAATGTATGTCTCAAAATTTTGATTGGATGTGTTTGGGGAAATGGTGGGCGCGAGAGGGGCGTTAGTTGCCCTTCAATCACTTTCGACAGTTAAAAAGAAAACTAGCCTCTTCAAGTCACAATTAAATGAGCCCTTTTTGAAGTTTCTACAACAACGCTTTCTATAAAAGCCATATATGCCCCCAGGACATAACTTACAACCCTTTCCTTTAGGGTTGTGGGGGGGTTGCCATCCTCAAAGACCTAATTTCCAGAACTTTCAACTACGTTGAAAAAAATGGCTATCTCAATACTTTGATTGGATGAGTTTGGGGAAGTGGTGGGCGTGAGAGGGGGATTAGTTGCCCTCCTTTCACTTTCGACTGTAAAAAAAAAAGTAGCCCTTTCAATTTCCAATTCAATGAGCCCTTTTTGAAGTTTCTACAACAACGCTTTCTATAAAAGCCATATATGCCCCCAGAGCATAACGTACAACTCTTGTCCTTAGGGCTTGGGGGGGGGCTGTCATCCTCAAAAACCTAATTTCCAGAACTTTACGTAGATGCCGATGAGGGGCGAGGGTAGGCGAGAAAATATCAGTAATGGCAAAATCAACATCTTGGTCATTGGCACTGAAAATTTACGCAGTATACTTGACGTGCTGTTGATCAGGGTGAGTGAGTGGATATTATTAACAGCGCAGGGAAGCAATGGAAAACATCAGGATGAAAAACACGAAAAATGTCAAAAATGTACGATTTTTTATTACAAAAGTTTCAGGGAACCGTCTGTCATGTTGCCCACGCAAAATATCATACGAACTGCCGGTTGTTCCCATGTTACACATTCACTTGTAAGGCAGTCAGGCAACTGCTCTTTGTCTTTACCACACTAAATTACCGTAGGCAGACCCATAACTATCACACAACGACTGACCTTTTAGTGTGGCACGCAATCTTTTTCTTCCTTTTTTTTCAATCAATTCAATAGTCTTCATTCTCCTTGAATCACTTGTTCGTTTTTGAACAAGTTACTTGCAATGCAACCTGCTTAATTATTACAATCATTAGCTACTTTGCTACTGTCGTATTATTCTTTAGTTTTGGTTGTAAATACAATCCCGGTTACTGAGTGATCATTTGTGTGTTAAAATGGATAAGCGGTTGAAAACTAGAACATTTAAAACCTCTGCTACAACAGCAGACACTGAGCAGAGTAAGTCGGCAGCATCAGCAAGGAGCAGAGTAAACCAATCTAATTTATAATCGCAATTAGATGAAAGTGCATCAACGGACAACAGTGTGGTCATAAGTAAAATAAGTGCTAAGTCAACCTTTATCAAAAGAACTCAAAACATCAATGCGTTGTCTGCAAAAAAAGGAAATATTGTGATGAATATGAGATTTATGAATGCTCATTCACGTTTGATGATAACTGTCAGAAACCATATTGTATGTGGAAACATTTTATCAAACGGATATTTGAAACTTCACTGTTAATGCTTAAAATGTTAATTTATTTATTTATTTTAAATTATTGTTATTTTAAGTTATTTGACTTAATTCAGTTATTTTAATTTACTGAGTCATTTCCACGTGTCTTGTCAGTTTTTAGTTTCAAAAATGTTTAATGAACCCTCCGCAACCTTGCTTCTGGGGACCCAGTTTTTTTTTTCGCTCTTTTTGTTTGTGCTATATCTAGTATAAAATAAATAATCATGATAAAACAAATGCTGATGATGAATGCGACATTTACGTACAAAACACTGGTGAGGACATATTAAATGCAATCGAAAGTTATTTCAGCCAACGTGAAAATGGCTGGAAAAATTGCTGTGGTGTTTCTGATGATGGCTGTTAAAAAGGCTTGAGGGGTTGCATGAAAAAGGTAGCTACTAAAGTTTCCTGTAGTCATTGCAGTTTCCATAGGCAAAGCCTAGCTTTAAACCCCCTTCCCTGTTCATTGAATTTCTCGACGAAGCAGTCAAACATGTGAATTATATTAAGGAAAGTGAAATAAAATCAAGACTATTTAAATTGTTGTGTGAAAATATGGACGCCCTATATATCACAGTGCTTTTTATTACAGAGGTGCGATGATTATCTCGAGGAAAAGTACTCACAAGAATGTATGAAAATAATAATGAAGCACAACTCTTTTTTGAAGGTCAGGCTTTTCACTTGGCTTCCATGGTCTATGATTATAATTGGCCTCAACCGCTTGCATTTTTTTAGAATTGATATTTTTCACAATTTAATTAACTTAATGTAGTATTACAGAATAGTTCCATTTATATTTTCAATTTATCTGACAAGATTGAGTCCATAATAAAGAAAGTAAAATTTTGAAGAACCAGTGTGAATTTTTCGGCAAACTTCTTAGTTTACTGATGGAGAATAATCTCAAACTATCAGAAAAAATAAAATATGATGTTATATCAGACTTTAAAAAAAATTCAACGGTCATTCAGGAAAAACTTTCTAGAGCAAAATAGTAAAGAGAAATGGACTTCACATCCCTTTGACCTTGATCCCACCTTTTTTTAATAAGCAACCAACTGGTCAATCTGAGATAAAGAGGCATTAATTGAAACCTCAAGAGATTCTTCTCTGCGTTTCAAGTTTAAACATGCAAATCTTACCGAGTTCTGGAAACAGAGAATATAAAAATATTGATGATAAAGCTTTGAAGTGTATGTTGCCTTCCCAAAGCACATTAATTGTAGAAAGGGCTTCATCTTATGCACTTGTCAAGAACAAAAATAGCAATAAATTTTATGCAGTTCCAAATTTAAGGATTTACCTTTCATCCTTTTGTCCAGATTTAAAAAAGCTCAACCCTCCAAGCTCAATCATCTCATTGAGAGGTATTAACTTTTTCTGCTCATAAATGTTTATGATAAATTGTTTAGAAAATAACAATGCAGAATGTTATGTTACTTCGAAGCTATGTAAAAAAATGTATCAAAGCTAAATTTAGTGTTATTTTCTTACTTACTTACTTACAAAAAGTGTTGTTTTCTTTAAATTCTTGCTAGAAAAAGATTTACAGTTAAATAAGTATTATTTTATTACTTGACGAATGAACCCAATTTTTGTATATAATGCATATTAGTTTGTGCCTTCAAAGCCCAGGCCTCATTAAGATCACAAAGAAAACAAAAATAAATTCTTATAATTGCTAAAGGTAAGGTGGTCAAGAGTAACACCCTCTCCCATGTAGCATGGGAGAGGGTGCTCCAAGATGAAAATATTTTTTAAGGGGTACAAGATTTTAAAAAGCTTGGGGACCACTGTAGTAGAGTAAAAGTATGTTCCCTTTACTAAACACTTTATCAGAGTCAGTTTAAAGGATAATTAATTAGTGTTATTATAGAGCATTAAACATACAGCCAAACCGGCCAATAGGGTTGTTGGATTATTTACTGCTTCTGCTGTCAAATAAAGGTTTTTCTCTCTGAAATAAATCCCTAAGCACACCTGAAGTCAGAGTTAGATACAAATTTTGAAAAAAAATGACTGTTATATTATGGCAAAAGGGTTAAAACTTTGTATGATGAGCATATTGTAAATGCTCAACGGCAAAGTGCTAAAACTTAAAAGCTTTCCAGAGGCGTTTCCAGCCAATTAATCATAGAAAACTTTTTCCATTGTTGACCAATGGTCCGCGTAGTGCAGGTAGCGATCTCCTGATTCTCTGCCTTTGGCCGGAAGTGCAATGTGCGGTTTCTGGCAAATCATCCGACAGATCAACAGATCATTCAACCAATCAAATCATTTGAGACTGCTCCCTTGTAATCATCTTTGTGAGCTCTTTGAATTCATTTTTGTGACAACCATCCCTTATGCTGAAGAGAAATCCATTCTTATAATGTTGAGAAAAGACCACAAAGAAATAACAATAATGCCTTTTGTGATTTTATTTTACAGGGCAATATCAATCAAACCTTAAAGACTTATATGGGCAGAACAGAATCTCAAAAATGCGTTCTGATATGTGTTATTTATACAAAACACGAACACCTTACGTTTTTAATGATAAAAATTTCTTGACATGAATTGAGTTTTAAAACTAAGGTTTTGATAACTGGTAATGTTTATATATCTCCCAGTGGATCCGTCCCTTCTTTTCTTCAGGTTCTTGATGAGGTCTTGGATTTAATAGGCAGACGTCCATGTGAACTTGTAATAATGGGAGACTTCAACTTAAATCTAATTGACATGACTTCCTCTACTACGGTGGATTTTCTCTCAGATATACTCACTGCTGGGGTTCTACCAACAGCCTGCATTCCGACACGTGTAACTGCTACGTCAGCGTCTTTAATTGATAACATTTTTTCGTCTCTTAATTTGGTTCAGAATTATGTTGTAGTGAGTGATATTTCAGACCATTTTTCTGTATTTTCCAGTTTTATCCCTGAAAAATCATTCAATAGGGACACTCCAGCATCTGCATCAGCTTCTTTTAGGTTTGGTTTGAATGAATTGATCCGCCTTAGATCCCATTTAGCTGAGAAGACATGGAATATTTTTGGTGAGGATAATGATTTTTGTTCAAAGTTTGATTCTTTTTATGATTCAGTGAAAGAGTCTATTTTTGACGTATGAGCTCTGCCCCCTCTACTTCAAGGTCAAAAAGATCTATTCCTCTTAACCCATGGATTACCACTGGTCTTCTAAAGAGTTGGAGAATTAAAAATAATCTTTAAAAAGCTTTTAAGTCAGCAAAACTATCTTTGAATGCTGCACGTCTTCAGCAATTCAAACTCTACAGGAATGTTTTCAATTCCTTATGCCGGAAGGCTAAATTCCTTTATTATTCCAAAAAATTCTCGAATTGTGGGAAAGATATTCGAAAAACTTGGCAAGTGATCAATTCCGTCCTCAAACGTTCTTCTCCGGCTCCTTCTATCCCTCCAAGTCTTGTAGTTGGTGATGTGGTTGTTGAGGATATTCCATCTGTTCAAGAAGCATTTACATCATATTTTGCCAATATTGGGAAAACCACTGCTTCTTCAATCAGGTCTTCACAGTCACAACCAGATTACAAATCTTATCTTAATCCGCCTTGTCTCAAGTCGATGGTGTTATATCCTGCTTCTGATGTTGAAGTAGCCAGGATTGTAAATAGCTTGAAGGGTTCTTCGTCGTCTGGTCATGACTGTATTCCAACTATGGTAGTTAACTTCATTCTTTCTTCAATTATTTCTCCACTGACAAAGCTTATAAATCTTTCTTTTGAAAATGGGATTTTCCCCAGTTCTCTTAAGCAAGCTAGAGTAATTGTTTTATATAAAGCTGGACCAAGAAGTGATCCAGCCAATTATCGTCCTATATCTTTGCTGTCTGTTTTTAGCAAAAGTTTTGAAAAGACCATGCTTTCCCGTCTACTTGCTTTTCTAGAGGCTAAGAGATTTTTTCATGATTTTCAGTTTGGCTTCCGAGCTAAACATTCTACGGAACATGCGTGTGAAACTCTTTTAAATTTTCTCCACACCACGCTTGACTCTGGTTTGATTCCTGCAGCTATATTCCTAGATGTCCGTAAGGCTTTTGACTCTTTAACTCATGAGATTCTGCTGTATAAGCTATCACACAATGGTGTAAGAGGACAGGCTCATGCTTGGTTTGATCCCTATTTGTCAGGTAGAACTATATCCGTAAATTCCCTTTCCCGCTTTTCGTCTGAAGTTGAATTTGGTGTTCCTCAAGGGTCTGTTTTTGGACCGTTTCTGTTTTTGATTTATGTTAATGACCTTATAGTTGCGGTTAAGAATCAAAAACCTACAGTTTACTGTCGCCTATGTCATTCTGAATCTTTCAGTGCTAAAAAAATCCATCGTTTTCGCAGGATGTGGACACTCTCGTTGCTTTCGCTGATGACAGTGCCATTTGTACTGTAGTAGGAACTGAGTCTGAGATGCTTCCAAAATTATTTGACCTTTTTGAGAGAGTCGTTCTTTGGTTTGATGCAAATTGCCTTGCCCTAAATGTTGCAAAGTCAAGTTTTTTTTAAATTTTTCCCGTATTTCTCTGGCGTGCCCTGAGTTAACTAAATATCCAGCTTTCAAGGGGCTCTCTCAGTAGACCTAAGGAACGATATGTCCGATTTCTCGGTATTCTTCTCGATGAAAACCTTTCATTCAGGCATCATATTGGACTAAATAATATGAAGATCTTAAGGAGTCTTGGAATACTGAGGAAGCTAAACACATTTTTCCTGGATCAGCTTTAAAAATTCTGTTCCATTGCTTAGTTCAGTCCTACATCTCTTATTGCCCTACAATATGGATGTCAACTTTCTCTTCTTTTTTGAAACAGCTTTCTAAGTTATATGATAAGGCAAGAAGACTTATACCGGAAACAAATTGTTCTACATCTAACCAAACTAGCCCATTACTTGATTTGCAGTCTCTCTACATTCTTTCGTGCGCGTCTTTCACTTTTCATCAAATTCATGGTGATGTTCCCACAGGCCTTCAAATTACTCCTTCTTTCGTCACTGATAGGTCTTCGCATCATCTTCGCAATTCAAGGAATATTAATATTTTATTTACTCCATCGGTGAGGTCTGACTTTAATCCATTAACTGCTTGTCATATCGTTTGGAATAGCCTACCTGAGTCAGCTCAAGACAGTCACTCGTTTGGTATTTTCAAAAGAATTTTAAGAAAGTTTTTAAGGTCTTGAATCTTCATGTTTAAATATATTTTTTTATTATCATTATTATTATTTGGGGGGGGGGGTGAAACTAGCCTGGGTTGGAAACGTTTGTTGTGAGGGGTACTGAGTTTGTCTAATATTTTTTGTGGCTTGGTTTCAAATATATATTTGGAATTTGGTTTAATTTATTGGATTGTCCTACATCTTTTTTTGTCTGGGGGGGGGGGTCTCATAAAATCGCTTTTTGTTTGGGTCTTTTAATTATTGTTTTTTTCCTCTCTTCTTTGTTTTGTTTTGTGTGTGTGTGCGTTGGGTCTTTGAAAGGTTGAATTGCATGATATTGAATTTTTTTTCTTTTCTTCTTTTTAGTATTTATGCCATTTCGTTTTTTCCCCTGTTTTTTTTTTTTTTTTCCTGGCCATAGAACCTTGACCATAGGGTAGTCCACGCGGAATAAATTGATTGCTTTTTTGATTTTTTTTTAATTGATTAGGTTTTGATTTTTGGATTTTTTTTCTCTTCCTTTTTTTATGTGGATCAATGTATTTTATGATTTTTTTCTTATTTTTTTTTTATTATTATTTTTTTTCTCTCTTGTGTTGAGTCTCTTAAAGGTGTGAATGTATGATGTTGAAATGTAAAATGTTTTTGTTTTTCATGTATTTGTTTCATTTTTGTTTCTCCCCTGTTTTTTTTTCCTGGCCATAGAGCCTTACGGAGGAGTTTATATTGAAGTGTATTTTGTTGAGTTTATTGATTGAATAAATTGATTGATTGACCTATTTAAAGCAAATACTAAAAGACTAAAAAAAACCACCTTCCTCTCCTCCCAAAAAATAACTGACCAAGAGAACAATCAATCTGTACCTTAGTTATCTTATTTAAACTACAGGCTTAATGTAACCTGTACAGCTCCATTATTAACAATCTGAGTTCATTGGAAAAACAACTAAAATTAAAGGTCATTGTGTCATCACATATTGATAAGGCACAAAGATTTACACAACATCTAATACACTTGAAAATTATCACTAGTCAAAACTATATGGACAATATTCAGTAGGTTAGGTAAGCATCCCTATTATAGTCAAAAGGTTAATCATCTTACTCCTTAGTGAGCCTTTTCATGTTTCTTCCATGTAACTGTATTGTAACTCAAAAAGTTCCAATCATTGACTACTTGTTGACTGAATTAATTCAGCCTGATTTTGGTTTTAACATCTTGCTGAAATTTATGTGGGTACAATTTTGGTGAGAAAAAATGCCTTTATGTTGTCAACTATTTATATTTCAGCCTCGTATCATTATATCTTAGATGAAACACGAGACCTGAAAACATTAATGCAATCAGTAGGTCTTGGGATGATTTGTTTTAAATGTTGTGTCAAATGTTTCACAATACGGTACTTTAAGGGCGTTACATAACCTTTTGCACCAAGACATTATGTTGCTTTAGAGCCTTTTGATACCTTTAGGGTTAATGTGTTAATAGAATTTTTACATAACATAAGAAACTTTAAAAAAAACACCCAGACTTCATCTTTATGCTTTAAAGTACTGTATTTTGTTTGGTTTCATCACTTGAAGATAAGTAAAATGATCTGTAGTAATTCTTATTTAGCATGTTGTCTGAGATAACTCATTATGGCCTGTTGTCTGAGATAGTCTGAGTTATGGCCTGTTGATTGGCGGTTATTATTATTTTTATTTTTTTTTTTTTTTACTCTTCGTATTCGGAGGAAATAAAAAGTTTGAATAGTAGTTCCTCCTAAAAATACGATTATGAAGCTTGAAAAGAAATGCCAAGAAACATCAAATGCTAGATGGCAATGATGAATTTTTGGGTTGACACTAATACCAGTTTTCCACTCTTTTAAGGTACCCACACTCTTTTCTTCAATCTATACAGAGAAAAAAATAAACTGCAAAAATTCAGTATATAAACTGAAGGATTAGATTTCGATTGAAGATAAGTTAAAGAGACAATCAGGAAAACAAAATTCTTAAATAATTGCTTTGCCACTTGTTGTAGACAAAACAAATTGCTACCAATTCAAAGCAAATAACTTTACAGTCAATAACTTCAACTAGTTACTGTAAGTGATTGTAGATGATTTCTCAACCAATACGTGATAATTTAAGATACAATAAAGTTCCTATCTTCACTGGCAACAACAGCTGAAAACCAAAGGCTTCAAGCAAAACCTGTTTCAAAACGTATGTTTGGGTATATTAAAAACCTTACATTAACCCAAGACAAGTTACATTTCTTTTGGTCAGTATGCATATAATTTTGATAAAGCATCATCCACATCAACTTAAGACTCCTCTTATCTTAGGTAAAGCACTGTCAGTTTTTGTCTAATTAAATTAAAAAACAAACAAGCTGTTTCAACTGAAAATAAGGAGCAATATTAAACTGAAGAGAAATTATTCTACAAATGAGGAGGGCTGCCCCTTTCTCAACCCTTGCTCTTTATACTAGGGTCTTAAAGTTATTTAAAATATGTTTAATCCAAACCCATTGGGCCTTGTGCTTGAGCGGTCTTTCTTAAAGAATTGCAACAAAAAGTCCAACTTTAGCATAAAGAGTGAGGGTTGAGGAAGGGACAGCCTCTGATGTATGGAATAATTTCTGTTCATTTTAAGTTTTAATATTGCTCCTTTCTTTCAGCTGAACAGACTTTTTTTTAATTTATGACTATTTTTGAAATCATGCCAAGAAATCACCTTCCCTCCCCTCTTGGTAAAAGCCCCCTGGAGACTTTCCTCCTTGCAAATCTCCTTGTGGAAATCCTGAGAAACTTTCTCTCCAAACATCTTCCACATATTTTTGAATAACAAATACTTTATGCAGATAATGGGCAAATTGTGTAACTTGAAGCCCATTCCCCAGGACTAAGGGGTCATGTCACCCTCAAAGGCATAGTTATTGCATGTTTTGACTATGCTGAATCAAATGGCTATGTTAGTATTTTGATGGAATGTCTTCTGGGAAAAAATTGGCATAGGAGGAGGGCTATTTGGTTGCCACTGGTTCAACATGATCACATCTGGGAAAAAAAAAAAACAACAATTAAATACATCCATGATCTTTCTTCTGACAAAACTACAAAATGCCACATTTTTATAGATCAGAGCTTCAAACCTCTATGATAGGGTTCTGTGATATGTTGAATCCAATGCTGTGATTTTCATTAAGATTGTTTTACTTTTGGGGATGTTTCCACCCCTTTTTCAAAAATCAGGCAAACTTTCTCTGACTCTTAGCTTTCGAAGGGTGACACTAAACAACATAGATTTATATATCTGGAATCTGCATAAACAGCCATTTCTTTTTATGTATGGTATCTATTGTTGTCAAAATTCAGTTCTTAGAGTTTTAGATATTATTGGGCCACATTACCACAAACTGTTTGATACAGCTTTTTACATAGATGTTTGCTGTCAACAAAGAAATGATGCATGAGAATTGCTTATAATAGCATTATTTTTCAAAAATTTGACAGAGTTGATTGCAATGGTGTATTAAGCATAATCATTGTACTCTATTGAATGCAGTTTGAGCATCAAAATGAATTTCTTGTATAAAAAAAAGGAAATCAAAATAATCTTGCAAACCCCAAGAAACCTATGAAAATAACAACAAACTATCTGTAAAAGGAGGAATTGAGCTCTGAAGCACAGTATGCAAGCAATTAATTTAATAGGTTTCAACAAGAGCTTCCAAATGCAATTCAAGAGTTGAAATTGCCTATTCAATGTCAAAACTAAAAAAAAAAATTATTACCATCCATGCTTATTGTCTATCCTTCTTGAAAAAAAACTAACAGAATATTAGAATGGGAACTTGAAACCTCTGCATAGCTTACTGAATATAATGTTGGTGCCTTCTACTAACTTTGGAGTTAAGACAATTCTAACGACTATATATACAGAAGAAAAAGAGGTCGGCCATAAGAGTAAGTGTTACTACTAGGACTTTCTTTGATTATAAATTTCTGGAAGAACATTTTTGCTTATAAAAAAGAGAAAAAAATTGAAATTACCTTTTTTGCTTTTTCCAGGATTTTAACTGTCATATTACCAGTACCTGGGCCAATTTCAAGCACTGTATCTGTTGGCCTAATAGCAGCCTTTTCCACCATTGTTTGTACAACTAGAGGATTCTTCAAGATATGCTGCCCAAGATCTGTGTTAAATTTGAGCCCTGGAGCTGAAAAGAGAAATTTTGAAACCTCATAAATGTCCTTAATAGCTGTGAGTGATGATTTGAAGCATAAACAAACAAAAAACAGAGTAAACATAAAACCAATAGCCAGCTTAAAAATACAACAAACATTTTCATTATTTATAAGGTAACTACAAAGACCAACATTAGTTTAGCTTCAACAATCAAGTAAGAAACAAATACTTCAAAACAACACAAGTATTCGGATACATTGCTTGGTCTGCACCAAAAATCAAAGATGGTTAAATGGTTCAACTCCAATTATTGAGTATCATATACAGATACTTGTATTTTTATGATATAATGAATTGTCTGTCAAGTTATTAATTACAGATCCAAGGAAAGAAGCAAAGAAGCTATTTTATCAAGAAGGGGAAAACTGAACAAAGTTTTGACCTAACAGAATTTTCAAAAGCACCTATATGAATAATATTGTAGAGCAACTGACTTAGAAAGTTCCCAAAAGATGGTGGTTTAATTGTAGCTTTTTTTTTATTACAGGCTTCATGGCTCCCTCAAAAATGATGATTTGCCACTAGTCCTGGTAGTTACCTCATTTTCTAACACTGAGGTAGGCTACTTGTTATACCTTCTCTTGAATGCGTCAAGGGAAGAATTTTTCAGGATTACCTCTGCCAGCAATCTATTCCATGTGGAAATTGATCACCAGGCAAAACTCCTTTTCAGATATTCTTGGCGAAGAGTACCCTGCTCAAGGTAGTCCTGACAAGCTGTACTTTGGCGAGTTGATTGCAAGGGCTTTGCTTTACCAGGAACGAGCTTTGATAGCTCCTCCAATGGAGGGTTATACAAGTACTTATAGAAAACCGACATGGACACCACATCAAAACGTTCCTGGATCAGCTGTGGGGTTTTAGCTTTTGTGTTGCCAGAGGTTGCTGCACGCACTACTCTATTTTGAATATGTTGGAGTGGAGCAATTTGGATTTTTGGTGCACCAGCAAAGAGAGGACATGCATATTCAATGACAGGTCTGATACACAAATTGAAAAGTGGCAGAATAGAATCATCAGAGAGAAGACTTTTGCATCTTAGAATAACACCTAATTTCTTGTTGCAAGAGGATCTAATTTTACTGAAATGCTCAGTCCATGAGAGATCCAAAGAGAAATTAACTCCAAGTAGGTGCAGTGTATCAACTTGCGTTATCACCTCTCCTTTGAAGACGAAATCAGGATGAGCCCTCATATTACACGCCTTAGAAATTAGGAGCTCTTTTGTTTTCAATGTGTTAAAACTTACAAGCCATGCATCTGCCCACACCTCAATTCTCACCAGATCAGCAAGAAGCTCCTTGTGGGGTTTACTGAGATCTTTGTCTTTTGTAACTGATGTTTTTGTTGTTGTGTCATCTGCAAAATGGTGAGGTTTTTTCACAAGGTTATTCCCTAGGTCGTTTATAAACACCAAGAAAAGAGTTGGCCCAAGAAGACTTCCTTGTGGTACTCCTGATAAAACTGGGTGTTCTTTTGATATGAAGCCATCAAGGACAACTTGCAACAATTGTTAACAAAGAAAGTCAGAAAGCATGTCAAATAGTCAACAATGAATTCCATAGGCTTTCAGTTTACAAAGAAGTCCCTTATGCCATACATGATCAAAGGCTTTTGCAATATCAAAGGAGAGAAGGCAAATATCATGTCCCTGAGAAGGGAGCTCAACCCACTCTTGATACTGTGCAATCAAACAGTCTAACATACTGTTTTCTGTGAAAACTGTATTGCATGTCTTCCAACAACAGATGTGATGCAAGGTATTGGTAAAGGGTCTTATTAATGACACTTTCATAAACTTTACCTACACAGGACAGCAGACTTATTGGATGATATGATCCTACATTAGTAAGGTCAGACTCTGCCTTTGGAACAGGGACCACATGAGCAGTTTTCCAGGCTTTTGGGAATAATCCTGCTGCAAAGCATTTTCTATAGAGAGAGGCAAGAGGACCAGCAAGTTCAGGGGCACATCTTTTAAGGATGAGATTGGGAATCTTGTCAGGTCCTGAAGTTTGGTGACATCCAGCTGGCTTAGCGTTCTGAGCACCTTCCTAGTAGTTATGTTAACGCTGGTGATTTTTGCATCTGTTTGTGGTGGAAAGGGGGAGGTGACACTCCATACTCATCAAGTTGAGAGACCTTTGAAAAGGCTTGTGCAAGAACATCTGCCTTTTCTTGGCCTGACTGGATCATCGTCCCTTCAACATGAAGCAAGGGAATTGATGTTGAGTTAGATGACAGTAGGGCTTCTTTGACGACCCTCCACCACCTCTTTGCAGGGGCAATTTTCAGTTTATCAACAATCTTGAGCTTGTAATTGGCTCTAGCTTGACATACAGCTTTAACTGACTCATTTCAAGTGCTAATAAAAGCAGCCTGGTCCTTGTCAGATTCAGTTGAACGCCATTTCTTTTGAGCCTTCCTTCTGGCCCTGATTGCCTTTCTACAACCAGCATTGAACCATGGCTTATCTTGAGATGAGACTTTTACTATTTTTGAGGGGACGAATTGCTCAATAGCCTCTGTAATCGCTTTTGTAAAGTGCTGCTTTATGTGGGGTTTCTTTTAAAAATGTACTCCACAGTTTTGCCAATAAGAAGTTTTGCAGACCATCCCAGTCTGTGAGGTGATACTGCTTGATGATCCGCTCATGCTTTACAGGTGGAGGTATTTTGAGATTTCCACAAGCTATAACTGCCACAAGGTTGTTTGCAAAAGGATAGCTTTCAACACTAAAGGAATCTGAATGATCAGTTAAGAAGAGATCAAGCCTGGATGATCCATGAGCGCTGATGTAAGTGTTGAATTCAACAAGTTGTTCTAGGCTGTAAGCAAGACTCAGGTCTGGAAAAGCTATGCTGTCTGCATCAGTTGTACAACTTTTCAGCCAAGGGCGATGATGAATATTGAAGTCTCCTTGGATTATTATACCTGATTTAGGGAACTTTTGCTTCACAAATTCTAAACTATCTTCCAGATGTTTGGTGATTTTCATCTTTGGTGGGTTATTGACTGTACCAATAACAAACAATTTATTTGGTAGGTTCACTTTAAACCAAAGGATCTCCTTATTGCTAGGAATCAAAAGTGCCAAAAAAGGGATGTTAATTTTAAGGTACAAAGCAACACCCCCTCCACCAAAAGTCAAGCTTCTCTGGTTTTTGTGATCCAGCCTGAGCAGAGTGTAACCAGGAATACTGACCTCACTATCAATGATGCTAGAATTCAGGTTGGTCTGGGATACACACATGACAGAAGGGGATACCTCATTCATCATGTGCTGTAGGTGATCCAACTTGGATTGGAGACCAAGTACATTGCAGTGGGTAACAGTAAACGTATCCATAAGAATTGTCTTGGGATGCGCGTTTGGTCATCTACTAGAAGGAAGTCTGATCTGAGGCTGTTTTTTCCATTTGAAAACTTGATAAATACTGGCTGGATGGGTAGTTGGCCCAAACAGCAGACTAAAGAACTCCTAAGACATACTTTGCCTCATCAGATAAGGAGCAGTCATAAGACCTCATACTTAACCTCAGCAAAGGTGGTGGTGACCCCAATAGAGGCAGGAGTCAGCACCTTGCATTACCTACGACTCTCAAGCTCTGCAGGCAGGAACGCCGACCCCTGAGTGGTTTGCTGGAGCATACCACCACATACCCAGTACCACTGCATACCCATAATTTGTGACAAAGGATGAATAAGGTAGACTGAGTTGATGTTTGATGTGAGCTAACAGAAGCTATCATGTAGAGTATGTTTTTGTCAGTAGAAAACAGTTAAAGAATCTGAAAACTACCTTATGTAATCCATAAATACTTACAAATCTCACTACAGTACTAAAAGTTTATTGCCTTTCCTTATGGATAAATACATTTTACTCTCTATACATTCAAATTAAATTCTGTTAATAGCAGAAATCTTTTCTTCTTTATTATTTCACAGCAAATGCTAATCAATTGGTGGAAAGAAGAGTCAAGCTATCCTGAAAAATAGTTTGTATATTTATAGTGGATCCTATATTTCTCCACGGGGGGTGGGGCTAGAGTTAAGTGAAGAAGTGCACTTTTATTATTGATATAAGTAAGTATTTATGGTTATTTTTGAATGATTTTAAAACATTTTGCAACTATTTTCTACTGGAAACTAATAAGTAGCAAGATATCACTTTAAGGGCCATTTTAAGAGCTCAAAATAAATTTGCAAAGGAAGTGATTAGTATATCTCAAAACAGCACAAAACAATGAAGTGTTAAAATCATATATCATATAAGTAATTTAGGCATTATATAGGTTAAGTAATTGGATGTATTATATAGGGGTACAATGAATGGGCAGAAAGGCAACCATGATGGTCTATGCCTGGTGGTAGAATATTGTTCCTCTGTGTGGTATCCTACATGGAAATGTGACTTGCAGCAAATTGAAAGGGTTCAACATTGGGTGTCAAAGTTTGTGCCATATTTGAGCCATTTACCATATAAGCATTGACTGGAGTGTTTGGGACTTCCTTCTCTGGAGTTTTGACAGGGTAGGATTGACCTGATTAATACATTCTGGATTATGAAGGGTGTTGATAATGTGAACTGGGCTGATTTTTTCAAACTTAGTCATTACTCAACCACTTGACAAAACTCATATAAACTGTATCAGCCACAAGTGCTCAAGAAAATAGGTCAATGTAGCTTTGTTAACCATGCAACTAAACTTTGGAATAGTTTACCCAATACTATAGTTTCTATGCAAACAGTGGAATCATTTAAGAGTGCTCTTGTTGAAACTGAGTTCTACAAAAAACAGTTTCTGTAGTATAGTCGTTTTTTTATTTATGAATATTTTTTGTTTTATTTCTTGTTTTGTGTTTTGCAGTGTTGATGTTTTGAGCTGTTATTTTTTTGTGATGTTATGCAACAAGCCTATGGCTTCCTCCTTTTTTGAATAAAATAAATGATTTTTGGAAATAGCAAAAAATAGTAACCAACGATAGCCTAGCCTAGGGTAAAAGACCTCTTTTTGGGAGAGGACACTTTTCTTTGGCAGTCCAGAAAAATAGAGATGGGTTTTGGACCATCCCTATTTTACTATAAAATGATGCATTGTGAGGGTAGAAACAAGAGCCCTGTTTTCATGGTAAAATTTTCACCAATAATTTGACAGCATTAATTAAAAATATGGTCTCTATTTTGACAGGCAATTGAAAAGAAAAGAAATATATTTAATAGCCTATTTGTAATTTATAGAATAAACATCAAGCAATAAAAGTTACATTTTTGGAACCAGAAGAAAAGTAGCTTTCTGTTGTCAAAAAAAATTTGAAAATTGAAAAGACGTGGGTATCAGATCAGATCAGAATTTGAGTTTTTCTGGCATAACCATTAACACTTTAAGCCTCCTGAAGTACTGGTTCTGCCTGCCTACCAGTGGGTAAAGGCCGGCACACATAGCAGCCCCCACCCCTGGGGTGTAAGAGGGGACTCATCAGGTGAGACCTATACCAATTTTAACTTGTAATTTGACTACAGTAACCGATCCTTGGGTTTATGCCACTGCTACTGTTGATGCTTGATGTTTTTTCCCTGATTGCTTTCTATTCTTCAAATTTCACAATCCCCTGCTTTGGTATTTGAAATTTGTTACTTCATTGTGGACTATATCCTGCCTTATACCCAAACTGTCTTATACCACTGCTTATTCTGTTCCTGTTTTGTTGTTTACTTCAGATAAGAAATGAAAAGTCAACTCAAGCCACCGCGTGAACTAAGGTCTGACAGCTCAATCCAATTCTCTGGATCAGAATCTGTTTCAGAGCAACTACTCATGCTCACTAACCACATAAATAGCATAAAAATCAAACATAAAATGCTAGCAGATTCACTACAACCTGACAACCTTAAATCTTCAGTGAAAGGGTTACTTGATGACCTTGTATTGGCTAAGATCTCTTCCCAGGTAGATGAGGCAGTGGTTAAAATGAAAGAGGAACAGACATTCATGCAACATAATGTCACTATCTCTTCAGATAAGCTGGATGCAATCAAGCAGGAGGTGTATGCTGGCCTCAACCTAGATCTTAGTAATCTAGTGGATAAAACTCTTGAAAGCTATAACAGACGCATATTTTCTGTTGAATCTACATTGGCTACTTTAGAGTCATCCATGATAGACCTTAAAAACTCTTTCCAGCCTATCCAGTCCAACCTGGCAAGATTAAATGACCGTTTTGAACAGCAGGCTTTGAGCAACCAAATTATTGTCTTTGGGGTGAAAGAGGAGACCTCCAATGAAAACACTGAAAGTCAATTCCTGTCACTATGTGCTGGAAAATTTCCTGGCATACCAATTATTCAGTCTGATGTTGTATCAGCCAAAAGAATTGGTAAACCATCTGCAAAACCCAGACCCATAGTTGTTGAATTTTGCAACTTACGAGTTCGTCAACTGCTTCTCAGACAAAAGAAGGATTTGAAAGGATCAGGGATTCTATTTTCTGAGACACTTACAAAACCACGCTTACAACTTCTTTCATATGCCAAGTCAAAGCTTGGCTTACGTAATGTTTGGTCCAGTAAAGGTGATATCCTGTATAAAACCCAATCTGGAAGAGTGGTTAAGTTTAATAATCAGAGTGAAATTGATTTATGTGCTGCAAATGTAGAAAAATTAAAGTGATGGATTTAGATTTATTTTCTTATAATATATTGCATTGTTTCTGTAGGGATTTACTTGCTGTTCTTAAAATATTCCTCTATTATTCTTTACTGTCCTCACATAATTTAGACTGGTACCATATTACACTTTGTGCCAATAGTTTGGATGATATGTCCCTTCCCACTAATATTTCTTTATGTTTGTTTGTGATTCTGTCACCTTCATGTTGTCTGATTTACATTATATTCTTGTTGTGTCATTATACTTGTAACCCCCATAATATCAACTGGTCACACATTATAGTTTGTGCTAATACTTATAATAATATGTGCCTTCCCACTGATTTTTCTTTATGTTTGTTTATGATCCTTTCACCATCATGTAGCTTGGCTTCTATAATACTTTTGTCATGTCAGCACACTTGCAGCTCATATAATTTTCACTGGTCCTATATTGCATTTTGGGCAAATATTATGAATCATATATTTTATCCCACTGTTATTTATTTATTTGTTTTTATGTTTGTTTGTGATCCTATCACCTGTATGCAGGCTGATTTCTTTCATATTTTTGTCATTTCAGCATAATTGCATCTCATATAATCTTGACTGGTTCCACATTATACTTGGGGCCAATATTTTGATGAATATGTGCCATGCCACTATTATTTCCTTATCTGGGTTGGTGATCCTATCACCTTCCTGTAACCTGAATTCTATCATATTTTTCTCATGTCAGCACACATGCAACTTGCATAATTTTGACTGGTCCCATATTATATTTTTGGTCAATATTTTGAATAATATATGCCATCTCATTGATATTTCTTAATCTTATTTTTTGATGCTATCACCCTTGTGTACCCTGAATTCTATCATATTTTTGTCATGTCAGTATATATGCAGCTCTCATTATTTCTTACTACCCATAGTATACTTTGGGCTAATATTTGGAATAATATGTGTCATTCCATTGATATTCATTTATATTTGTCTGTAATCCTATCACCTTCAGGTAGGCTGACTACTATTATATTTTTTTTTTTTTTCATGTCAGTTACAGCTTACATAATTTTCTGGTCCCACATTATAAATTGGGCCAATACTTTGATTCTACTTTGATTCTACTGATATCTCTTTATGCTTTTTGTGATCCTCTCACCTTCATGTAGCCTAACTTCTATTATTTTTTTGTCAGTCCAGCACACTTGCAGCTCATGTAATAGTAACTGGTGTCACATTATACTTTGGTCCAATACTTTGGATAATTTGTGCCATCCCACTTATATTTCTATGTGTATATTTATTGTGTGTGATAATTATGGGTGATTTCTCTTTTCTTTTGAATTCTTCTATTCTTAATTCAGTTATATTTGATCAACCAATTAGGGCTGGTAAACAAGAGACTCACACGCTTGACCCTCTCCTTGAATCTATGGTTAATTCTAGCTGTAATTATCACACTACCATTGATTATTGTGATAAAATTATACCCTCACTGTCTTTAAATAGTAGCTTTAATGTATTTTGTTTGAATGTGCGTGGGATAAGAGATAAGTGGGATAGTCTGAAATCGTATTTGTGGTCTGATAATTCTTGCCCTTTTGATGTAATAGGTTTAACAGAAACATGGTTATCTGATGGTGAAAATTTTACAGCCTATGATATGCATGGTTATGTTGCTGTCCATATCCCCAGAATGGTAACAAAGTGCTCAGGAGGTATTTCTTTATTTATAAAGTCTGATATTGAGTTTAGAAGAAGGTTTGACCTTGAATCCTTGTTTACATCAGTAGTGTCAAATAGTAGGACAGTTTATTCTCTTGTTATTGATCTGAAAAGCCAGTTTGCATGTGACACTGTTTGTTTGTTTTATAAGCCCCCTCCTTTTCCAACACATTTGTTCTGTGATTTGCTTGATCAACTTTCTTGTGTGGGGTCTTTCTCTAAAAAACATATTTGTGTTTTGGGAGATTTTAATTGTAATATGTTAAATATTGGATCAAGTGATGATTGTGACCATCTCTTTGATGTGCTTTCTTCTGCTGGTCTACTTCCTTCAATTTTTTTTCCTTCTTGTGTTGACCCTACTAGAAATTCTGCCACTTTAATAGACAATATTTTCATTTCTCATTCTTCTAATTTGAAGTTTACTTCTGGTCTTGTTTTCACTGATCTTTCTGATCACTTCCCTATTTATGTTTCACTTTTTGTGCCTCAAACTGAGATTGCTGTGGATGAGCAGGGTGAGTCTTCTTTTAGAACTTCCACAGATAAAGAAATTTCTAATTTAATACATAGTCTTCAGAGTAATGATTGGTCTAGTGTTCTTGAAGCTAATGATGTTGATTGTGCAACGAATTTATTTTTGTGTTGTATGGGAGCTCTGTTGGATGAGCATTTTCCTCTTAGAAAGAGGCCAAGGAATTCCATACCTAAATGTCCATGGATGTCTAGAGGTCTGATCAATGCTACACATATGAAGGCGTCTCTGTTTAAGGCTGCATGTAAAAGTAAGACACAGGATGATCTTTTGAAGCATAAACTTTATAAAAATGTGCTTACTTCTTCAGTACGTGCAGCCAAAAAGCTATATTTTTCGCGTTGAATTGATGAGTGTAAGGGGAATTTGCGAAAGGTTTGGACTGTAGTTAATGAAGCTCTTTCCCACAAGAAACTCAAACAGTCCCCCCCTTGTCGCTACAGGAAAGCTGATGGATCTTTCATGGACAAAAATTCTTCAGCAAGTGCCTTCAATTTGTATTTCACCTCACTTCCTTCAGTTCCTAATCCACCCTACAGCAGAGTAAGTAGTTTTCCCTTAGCAGAAAAGTCATTTTTCCTTTTTCCATGCAGTGATACCAAAATTTCTAACATTATTTCTCAGCTTTCAAGTAGCCGTTCAGTTGATGGTTTTGGTTTGAGCTGTAATGTTCTTAAAAAAATTGGTCAGTTTGTTTCTAACCCCATCTCACACATAACTAACCTCTCTCTTTCTTCTGGTGTTTTTTCTCATTTATTTAAGGTTGCTAATGTTGTACCTTTGTTTAAAAAAGGTGATTCATCTCTAATTTCAAACTATAGACCTATTTCTCTCCTTCCTGTAATTTCTAAGGTTGTTGAAAAAGTAGTGTATTGTAGACTGTCTTCATTTGTATTTAGTACTAATACAACTGCAGGTAATTCTCTCATAACTAACCATCAGTATGGCTTTCGTCCCAGTTTTTCTACCTTGCATGCACTTTCAGATGCAACAGAGTTTGTGCGTGTTAACCTTGACAAGGGCTTGTGTGTTTTGGGTCTATTTCTTGACTTTTCAAAGGCATTTGATATGGTCGTTCACTCTGTTCTTTTGTCTAAATTATCTTCATTTGGAGTGCATGGAGTCCCACTTGAATGGTTTAGGTCTTACCTCTCAGGAGATCTCAGTATGTTTTGGTTAATGGTACTTCTTCCTCTTCCTTGCCTATTGTGAAAGGTGTCCCACAGGGCTCTGTGCTTGGACCACTTTTGTTTTTAATTTATATTAATGATCTTGTTGATGGTCTTCATCCCCTTGTGCACCCTATTCTTTTTGCTGATGACAGTAACTTTTTCATTGCTGCAGTGGACCTGCCATCTGCCATTTCCCTAGCTCAAGGTCTTCTTGATAAAATAAAAGATTGGTGCTGGTCAAATGGTATGACTCTTAACAGCCAGAAAAGTGCCATTGTACACTTTAGAACCCCTTATCGTATGAGAGATGCAAGGGAACCAACCATCCTGACTTATGGGAATGATATTATACCGCAAGCTACTATAGTGAAATTTCTTGGTGTGTATCTTGACTGTTTTCTTTCTTTTAAACCCCATATAACTCATACCCGTTCCCTTGTCCTCTGCCAATCTTCAATGTTATACAGGGTTAACTCATTTCTTCCCCCAGATGTTATGCTTTCTCTTTATTATGCATTTATTTTTCCTTACCTTTCTTATTGCTGTTCTGTCTGGGGTAGTACTAATAAATCTCTTCTCTGCTCACTTCAAAGAGCCCAAAATAGGGCAGTGAAGGCTACTTTTCTTCTACCTCGTTTTTACCCTTCCTCTGATCTTTATAATGATACTGGAATAGCTCTGCTGGATCGTATTGTGGGTAAAAGTTACCTTTATTTAGCACATTCTGCTTTTCTAGGTACACTTCCACCATCTCTGCAGCAGTTTTTCTTTCTGTCAGGCTCAGGTAGGTACTCTTCTTTTTTACATAGCTCTTATTGCAGGTTCATTTTACCTAAGCGATCATCAACAGCAGGTCAGAGGTCTCCTGTTTATCAATCTATTTTACTATGGAACTCCATCCCTCCTGATGTCCCTCTATCTCTTTCTGCAAAGGCACTTTCTCACTGGGTATTTCCAGTATAGTATTTTCCCCCTTTTTCTTCTTTTTTTTTTGCATTCCATCCACATTTATATTTCTTTTTTTTCATTCAATATATTTCCCTGATTTTTTTTTTTTTTTTTTTTTTTTTTTTTTTTTTTTTTTTTTTTTATTCCTATTTCCAATCTCTTCTTCGTTTATATATATTTTTTTTCAGTTATTTGTGAAGTTTCCTGTTAATTCTCCTATTTTCATAAATGTCTCTTATCCAATTTTTTTTTTTTTTTTTTTTTTTTTTTTTTTTTTTTTTTTTTTTTTTTTTTTTTTTTATGTGCTTTATAATAGTGTCTTATTTGTTTTGTTGGTCCTTTACAAGCTGAGCTTCTTGGGCGTGTATAAATTTTAAGTTTGTAATTGTTTTTTTTTTTTTTTAGTATTAATAAATTGATTGATTGATTGTTAATATGTGAATAAAACTGATACACACATCAAAATAGGATAATTGGTATTTCCAAAAAGAGGTCCTTGAAGGCATGGTAAGTCAATAAACTAATAGCCTAATTTCAAGTGCTTGATCTTAAAAATTTTGATAATAAAATTATGGATGCATAACTTAGATTCTTGGTTATTTTTTATATATACAATTCTTCTCAATTCTTTTTTGGTAACAAGGTGTGAGGGTTTTAGTTTTACATAGTTTTGCTCAATTGGATACTGGTTTTACACCTAGTAGACTACTATTATCTATTTAGGTCATCCCTGGTT
The DNA here is from genome assembly GCA_027921565.1 of Artemia sinica. NCBI lineage: Eukaryota > Metazoa > Arthropoda > Branchiopoda > Anostraca > Artemiidae > Artemia > Artemia sinica. The sequence continues at coordinate 53,103,722 of CM051268.1, forward strand.
GAAGTAAGAGGATGTCATGAGGAAAGATTTAAGGGAAGTACAAAGTTCCTGGGAGGGTGTAAAGAGGGAGACTTTGGATAGATTGGGATGGAAGAGGAGCCTGTGTAGCTGTGTTAATCTCAGGCATCTCTGTCCTGTAGTGAGGTATTAGTAGTAGTATATATTTGAACCATAGGGGGGGGGGGGGGGGGTAAAGTGCATTGGAAGTCCCCTCAAAATGAGTTAACTAGCCTAGTTTTTCTGCAAATTGTGAAGTAAGAATTGTTTTCTTAACATATTTCTTTCTCATTAGTCCCAATTGTAGGCTAATACCTAGAAAGGTAAATATCAACCAAATCATATTATTGAGTTAGGAATAAAGTGAATTCACCATTTGATGCCTTTTTTTATGCTTATTACGAATATAATAAGCATTTCTATCGGAAATGAATTTCAGCCCTCCCCCTATATATACCTAACCTAACCCTGAATTGGCATATATAGAGGGGGGGGGGCTGAAATTCAGGTAAAGTTCTATGAAATCATATTTTTGAGTTAGGACAAAAGTGAATATACCATTCAATGCCTTTTTTTATGCTGATTACAAATATAATAATCATTTCTATCGGAAATGAATTTCAGCCCCCCCCCCTATATATGCCAATTCAGGGTTAGGTTAGGTATAGCCTATATAGGGGGGGGGGGCTGAAATTCATTTCCAATAGAAATGCTTAGGCTATTATATTTGTAATCAGCATAAAAAGGCAGGTAAAGTTCTACAAAATCATATTATTGAGTTAGGACTAAAGTGAATACACCATTTGATGCCTTTTTTTATGCTGATTATGAATATAATAAGCATTTCTATTGGAAATGAATTTCAGCCCCCCCCCTCCCTATATAGGCCAATTCAGGGTTAGGTTAGGTATAGCCTATATAGGGGGGGGGGGCTGAAATTCATTTCCAATAGAAATGCTTATTATATTCACAATCAGCATAAAAAAGGCATCAAATGGTGTATTCACTTTAGTCCTAACTCAATAATATGATTTTGTAGAACTTTACCAAAAGGCATCAAATGGTGTATTCACTTTATGGCTGACAGGCTAGTGCCTAGGCTATGCAGAGGAAGGAGACAAGAAATGTAGCCAAGGTCGGTTTTCAAGAGAACATAGGAAGTAAAAGACTTGTGCCAGCCCAGTTCAGAATACAGACCAATAGCTTTTGCTTCATTATGAACACGATGTCTTTTTTCAACTACTTTTGGCATTTATTACAATTCGCTCTTCTGAAAGCATGCGGTTAAAACTTAAAAATAGTGCCTATGCTCAGGGTTGTCAACTGCCGACGTCGAAAAAGAGTGCAAATCAAGGCCAAAACAAAATGCAAGTTGTTCAAAGCGTGTGCAAGTCAAAAAATTTGCGCGCGCGCGGATACCGTCACGCGCGTAGCCTCTTCACTGTTCTGACCATTCTTCTGCCATTTACACATAATTATGTTCCACGGCATCTGGCAACAAGCAGTTTCAAAAGCATATTCAAGCCTTGGTCTGCTCAATCGCACTATAACCAGCCGCTCCCGTACAGTCTTTCTAAGGCTCTATAAGGCGATAGTTATACCCGTTTTGGATTTTGGTACGTGTCTCACCTTCCCTTCTTTTAAGAATGATACCAGTCTAATCGAAGGTGTTCAGAGACGTGCCACGAAGTGCATAGCTGGCCTACGAGATCTCCCGTACAACAAGAGACTGGAACGCATGCAGGTGCCAACACTCGTCTTCAGACGCCGCAGTGGTGATATGATGCTGACCTACAAGTATAACGCACAACCAAATAACCCCCTCTTTACCAAACATTCAAGTCAGCACCATACAAGAGGACACTCACATAAGCTGTCAAAACGTTTTGTCAAAACACGAACGCGTTTTCTCCAAGCGTGTTGTCAACGATTGGAATAGCCTTCAAGCTGAAACGGCGACTGCACCTACGGCTGCGTCCTTCAAGTCCAGACTTAACAAGGAATGGAATAACAAGCCATGGAAATATGAGTAGGACTGTCCGTCCCACTCAATTACTGACTGATGCCAACTTTATCATAATGAGTGTCTTGCTAGGAGGCTGATGCCGCTTGTCATACCCAACCATCTCGCATACTCGATCCGAAGTTGCTGTTGTGTGGCGGTGTCAGCTCTATACCACTGAGAATGGTCTTTACGGGCCATACCCACCTCGTGGCCACCGCTAACGAGTGGGCTAAAATTGCATCTCTCCAGCAGACCTCTCCTATGGCGTGTCACTGGGCCCTAGCACAGTGACGAATTTTTTGCCATCATTGACCCGGAGCACAACAGATCCAGTATGGACCTTAATTTGCTCCGAAGTGCGAATTAAGGTAATTAAGGTAATTATCAGTTATCCTTTGATCGATAAACATATTATCTTGAAATTGTTCAATTGTATTCAAAATAAAGTTAGGAAATCGACCTCTAAATAATAAGTTAGATAATAATTATCATTCTTGTTTTAGCTTAAAAGGTAATGCTCTGCTTGATGTTTGCAGGGGATTAATTTGATTGCTTAGATCTTTAAGTGAACAATATTTGACTGCATTCAATGTTCAGATAAAGTTTTGCCATTTTATCCAAACATTTTGAAAGGAATATAAGAGGTCCAAGTAACTAGTCGTGAACTATAGCTAACTTCACTGTAGTCAAGTCAAGTACCATACCCTTTACCGTACCTTTTTTTTGCACTTTACTGAAAAAATATAAATGTTTTTACTTTTATAACTTTAATAAATCAAATAATATTAACATTTTGATTACTAAATATCAGTATATGTATATTAAACTGACAATGCACATTCATTTGTACTTTTTCAGTAAAGTGCAAACTATGTTCTGGCCTTGGGAAGGCATAGGGCTCTTGAGCTCAACTTATGTTAATTTCTGATCGTTTTGAGCTTGACTCGGTTATTATTGTAATTTCTGATCTTTTTGGGTTTTATTTATTTATCGATGCTGATTTAAGGTAGCTTCGCGCTTGGTAGATTATCTGATTTTATTTTTGTTCATTTTTTGTTTAATGGAGTTCTTTACTTTTCTTTGAAAAACTTATTTTCTGGAAAAAGTTTTTTAAGTAATTTCTGTTCGTTTATATTGACATAGTATTTTCAGCGGAAAAGAAAATAATGCTTTAAATCTTTTCGTTTTTTAAAGACATAATAAATTGGCCTGCTATTTGTATGCCGGAGAAAAATTTTCAGCACTTTTAACAACATCACCCCTTTTAAAAATCTGGACACAAATATTAGTGTTTAATTTAATTTCATACCTCCTCTAGTTGACCTGAAATGGAAAACTTGATACCATTCTCAAGAAAATCTGTTTACTTTCTTTGATGGCTTGGATACACTTACGCTATTTTGATTGGTTAAATTTTAAGAGCAGAAAAAGCCCCGAAAGTTTGAACATGATACCCTCAGTCGTTCTTGGGAAACTGCTGAGATGCCTTATTGGGAATTAGCATTAAAACAGTGCATTTTTATTAAATCTTAAGGCAACATTTAGTTTTTAAACTTAATGGGCAAATGGGAGGGTGGATGTGGGAGGGGGATTAGTTGCCCTCCAATCACTTTTGACTATTAAAAAGAGCATCAGCCCTTTCTATTTTCAATCGAATGAGCCTTTTTCGAAGTTCTTAAGATAACTCCTTCGATACGAAGTGCCCTGGTCTAGACAACAACAACAAAATAATACATTATACTCACATCGATCTTTGCTATGAAAATTTCAAGCCTTCCAATCACTTTTGACTATTAAAAAGGGCACTTGGCCTTTAGATTTCCAATTGAATAAGCCCTTTTTGAGTCTCTACGACAACGCTTTCTATAAACATCTTATATGCCCCCAGGGCATAAATTACAACCCTTAGGGCTGTTAGGGTGGATGTCATCCTCTAAGACCTAATTTCCAGAAATTTCAACTATGTTAAACAAATTGGCTATCTCAAAATTTTGATTGGATATGTTTGGGGAATTGATGGGCGTGAGAGGGGCTTTAGACGCTCTCCAATCACTTTCAAATATTAAAAAAGGCACTAGCCCTTTCAATCATATGCAGCGCGATAGCGCTGCCTAAGTATTGAACGATATGGGCACAATGTATTATTTATTTTTCTTTTTTCTTCTTCTTCTCCATACCCAGGCACTTCGTATCGAAGGAGTTGTCGTAAAAGCTTCAAAAAGGGCTCATTCGATTGGAAATTCGAGTAGCTAGTGCCCTTTTTAACAGTCGAAACTTATTGGAGGGCAACTACCCCCCCCCTCCCCCCACGCCCATCCTTCCCCGAAACACATCCAATCAAAATTTTGAGATAGCCATTTTGTTCAGCGTAGTTGATCTCCACATAGAAAATATGTTTTTGAGGAGGACAATCCCCTACAACCCTCGGGGCAAGGGATTCAAGTTATGCCCGGGGGGCATATAAGGTTTTTATAGAAGATGTTGTCGTAGAAACTTCAAAAAAGGCTCGTTCAATTGGAAATTCAAACGGCTAGTGCCTGTTTTAATAGTCGAAAGTGATTGAAGGGCAACTAGCCCCCCCCCCAAGCTTATCATTCCCCAAAACACATCCAATCAAAATTTTGAGATAGCCATTTTGTTCAGTGTATTTGATTTCCAGATAGAAAAGATCTTTTTGAGAAGGAAACTCTCCCACATTCCTCGGGGCAAGGGTTTTAAGTTATTCCCTGGGGGCATATAAAGTTTTAATAGCAAGCGTTGTCGTAGAAACTTAAAAAAAGGCTCATTCGACTGGAAATTCAAAGGGCTAGTGCCCTTTTTAATAGTCGAAAGTAATTGGAGGGTAACTACCCCCCCCCCCCCCCACACGCCCATCATTCCCCCAGACACATCCAATCAAAATTTTGAGATAGCCATTTTGTTCAGCGTAGTTGATTTTTAGATAGAAAATATGGTTTTGAGGAGGACACTCCCCTAAAACCCCCGGGGCAAGGGTTTTAAGTTATGCCCTGGGGGCATATAAGGTTTGTATAGAAGGCGTTGTCGTAGAAATTTCAAAAAAGGCTCATTCGATAGGAAATTCCAAGGGCTAGTGCCCTTTTTTATATTCGAAAGTGATTAGGGGGCAACTAGCACCCTCCCCCACGCCAATCATTCGCCCAAACACATTCAATCTAAATTTTGAGATAGCCATGTTGTTCAGGTTAGTTGATTTCCAGATAGAAAATATCTTTTTGAGCAGGACGCTCCCCCACAACCCTCGGGGCAAGGGTTGTAAGTTATGCCCTGGGGGCATATAAGGTTTTTATAGAAGGTATTGTCGTAGAAACTTCAAAAAAGGCTCTTTCGATTGGAAATTCAAAGGGCTAGTGCCCTTTTTAATAGTCAAACGTGATTGGAGGGCAACTAGCCCCCCCCCCTCCCCCACACCCACCTTTTCCTCAATCACATCCAATCAAAATTTTGAGATAGCCATTCTGTTCAGTGTAGTTAATTTCCTGATAGAAAATATACTTTTGAGGAGGAAACTCCCCTACAACCCTCGGGGCAAGGGTTTTAAGTTATGCCCTAGGGGCATATTAGGTTTTTATTGAAGGCATTGTCGTAGAAACTTCGAAAAAAGGTCAGTAAAGAAAGATGTTGCCACAATGTACTATTTATTTATTTATTTATTTTCCTTCATACCCGGACACTTCGTATCGAAGGAGTTGTCGTAGAAACTTCGAACAGGGCTCATTCGATTGGAAATTGTGCATTGAATGTGCTTTGATTGTCAGTTTAATATACATATACTGATATTTAGTAATCACAATGTTAATACTATTTGATTTATTAAAGTTATAAAAGTAAAAACATTTATACTTAAAGTGCAAATTTTGTTCTGGCCTTGGGAAGGCATATGGGTTTTGGGCCCAACTTATGTTAATTTCTACTCGTTTTGATTTGACTCGGTTATTTATTGTAATTTCTGTTCGTTTTGGGTTTCATTTATTTATTGATGGGGATTCGTGGTAGTTTTACGCTTGGTATATTATTTGATTTTATTTTTGCTCATTTTTTGTTTCATATAGTTCTTTACTTTTCTTTGAAAACTTATTTTATGGAAAAGTTTTATAGCTAATTTCCAATCAAATGAGCCCTTTTGAATTTTCTACGACAACAGTATCAATAAAAACCTTACAAACCCCCAGGGCATAACTTACAACCCTTGCCCTGAGGGCTGGGGGGTTGTCATCCTCAAAGACCTAGTTTCCAGAACTTTTTACTACGTCAAACAAAATGGCTGTCGGAAAGTTTTGATTGAATATGTTTGGGGGAATGGTGGGCGTGAAAGGGGGGTTAGTTACACCCCAATCACTTTTGACTATTAAAAAGGGTACTAGCCCTCTCAATTTCCAATTAAATGAGCCCCTTTTGAAGTTTGTATGATAACTCTATCTATACAAACCGTATATGCCCCCAGCGCATAACTTACAATCTTTGCCCTGGGGGTTATGGGGCTGTGTCATCTTTAAATACACAATTTCCAGAACTTTCCACTACTTTGAACAAAATGGCTATCTCTAAACTTTGATTGAATATTTTTGGGGAAATGGTGGGTGTGAGAGGGGGGCTGATTACTCTCCACTCACTTTCGACTATTAAAAGGGGTAATTTCAATTTCCAATCAAATGAGTCCTTTATGAAATTTCTACAACAACTTTCTACATAAACCTTATATGCCCCAGACCATAACTTACAATCCTTTCCCTTAGGGCTGTAGGAGGGAGGGGTTGTCATCCTTAAAGACCTAATTTATCAGACTTTTAACTACGTTGAATAAAATGGCTATCTAAAATCCTTGATTAGATGTGTTTTTGGGGGAAAAATGGGCATGACAGGGGGTTAGTTGCCCTCAAATCACTTTCGACTATTAAAAAGGTCACTAGCCCTTTGTATTTCCAATCGAATGAGCCCTTCTTCAAGTTTCTACGACAAAGATTTCAATAAAAACCTTATATGCCCCCAGGGCATAACTTCTAACCCTTGCCCTGAAGACTGTGGGGGTGTGTCCTGCTCAAAAGTATAATTTCCTCAACTTTAAACTGCATGGAACAAAATTACTATCTAAAAATTTTGATTGGATGTGGTTGGGGAAATGGTGGGCGTGCAAGGGGCGTTAGTTGTCTTCCAATCACTTTCGACTATTTAAAAAGGCACTAGCCATTTCAATTTCCAATTGAATGAGCCCCTTTTGAAGTTTCTACGACAACACGTTCTATAAAAAACTTATATGCCCCCAGGGCATAACTTACTACCCTTGCCCTGAGGGCTGTGGGGGATTTTTTATCCTCAAAGACCTCATATCCAGAACTTAAAACTACGTTGAACAAAACATACCAAAATTTTGATTGGATGTGTTTGGGGAAAAGGTGGGCGTGAGAGGGGGGGCTAGTTGCCCTCCAATCATTTTCGACTATTAAAAAGGGCACTAGCCCTTTGAATTTCCAATCGAATGAGCCTTTTTTGAAGTTTTTACGACAACACTTTTTATAAAAACCTTATATACCCCCAGGGCATAACTTAAAACCCTTGCCCTGAGGGCTGTGGGGGAGCGACCTCTTAAAAATCATTATTTCTATCTGGAAATCAACTACGTTAAAAAAATAGTTATCTCAAAATTTTGATTGGATGTGTTTCTGGAAATGGTGGGCGTGGAAGGGGTGTTAGTCGCCTTCCAATCACTTTCGACTATTAAAAAGGGCACAAGCCACTCCAGTTTCCAATTGAATGAACCCTTTCGAAGTTTCTATCGACAACTTCTTCGATACGAGGTGCCCTGGTCTAAAGGAAAAAAAATAATAAATAATACATTGTGCCAAAATTGTTCTTATATGCCCCAAGGGCATAACTTACAGCCCTTACCCTGAGGGTTTTGGGGGAGTGTCCTTCTCAAAAACATATTTAATATCCGGAAATCAATTACGCTGAACAATATGGCTATCTCAAAATTTTGATTGGATGTGTTGGGGAAATGGTGGGTGTGGAAGGGGTGTTAGTTGCCTTCCAATCACTTTCGACTATTGAAAAGGGCACTAGCCCATTGAATTTCCAATCGAATGAACCTTTTTTGAAGTTTCTACGACAACGCATTCTATAAAACCTTATATGCCTTCCAGGGCATAACTTAAAACCCATGCCCTGAGGGCTGTGGGGGAGTGTCCTCCTCAGAATCATTATTTCTGTCGGGAAATCAACTACGCTGAACAAAATAGGTATCTCAAAATTTTGATTGGATGTGTTTCGGGAAATGGTGGGCGTGGAAGGGGTGCTAGTCGCCTTCCAATCACTTTCGACAATTAAAAAGGGCACAAGCCACTCCAATTTCCAATCGAATGAGCTCTTTTCGAAGTTTCTACGACAACTTTTTCGATACTAAGTGCCCTGGCCTATGACACATTGTGCCAACATCGTTCTTATATGCCCCAGGGCATAACTTAAAGCCCTTGCCCTGAGGGTTTGGGGGGAGTGTCATCCTCAAAAACATATTTTCTATCTGGAAATCAACTACGCTGAACAAAATGGCTATCTCAAATTTTGATTTGATGTGTTTGGGGAAAAGGTGGGCATGGAAGGGGTGTTAGTTGCCCTCCAATCACTTTCGACAATTAAAAAGGGCACAAGCCACTCCAATTTCCAATTGAATGAGCCCTTTTTCTAAGTTTCTACGAGAACTCCTTCGATACGAAGTGCCCTGGCCTAAGACCAAAAAAAAATAATACATTGTGCCAACATCATTCTTTACTTAGGTAACGGTATTGCGCTGCCTATGATTGTGAAGTAAGAATTGTTTTCTTAACATATTTCCTTCTCAATAGTCCCAATTGTAGGTTAATACCTAAAAAATTACCAGAAATAATTCCCCAAGAAGAAGAAATTATTCACCCAATTACATTGGCTGACAGGCTAGTGCCTAGGCAGAGGAAGAAGACAGGAAATGTAGCCTAGGTTGGTTTTCAAGAGAACATATGAGGGCCAAGATTTGTGACAATCCAGTTCAGAATACAGACCATTAGCTTTTGCTTCATTATGAATGCGATGTCTTTTTTCAACTACCTTTGGCATTTTTTACAATTCAGCTCTTCTGAAAACATGCACTTAAACCTTAAAAATACTGCCTAGCTCAGGCTTGCAAACTGCCGATGTCAAAAAAAGAGTGCAAATCAAGGCAAACAAGAGTGAAAGTTGTTAAAAGCGTGTGCAAGTCAAAAAATTTGCGCGCGCGTGGCTGCTGTTGGGGGCGTAGCCCCTTTCAATGTTCTGACCATTCTTACGCCATTTACACATAATTATCAGCTATCCTTCGATCGATGAACATATTATCTTGAAATTTTTGAATTGTATTTAAAATAAAGTTAGGAAATCGACCTCTAATTAATAAGTTAGATATTAATTATCATTGTGTTTTTTTGCTTAAAAGGTAATGCTCTGCTTGAAATTTGCAGGTGTTTATTTTGATTGTTTAGATCTTTAACTGAACAATAGTTGACTGCATCCAATGTTTAGATAAAGTTTTGCCATTTTATCCAAACGTTTTGAAAGGAATATAAGAGGTCCAAGTAACTAGTCGTGAACTATAGCTGACTTCACTGTAGTCAAGTCAAGTACCGTACCCTAGCTTAGCGAAAAAAATGGAAGCAGAAACAAAACGGATTTAATCATTCTTCAAAACAGCACACAAAATTGAGTGTTTATTGCGTTTTTATTTGCATTTTATCACGTTGTACCTCAGTATCACCCAGCAAATTTGGAAACCGTTGAAGAAGAGGCTCAAGTGTTCACATCTCCAGATAAGGCAACATTTGGACTTAAGCGTTTGAGATTTTCCAACGTTAGGTCATTGTAGTAAATTCGTTTGCTCATTTGTGAGCACAGTTCCAAAAAAATTCAGACAGCTCATCTGGATGCAGTGAAACTGCTGAGCACTCAATTGGCCAGTGTTTTGCTTTTGCAGGCTTCTCATGAGGCACAGTGCATTTTGTCCCACAATCAAGTGCAAGAAAATGAGCTGGGCTCAACTGAGCCCAGCTGGGCTCAACTTTAAATGGATCTTGTACACGCCCTATTTCTTCCTTTTTGACAAAGTACTTCAGGGGCAGCAGATATGTCTGTCACGAACTTTCCAAAAGCCTGTGAATCCGTGTTCTCTCAGCTTGAAAACTCTTTGTTTAGTGCATTGATCTTTTGTAAGACAAATGAAAGAAAATACTAAGTAACTTTCACAGAAGAACAACACATATAAGCAAGAATTTCATTAGCCTTTTCTTTGGCTCCTCTATCTTCAGGGGAGTCACCTTATCCATGGTTGGTAAAGAATAAAAGGAGCGGGTTCCACTGCTCAAGGATCCGTTCAAGGGAAGCTTCAAGGGTGAGCCATCGCGTACTTGAAGCCCGCAAAGGCTTATGGTTTTCCACATGACAGAAACTTTGGTAGATCTTTAGCTCATCCTGTCTTTTTGGGCTATTTTTCATATATGCAACTACGTCACGAATAGAAAATGTCAATTCAATGCGGCAACTTCTTAGCTGCATATGCAGAACAGAGAGCAAGGGAATGGCTAGTGCAGCCTAGCACAAGCAAATCTGGCATATATTCTTTTAACAGTACACCAAGACCTTTTAGGGGTCTAGAGTTAACACTGGCACTGTCAAAGGCAATCGCCATCGAATTTTGCAAAGGTATTCCTAGGCTTTTAAAATGTCCAAGTACTAGACGTTTTAGCCCTTCTGAACTGGCAAAAGCTCCATTAAGTCTTCTCACACTATATCTTTAGTATTTTTACTCTGCTATAAGGACCAAAACCTTCTGCCATGAGTTATCTGTAGATTCATCAACTATTAAAGAGAAATCAGCTTTCTTCAGTTCACAAGAAAACACATCTCTTTCTACGGGGGCAATGACGTGTCTAATTATCACACTAGTTTTAGTTCTGCCCTGATTGAAGCTTTTACAAAGTTCTGAGTCTCCAAAAGCATTTTTTAGGACTGGGATTAAAGTGTCCATTTTTGTACTGGTAATGTCTTCCAAGACGACCCACGACGTAGGCTTCAAGCTGGATTCAATTATAGACTCAGCATGTAATTTTTTGGGAAGGTCTTCATACTGCAGCATTGATGTCTGATTGTTCTGAACCCTGCTCTTGTGGAAGTTTGTTCTAAGATAGCACTTCACGTTTAACTCACGTCAGATTATGTCTTTGTAACACACTTTACAGTAAGTTAAGTTCTTGCATCATTTAAAAAACGATCATAAATTAAATAAAAAAAACAAATTTTCTCAACCGATAGTAAGGAGCAAAATTAAAACTTCAACCGAACAGAAATTACAACGCATAAGAAGGGAGTTGACTGCTCCTCAACGCCTCACTCTTTACTCTAAAGTTTGAATTTGTCCCAATTCTTTAAAAAAAGACTCCTGAAACACAAGGGTCGTTGAAACAGAACAAGAAGAAGCTTTTTTAAAAGTACTAAAAAACTTTAGCGTGAAGAGCGAGGTTTAGGGGAGGGGATGACCCTCTTCAAATGCATGGTAATTTCTATTCGTTTTAAGTTTAATGTTGCTCCTTACTTTCAGTCGAAGAAACTTCTTGTTTTTTTTAATAGTGTTAAAAACCAAGGATGAAGCAAGTATGCAAAAAAGGAAAAAGGCTTAGACAGAAATACTATGCACCTTTTTTCTCATTGTCTCTTGTACAAGATTACTTGCTTACTGTATAGAAAAGTGTTGTACAAAGATGTTGTACAGAAAAGTGTTAATGTACAAAAGTGTTGTACAGAAAAGTGTTTAAAGACAATAAATGTTTATTATAAAGTGTTATCATTGCCGAGTTCATGTTGAACAAATAGAGTTTTCATGTTGACCAAGTGTCATGTTGAACAAGTCTTATCATATTGCTGTAATAAATGTTGCCATGAAATATTGTTTTTGTTGTTCTTGAATAGATAGATCTATGGGAAAATTACTACTTATTCATTGAGCACATATGATTTACAGTTAGTTGTAGTCCGACTGTTGTCCCCAACAGCAGCATGTATCAATTTAAAACACCCTTCAGATCGTTTCTGTGTGGTCCCTCAATGTCGGGGAAAACAACGCTTTTAGCTAGAATAATTCAAAATTGCGATAAAATGTTTTTGGAAAAACCGAAAAAAATCTACTATTGCTATAGTATTTGGCAAGAGTCCTATGATAAAATAAAAGCTATTGCCGCAACCATACCAATACAATTCATACGGGGACTTGATGTTTTCAATAGTATTGAACCGAACTCGTGGTTGATTATTGATGATTTGGCTGAATCCATTGAACAGTTCTCACAGGAAATGCTACTATTGTTCACTGTCCGATCTCATCATGAACACATTTCCATAACCCTGGTTCTACACAATCTGTTTCATCAGAGCAAATGTATGCGAACCCTTGCTTTGAATTGTACTATCTATATTATCTATCGAGTCGTTCGTGATTCTAGCTCACTCATAACTCTCAATAAGCAGATATACCCGGCGCTCTAAAATTTCTGTTGTCAGCGTACACTCAGGTCGACTAGCAAGCCCTCTGGTTACATTTTATTGGATCTTAATCAGAGCACGCCCGAGGATCTACGTGTAGTCACCGACATTTTCAACAATGAAATTACAGTATATCTTCCGGTGAACAGTAGAAAAGGCTATTAGTCGCCATTACGACACTGAAGAAACTACACGAACAACGGCATTTATTTTCCGTTTTAAGCACTTCAAAACCATTGCTTAGGAAGGCTATACTCAAACATGGTGTTGACAGTGATTTCATTAATCTAATATCTGAACTTTGTTTAAGTTTAACTGAGGGCAATGTTCAACTGCCAGAAGGTGTTAGACAACAGACAAAGCAACATCGTTCCGCTGTACGCGCCTTGGCTTGTAAAAACAAGGGAAACAAATTTAAAAGAAAACGGCTCCTTCAAGTAGGCGGTAGCTTTTTCACACTTTTACTGCCAATAATTGCAGGACTTGTAAACAGTTTTCTCTAGAGAATGGCAAAACCCTATAAATTGACACCATTTGAACTTGTCCTCTCGCCCGTCGAACATTTTGAAGACAATCTAAGCAAATTCATTAACGATGAGAATATTGCCGATGACAAAAAACTGCTTTTACTTCAAGATGCATTGCGACGTGTGGACAAACATAAACCTTATCGTGAGAGACCCGTCGCCGATCCCTCTAAACAGGAAACATCTCAAGATTCTGCACAATCAAAGGAGAAGGAATTGAATTCAATTGTATCAAAAATTGGAAACCTATTGCCACTCACCTATCGAGAACAGAGTAAAAGAGTATTATCTTATCTCATGTTGGAAACTGGCGATCAAGTTCAAGTCGAGAGCACAGGGAAACGAGTTATAATTCAGGGAAAAAGTTATAATCTAGTTGATTTAATTTGTGATATGGTGACGAATCGTAAAGGACTTTTATCCTTTGACGATAATCTATACACATTTCTGTGTGTATCAAACTTTCCCAAAAGTCTTATTGGCAATAAGCAAATTCTAAAGAAACTAAGAGAATATAGTCCTCCAACAACACCATTTAAAAAAGAAGAAGATTCAATATTTGAAGATACTAGCACTACTGATTTTACAACACCTGTGGTTGCTAGTCAAAAGCGAAGACGAATTGATTCGCCCACCAGTGTGCAAAAGGGGAGTGGACATTACACTACGTGTTTACGTTCAAAATGGATGAAGTTTTAAAAGGTGTCTATGAAAATATTGGTGAAGCGGGAAGTTTAAGTTCTCCCAAAACGCTTTCCAAAGTCTCCGGCACCACATTGAAAAAAGCAAAAGAGTATCTAGAAAATGAACCGAGTTACACACTGCATCGGAATCACAGGCTTCGCAGTGAAACAATATCGACAAACTAAAGCCTTTTTCCCTCTGCATATAATGCAAACGGATCTTTTAACTTTAGACGCAATTCAACAGCGTCACAATGCACCCTACAAATATATTCTAGTGGCAATCAGTGTCTTTAGTCGCTATGCCTATGCCGTTCCACTGCGATCAAAGAGAGGTGTTGAAGTTGCTCGGGCCATTGAAAGTATTCTTGAACAGGATTCATATAGAAAAATTCAATCGGATCGTGGCAGTGAATTTGTTAATCCCCATGTGCAAAAGGTTCTTTTGAAATATAATACAACACTTTATCATAGTCACAGCCCGATAAAGGCTGCATTGGCTGAATGATTAATAAGAACGATTCGTCTATTAATTTCAAGATATTGTACCCTGAAAAATACATCGGCTTTTATTCATGATTTAGATAAAATCATGTTGATTTATAACCATCGACCACATCGATCTCTGTCCAACTCTACACCAACGGATGTTCACTACAGTGAGAATACATTTGATGCTTTTCTAAAGCAATACTCCAAAGGCAATGAGAAGAAAAAGAAGAAGAAATTCAATGTTGGTGATACTGTTCGAATTAATAGAACCACCAATATTTTTGAAAAGGGGAATTATTTATGGAGCACTGAACTTTTTAAAGTGTCCAAAATCCTGGACACCGAACCCACGACATATCGACTACGAGACACCAAAGATGATGAGATTCTTGGCGGTTTTTATGAATATGAACTGCAAAAAGTTAGAAACACTAGTGAAATTTATCAAATTGAAAAGATATTAAAGAGTCGCACACGCCATGGCAAGAGGCAGTTGCTTGTTCGCTGGCTAGGATACAACTCAGATTTTGATTCTTGGGTCAGTGCTGAAGATATTGACAATGCCCAATGATTTCTATGTGACTTTCATGTCCAATGTTTCCGATCCTCTCTAAAATGACTTGAATAGAACAAGTGATTTTTGGACAAAACTCTCCCCCACCATCAAATTCGACGGAAAGTATGAAGTGGCTCTTGTCGACTGTATTCTCAAAAATACCTACGACATCCTGAGAAAAGATCGTAAATATGATATAAAAATTAGACCCTATGATTGGCCGCCACCACCAGGTGATCAAGAACAAATTCAAAAAATCAATTGGTTGGATTATCCATACATTGAATTACCCTACGAGGAACTCACCTGTATGAATGATTTATGTCGTTCCATTAATAAAAGAATTTCCGCTCGTAAAAAGGGAGCTTTTCATTTCAACTATTCAAAGGAGGAGGGCAAGATCTACATTTGTTCACCTATTGCCAGTGAAAAGGTTATTCTCAATGATAATCTAAAGGATGTTCTTGGCTTTAAGCTCAATATAATCAATGGTAAAAGTGCCGGAAACACTAATTTCATTTTCGCTGACTACCCACCTGCCTTCTCTACAGACACTTGTATATTTCTCTACGCTTCATTTGTGGAAACATCTTGGGTTGGTAATTCAAATGTTCCCCTCCTACGAGTTCTTGAACGAAAAACCAATCAAGAACATATTCACCACTACAATATAAAGCATCTTCAGTATATTCCCGTAAACACTTCCTATTTGGAACTCTGTCAGTTAACACTAAGAACCGAATTGGGTGATCCCATAGCAATTTCAAAGGGTTTGGCTGTGATTACATGCCATTTTCGACCCATCGTTCAACAGCAAGATGTCTAATAAAAAAGTGGTATTCACTTGTCCTGATATTGACTGCTATGTTAATACTCTTGGCCCAAGACAACAGGGCAATGGAATGGACTATTACAAGGGTCGCTCGTCAATATCTGGCTATGGTCTTGGCAGCTGGTTTGCTAAGCTGTTTCGCTCTTCGCTACCACTGGCTAGAAAATATCTTGTACCGGCTGCGACAGATTTTGCATCCTCTACACTATACGATTGGGGCTCTGGCAAGGATTTTAAAAAAAGTGCTACGGAAAATCTTAGGTCCAGTGCGCGAACCCTGGCGAGAAATTAAAACAAAATGGTAAAGGCTTAAAAAGGTCAAGAAACAACGCATCACTCATCAGTCTCTACTCAGGACGGAAACGTAAGACATCCCTTTTGTCAAAGAAAAGAAGGAAAAAGCCGACACGTGTTGTAAACAGAAGCCCCAGGAAGAAAATTGTTAGATCGAAACTAGATTTCTTCTCCTAAGATGTCCTACCTACCACATAAGGATTCTCAACCTTCAATCACCGCCTCATTGAATCTATTCAATGCCGAAAATGTTGATGTGAGTGTCAAGCATGGATACTATGAACAATTTTATCCACAACAACCCCTCTCCGACAATATCCACTTTCAAATTTATTCCAATGAAGACTACATTATGGACAGGTCTTCAACATTTATAGATTTGCAAATGAAAGTCCAGAAATCCGATAATACAATGCCAATTCGGGCCGATGGGATATCCTATGAAAATTGTATACTACATAATTTATTTCGTCAAATTAGTGTCTACATCAATGGCACGCTGGTGAGCACAAGCAACAATCTCTCAAACTATGCAAGCTATATGCAATTCATGCTGATGACACCCAAGTCATACAAGGAATTGAGAGGTGCCTCCAATGGATATGAATATATTACTAATACTGATAGTACAGATGCACTTAAAAATGCTACAACTAGTGAATTACATCTAGTTGGAAAAATATATCATGAAATATTTAATATACCCCAATGGCTGCCGCCCAATGTTAAAGTGGATATAAAACTGACGCTTGCACCCTCCAATTTCATATTGAGAAAAGAACTTGCTGGCAATCCCGATGTAAGTCTCTCCCTCACCTCAGCAATACTACATGTACGCAAACAGCAGGTTATGAGTTCTGTTGCTTTGGCCGTGGAAAAACTGACAGCCAATGGCAACAATATTAAACTACTTGTTCCTCATACAATTACCAATCAACGTCATATTGCCATGGGGTCACGCACCTTCACCGATTCATCCTTTATCAATGGCGAAATCCCCTCAAAATTGGCTTTGGCATTTGTAAAGAGCGCCAGTGCAATAGGATCATGGACTGAATGTCCACATAAATTCGAGATGTTTGGACTTTCATCTCTTGTGTGCAAAGTAAACGGTATCCCACTCTACAATCTATCTTTTGATAAATCCTATAGAACATTGTATGAGTTGACCATGCAAACCCTAGATCATGATTCGCAACTATTTGAAAATGGTATAACCGAAGATATGTTTGCTAAAACACATGGTATCATTGTATTGGATTTGTCTGGCACACATGATATGAGTATAGTACGTACGGGGACTGTACGTTTAGAGTGTAAATTTGCCGACCCATTGGCTGAGAGTGTTGCCCTAATCTCACTAAATCAATATGAAACCTATTGGGAAATCACTCCCGAAGGTAGTGTTCTACTAGACTTGGCGCCATGAACACCAGTCAAATAATCAGTGTATTTAATATGGACCCCTACATGTCCCAGTACAAATCCTATTGTCTACCCTCAGACTATCTAGGAAAAATTAAAAGCGCGAACAATACCTTGATTATTGTTAATAGCAGTCCATCGACTGTGCTGACGGGTCATTGGCTGTGCATCTATCAAACAACGAAGACGATTGAATTTTTTGATCCTCTTGGTCTACCCTATACATTCTACACACCTCACATCAGCAACTATATTGAGAGCAGTGGGAAAACTATTATTCAAAATCGAAAGAGGGTGCAGGATCTAACGACTAAAAGCTGTGGCTTCCACGCACTACTATATTTTGTGTTCCGATGTCGTGGCTATACTTACAAGCAGTTTCTCCACATTTATGGTGACAATCCACGTCTGAACGACTTTCTAGTGGAAAATATACTTACAAGTGTATTTAATATTGATTTCAGTGCCCTAAGAGTAAAGTGCTTAAAAAATGTTTGTGAATTTGTTTATTAATAAAATGTATATATATACAACAATGTCTTTAAATCTTCACTTTTAGATTTCTTCATCGGTGTATAGGCAACTGTCGTGAACCACTAATGCTGGTAAATCATTTGGATTCACTGTATATTGATCTTGATTGACGGCAAAGTCAGGGTCACATTTTCTACAGTACAATGTAACTTCACTCTTGTCATATCTCTTTGTATAGTCAATGATACTATTTGCATTCATATTATGAAATTCACGAGTTTCAATCTGTCTATTTGAAGCAATATCACATACAGTGTTTTCAAGTGGTGAATCACATTCGGTAACTGCCAAATAAAAATCACTTGGTTTATAGTCATAGTAGGTGGTGTCGTCACAGCGGTGACGTAGAAACCAGAGTGACTTGTTACCCCAACAGTTGAATCGTAAACCAGATTCCTCTTCCCAGAATAATCTAAATACACGACGATACCAATCTCGTAGAAATAAACTAAAATCACGTTTAGGATTCTTTCCAATCATAGCGGGGTAAGTATTCTCCCACTGATCACATTTATCATGGTGACAATTGGAGCACAGGTGCCCTCTAGGGTGAGAGTCACACACCTCCTCAAGACATGAATTACATCCTTTAATTTGTACTGCATAGCCCCTATGTAATTTACAAGGATTACATAATTTACACTTTTCATTATAGTCATCAATAATTGTACAATTCTCACATTGAGTCCAACTGCCAAGAGTGTACATGCACAATGGGCATATATAGAACATTTGGTTTCCGATGTCAACTCTCTCACAGCTAAAACGAAACTGATTGTCCTCGCGCCATAAATTCAAAGTGTAGGAAAGGGGAGAGGAAGTAACTCTGTGACGCTACCTCTTTCGAAGGAGGAGCCATCTACATTGGCAATGAAAGTATATCCACAATATGATTCTGCTTTGTTCCAATTAATATATCAATAAATTGAGTATAAGCATTTGAATCGCATTTTAAAAGTTTCATACAATAGTCCAATGGGGGAGAATCACTTTTCATTATATTGTCAAGTGTTCCCTGAGAGAATATCCTGCGTTGAAGAGATAACTCGAGAAAATCATCATCCAAAATCAAATGTTTTTCCATAAACACTAGATTTGATCTAATTCTCTCTTTCTCAAATTTATTCATTTTTCAATCCTTTCACTCTGACTGCTGACTCTAGACTGAACCTGATTCGTTAGCCCTAACCAGAAAAGAAAGGGAACATTTTCGATTTCGAAACAATTTTATTGAATAATTACAACAACATCAATAATACTATGCATGTACAATTAGCGATAGAGTTTATTGTCTTCAATATGTTTCACTAATGCACTTAAAGCACATTGAAGTCTATTCACATGTGCTATATCAACTTTTGCGGCGAAACATAATTGATCTTCCATTTTAAATTTGCTCAAGGATATCACATATCTTGCATATACTGCATCCCATTCCAGACAAAGCCGCGATCCTTTCGTGATTTCCACTGCAATGTTTGGTGCTCTTGTATTATTACCATCAACTCCACTATCAACTTCTAATAGTGTAAACATTCCACTCATTATTACAAATATATATCCAAATGAGTAAAGTCAAACTGTTCTTCTTCTCACTCCTTTGAATTCTATTCACAGACTAATAAAACTATAGCAAAAATCCTTTCCTCATATTTCCCTCCGCCGCTAATATGTAACCAAGCCCTCTGATTGGCTAAGAAGGGGGATGTAACCGACTCGCTGATTGGCTGAGAAGGAAACACGTGATCTAACTGTTTCCCGTTATCGTATCAATAAAATTCCCAATCAATTACGCAATCAAGTTCTCGGAAATTCACTTCCCCCTCGATTACTAGAGCAATCAAGTTCTCGGAAATCCACTTCCTCTTCGAGTCCTAGATCAATAACTGTTTCCGGGAAACTCATAACATTTGGCTCGAGCAACAACAACAAATACTATTTCTGGATCATAACATTCGCCTCGAGCAACAACAACAAATACTATTTCTGGAAACTCATAACATTCGCTGAGAGCGTGCACTTACAACAACAACAACAACATTGACCTTGACATTTGCCTCGGAAACAACAACAAATACTATTTCTGGAAACTCATAACATTCGCTGAGAGCGTGCACTTACAACAACAACAACAACATTGACCTTGACATTTGCCTCGGAAACAACAACAAATACTATTTCTGGATCATAACATTCGCTGAGAGCGTGCCAAAAACACACCTGGAGAAAGAGACCATTGAGAAAGAGGTCATTGACCCCATTAACCACGTGTTCTCCCTAGGGACTCTATGCCCATATATGGGGTGCAAAAAAGTTATAGGTGGCAGCAGGGGTGTCGCGTGGGAGTAGAACCTCCCCTTCTACTAGAGTTGAGAGTATATTCTGGAACTTTTGGACGCAAAGCCATATTTTGCTTATTTAATTTTATGGCTCGATGTTCAACCTTGGTCAACCAAGATAAAAAAATATATTATGTCAAACCAATGCAAAAGCAGTAAATTGGGTAAGCGTATAATTTATTAAAGGTCGGAAGCAGAGTTTACTTTCTAATTTTAAATTGGGCTGATTTGGCGAAACTATAAAAATGCAAAGTTAGTAAATTTCACATTTTACCATATCCGTTCCAGAAAAATCACTTGGATTTCGGGAAGAAGAAAGGAATAAGATTAAAATTTCGTGTTTGAAGCACGATTTTAAATTTTGGTTCGGCTTTAACTTGGCTTAATAACCAGGCATAAAACTATGAGACTTCCTTCGCAGAATTTGTGAATTGTACTACCGAAATTTGGACCTTCACTACTGGATCTTGGATTTGGTATCAGATCAAAATTTCGAACTCTCTGAGATCCAACGGACGCTCTCCATTTTTTTCTCGGTTTCAGTGTAATTTTTGTTTTTAGGGTTGCCCCCATCCCCCCTCGCTGTGACGTACCTGCCCGTTACAATGGATATAGAAAGCAAATTTAACTTGCATTTACATGCATTGCGGCTTCCATTGAAAAATCTTATAATAGTTAAGGCCTCCAAACTGAGTCTAATTTAAATGGTTTGCTTCTCTTTCTCTGCTACCAAACGAACTGAGTCCGAGCTTCTTCTGTGTTCTGCTTCACAAGAAAAACAAAAGCTGCTTCATTAGTGTGACGTACACTGAGTTGAAAGGTGTAACACCGTGATTACGGGTGTTATTGATTACAGTTACATGTACCACGAAAGCACACAACCGAAGGTAAGCGAACTCTACTGTTTATTGATAATCAAGAGATTAAAAAATCAAACAGTTCGTGGTAACGAACTGTAAGTTTGGAGCGACCCGGCTCAGTAGTAACCGAAACTCTACAAAACGTAATTTTGATACGAATAGATACATCAAAAGAATCAGATTTTAATGATAATTTCAAATATATAAGTTTCATCAAGTTTAGTCTTACCCATCAAAAGTTAAGCGCCTGAGAAAATTTGCCTGATTTTTGAAAAAAGGAAGAAACACCCCCTAAAAGTTATAGAAGCTTAATGAAAATCACACCATCAGATTCAGCGTATCAGAGAATCCTACTTTAGAGGTTTCAAGCTCCTACCTGCAAAAATTTGGAATTTTGTATTTTTTGCCAGAAGAAAGATCACGGATGCGTGTTCATTTGTTTATGTTTTTTTACCCACGGGTGATCGTATTGACCCAGTCGTCCTAGGATTTTATGGGAAGGCTCATTTGAACGGAAATTAAAAGTTTTAGTGCCCTTTTTAAGTGACCGAAAAAATGGGGGGCAGCTAAGCCCCCTCCCACGCTCATTTTTTCCCAAAGTCACATGATCAAACTTTTGAGATAACCATTTTGTTCCGTATGGTCGAGAATATAATAAATATGTCTTTTAGGATGAATTAATCCCCCAAAGTCCCGGGGGGAGAGCTGAAAGTTATGACCTTTACACAATGTTTACACATAGTATTGGTTATTGGGAAGTATACAGACATTTTCTGGGGGATTTTCTCTGGTAGCGGGGGGGGGGTCGGGGGTTATGTGGGAAGATCTTTCCATGGAGGAAGTTTTCATGGGGGAAAGGATATTGCTATGAAGGGGGCGCCGGATTCCCCAGCATGATTAAAAAAAAACGATCAGAAATTAAATAAAAAAGACAAGTTTTTCAAATGAAAGCAATGATCAATATCAAAAACTTAAAACGAAAAGAAATTATTATGTATATAATTAGGTTCGCCAACTAGTCAATACCGCTTTCTTTAAGCCAAGGATTTTTTAGTACTTTCATAAGAGCTATTTATTCTAATTAATGACCTTTGTGATGAAGAGGTCGCTCGCCAGCATTCATTCGGTGCGGAGTTTTGTGTGCGTAAGAGGTGATTGCTGTATCATTTCAAGGCGCTGGCTGGATATTGTTTATTTTGGCATTTTTTGAAAGCGGGCCTCTCTGGTTTTTATTCTCTGAAGAAATGCACCCTTGCGAGTTTTTGTTCTATGGATTTTTAGAGGAGATTTAACACATATGCAGAAATTTATTGTTAGTAATAAGGAATTTAAACATGACGTCTCTTACAAAGGATTATTTCGATCAGAAGCATCAAGAGCTCATGCAGTTGGTGGCTAATCTGGAACAAGGAATTGATGCTCTCCGCCAGAAAAATTCCCAATTACGGCAGGAAAATTGCGTTTTGAAATCAGAGTTAATCAATATAAAAAGGCGTGCCTGCAATCGCAGCTTGCATCTAAAAGACAGAATCTTCTACTTCACGGTATTCCCGTTGTGTCTGGGCAAAGTGCAGAAAGTGCTGTTCGCGAGCTTTTGACTGATATCGGGTTAGCAAATGCTGACGCTATTCCATTTGTGAAGTGCTATCGTCTGAACAGTAATAGACAGAAAGGGGCTTCAACTAGGTCTTCTGCTAGGAATAAGATTGAGCCTATTATAGTCACGCTGACAAGCATTACTGACAAGGATGATATTATGCGGAACTGTGGAAAGCTCAAAGGATCTCGTAAAAGTATCAGTTGCGATTTACCTCGAGACCTAGAACGTCGCCGTAAAGAACTTTTAGCGTACGGATATAGTCTACGCACTTTTGCTATTCCGTCAGTGAAGGTGGCCGAAACCAGAGTTATGTCAAAAGGGATTAACATTTGGCTTGAAGCTAAGAAAAATTCGAAAGTTAAGAACTGGACGCGTGTAGAGGATACTTGTTTTGATCCGTTTATGATCTCTGTTAGTGCGTCTAACGCGGTCATCCCTTCACGTGTGAATGAGGAATGATTTTTGGTCGTTTATTTCATTGTGTTATTTCATTGTGTTATTTCATTGTGTTATTTCATCAGGTTCCTTCTTTCCTTTTTTTTTTTTTTTGGTATAATTATATTTTAATTGTCATATTTATTATGATACGTTTGTAGTCCTGCGTGTGTGTGGATCTCCCGGATGATTTCATCGATAATCCCTTTTTCTCTTTTTTTGTTCTTCTTTTATTTCTTTTTTTTGTCTCTCCATTGCTCCTTACTTTGGATTCAGTTGTTTTGGTTTACTTTTGTTTTTCAGTTTCATGTGTGCACAAAAATGAGTTCAGCGTTACTTCTGTATAGGTGCCATAGTTCTGCTGTGATGTCGATAACCTTTGGTCTGGTGAGTTTGGTCGCGGAGCGGATCTACCATCCACCGTAAGTAAAATGATTAATTCTTTTGGTGACCAGGATGATGTCAACTCTTTGGGGGAACGTTTTGTTGAGTTACAAAATGATCCTTTAGATACAGAAAGTATAATTAATAATTCAGTTGGAAGTAGAAATAGGAATAATAATGATCCTAAATCGGTTCTTGAAAGTAAATATATTTAGCAATTAAATGGTTCTGCCTCTTCTAAACAAGATGGTATTTTCTCTGTGCTTCACCTAAACATTCAGGGACTTTGCTCCTCTTTTGATGAGCTGAAACGGATCCTCAGTGGTGGAACTCCGGATGTTATTGGATTATGTGAAACTTTCCTGGATTCAAAAAAGGATATGCTTTTAGATATCCAAAGATTTAGGATGGAGAGGATGAACCGGAAACATATGGTGAAAGGTTGCCTCGCCCTGTATATTGCCGATCATCTTGTATATAATTTCCGAAGTGATTTGAGTAGAAATGAGGAAGGAATCTTTGAATCCCTTTTTATTGAGATTAAGTCAGGTTGTAAGGATTTAGTTGTCGGTTTGGTTTACAGATCCCCTAGTGGATCTATTCCTTCGTTTATGAAAATTCTGGAAGATGTTTTGGACTTAGTCCAAAAGCATCCTTGCGAACTAATCCTTATGGGGTATTTCAACCTTAACCGGCTGGATCAAAATTCTGCTTCGGCTGCAGATTTTTTGTCAATGATGCTTTCTGCGGGAAATCTACCTTCAGTTTGTATACCAGCCTGAGTTACTGAGATGCATGCATCACTTATTGATAATATTTTTTCGTCACTAGATGTCTTAGATAATTCGATGATGGTTAGTGATATTTCTGATCATTTCCCTGCTATTTCACGATATAGGACTGCTGATCGATCGCAGCGTAAAGCTTCGCCATCTAATCTCCCATTTTTTCGTTTTGATGTCAGTGAGATCAGTCTACTTAAATCTCGTTTGACTGATCAGCCATGGGATAGTTTGGACTCTGAATCGGATTTTAACCGCTCTTTTGATTTCTTTTATGATTCAGTAAAAGAAGGTATCCTAGAAGTTTGCCACTAGAATCCAGCGCCTCATACCTCGAAAAGGATAGTACTGCTGAATCCGTGGATGACTCCAGGTCTCCATAAAAGCTGGAAAAGGAAAAATTATCTGTGGAAGCTATACAAAGCTTCGTCATCTGCTTCTCATCATCAGCGGTTCAAAGCCTATAGGAGTATATTTAATTCACTGTGTCGGAAGGCCAAGTCTCAGTATTATCACAGGAAATTTTCTGAGTGTGGAAAGGATGTTGGGAAGACATGGAAAATTATTAATTCTGTACTTAGACCTACTCCCCCTCCGCCTTCAGTTCCAACAACGCTGATAATCGATGGTAAAATTGTCCAGGGAGAAGAAAATGTTCAGCTAGAGCTTACGTCTTATTTTGCTAATATAGGAAAGACGACTGCTTCCTCTGTGAGCTCTACAACTCCTCGTTGCGATTTCAGAGCCTATCTTGGACCCCCATGCTTAAAGTCAGTGGTCTTGAACCCTGTTTCTGAGTTTGAGGTAGCTCGGATCGTAAATGCACTTAAAGGTTCATCGTCTTCAGGGCCAGACAGAATTCCTACAAGGGTTATCCGTGCCTGTCTGCCTGCTATTCTGTCACCATTGACTAAGCTTGTCAATCAGTCTTTCGAGAAAGGAATTGTCCCTGAATCACTCAAGCGAGCTAAGGTTATAGTGCTGTATAAAGGTGGGTACCGGAGTGATCCTGCTAATTATAGGCCAATTTCTCTTTTATCTGTTTTCAGCAAAATTTTTGAGAAGGCTATGCTATCCAGGCTTCTTAGTTTTCTGGATGTCAAAGAATTTTTCCATGATTTCCAGTTCGGATTCCGAGCGAATCACTCTACAGAGCATGCATTCGCATCTCTCTTGAATTTCATTCATTCGGCAATAGATTTTGGTCTTATCCCGGCAGCTTTATTTTTGGATGTTCGTGAAGCTTTTGATTCTTTGACTCATCAGATTCTTCTTTGGAAACTATCGCATATTTTTATAAGATCAAATGCTTTCTCTTGGTTTGAATCATATCTTTCTGGTAGACTTATTTCAATTGATCCGCTTTTCCGGAGCCCTTCTGAAGTATATTATGGCGTCCCCCAGGGATCTGTTCTTGACCCCGTTTTATTTCTGATTTACGTCAATGATCTGATTTCAGCAGTCAAGAACACCAGTCCTCTGATATGCTGCAATCTGTCATCCGGATGTTCCTTCGTGCCCCAATGCTACTTCAAATGAAGATTGCCTCGTTGCTTTTGCTGACGACAGCACTTTTGGGACTCTAGGGAAGACGGAATGTGATATCAGGTCTAACCTGGTGGCAATATTCGAGAGAGTAGTTTTGTGGTTTGATGCAAATTACTTGGCCTTGAATGTTCCCAAGTCACATTTTCTTATTTTTTCTCGAATTGGTGTAGCTTTCCCTCAACTGACACAGCTTTAGGTGTCACAAGGCTCCTTGTGTAGACCAAAGAATCGGTTGGTCCGGTTTCTTGGTATCCTGCTTGATAAGAACCTTTCCTTTAGACACCATATAGCCATTATTAGGGTTAAGGTCCCACGGAGTTTGGGTGTCATTCGAAAACTCAAACACACCTTTCCTGGATCTATTCTGAAGCTTCTTTTTTCTGCCTTGTCCAGTCATATGTCTCTTATTGCCCCACAGTATGGATGTCTACTTTTTCTTCTACACTGCGGTCGCTTTCTGTCATGTATAACAAAGCACGGCGTCTGGTTATGGACACCAACCGTTCTTCACCAAGACCAGTTCTAAATCTACAGTCTATCTTCATTCTTTCTTGTGCTTCTTTTGTTTATCATCAGCTTCATGGCAATCTTCCAAAATCTCTTCAAAAAACTCCTCAGTTATTTCTGATTCAGCTCCATATATCCTTCGTTCGTCACATAATATCTGCATTCCTCCTACTACCACTGTGCAGTAAGATTTCAATCCCCTCATCGCTTGTCATCAGGTTTGGAACTCCCTGCCTTCTTCAGTACAGAAATGCCACTCGTTTGCACTTTCAAGAGGATTCTTAAGGACCATTTAGTTAAGAATCAAACAGAATAGTTTTTTTTTTTTTTTTTTTTTTTTTTTTTTTTTTTTTTTTTTTTTTTTTTTTTTTTTTGTGGAGTTGATGTCCCCTCTGCGCTATGGCTCCCAGGCCTCAGGTATGGTCTCTTTTTAATTTGATATGTTGTTTGGCGATTGATTTCTTTTTTATGGTTGTTCGGATATATTGTATTTTTTTTCTTTTCTCATTCCCCCTTGTATCCCTGGCCATGGAGCCTTTCGAGGGGGATTAGGAGTGTTGTGATTGGATTGTGTATGTATTGTGGAATAAAAACTCTGAAAAAAAACTCTAAAAGGTCATTTTTAAAGAACGGGAACAAAATTCGAACTTTAGCGTAAAGAGCAAGGTATTGACTATGGGGCGAACCCCCTAATATACGTATTAAAAATATATTAGTATAGAAGTTCGTTACGTAAGTTAATTCGTAAGTTACAATATTACTAATAAAAACATTCGAAAATAAAATTAAACAACTTTTGAGAAAGCCATTTAACCAAATAAAAGTAAAATAGGTGTGCAAATTTTGTTTTAATTATTCATGTATGGTGAGCCAAAATCAAAACCTACATTGATTCAAAAACATTAAAAATTAAATAAAAAGCAGTTTTTTAACTTAAAGTAAAGAGCAACATTAAAACTTAAAACGAACAGAAATTATTCCGTATCTGAAAAAGGCTGTCCCCTCCTCAACGCCTTGCTCTACGCTAAAGTTTGACTCTTTCTCGCAATTCTATTTTTTTTTTAAATAAAAAACCTTAGCGTAAGAGCAAGGCGCTGAGGAGGGGACAACCTCTTTCATATACCGAATAATTTCTGTTCGTCTTAAATTTTAATGTTGATCCTTACTTTCAGTTAAAAAAAATTTTTTTTTTTATTTAATCTGAAAAAAGATGCTAGTGGCCCGCTTTTCTCACATTTACGTGTGATTATGATGTACGTGCCTTCGGGCCCAAAAAGACTATAACAGACTTGTCTGTTTATTCGGATTTGAACGATATTTCCCTTGGGGTGTTTTCAACATATTTGAAATTTCTCCCAAAAGGGCTGGACACATGTAGCCTTTTTCGAGCACTGATTTCAGCAGCTCAGTGGGCAAACGATAGCAGTACAAAAACAATGGAAGTGGCGCGAGATTTTTTAGACTAAACATCATGGACACCATTAGTCAACAGTAAAATGTCAATAGTTGTGTGACTTGTGTGATCGATCTCAATTTATTATTTAGTTTTTCTATCATTAAAATTTTAATATTTGAAATTCCATTTCATTTAAAATTTAATTTAAATTTTCCTTTATTAAATTATAAAGTCCCTTTATTATTTCGTATTTACTTATTACTATTATTATTTAGTTCTTTTAGTTTTCCAGCTGAAGAGGCAAACGATTGAGGATTTCTTTTTTTTATGATCACGATAAAATTCAGCGCCGTTTTCGTAAATCGGCACCAAACATTAGAAAATTTTTCTATCTCAAATCAGCGCCGAAAAAAGCTACGTGTGTCCGCACTCATAGAAAATCGCCGTCAGCCGCTGTTTCCCCTAAAAATCGGCTATTCACCGCCGAAAAGAAAACCGGCGTGGCGTCGGGGTCTAGGAACATGGAAGCAAAAATACACTATTGCTGAACAAATCCACCTGAAACAAAAGTTCACAATCGACATGGGTGACTTTCATTCAGCTTACCATCCTTCTGAAAATGGGCCTAAAACTTTGTTGAACGTCAAGTTGAAGCAAAATATTTAAAATAGCGGCATATGAGATCATGGCAGCTAGGAAAGGAGCAACAAAATTGCTGCAAACCATGTGGAAACTTATTATTGAAGACTATAAGGGCTTTGATCGCTGTATGAAAGAGGTACTTATTGTTTTGGTAAAACCATTTGGGGATTCTTGCAGTATTGGAAAGTTAATTCAATTAAACCTAGGCTAACAGAAAGAAACTTTCAAAAATGAAGAGAAGCTAATCTCCAAATAAGAGTGCAGGTATCCGCCTTTAAGGCTCCAAACACCGTTTTCCAGTTATCTATTTTTTTTATTGACTGATTTGCTTGATTTGGGTGTGTGTAGGTACATAATGAGCTAGGCTATAGCCAAGCCTATGTTTGTCCATAAGTGAGGAAGGGAGTAAATTTTTTTGCAGTTTGTATTATTAACTTACAAATAAAGTGAACGCACCACTTGATGCTTTTTTTGTGTTCTTTACAAATAAAGTAATTGCTTCTAGGCTATCAGAAATTCAAATTTACCCACCGCCAACCCCCATAATGTGCAAATATAGCCTATACCATGAATTGTCATTGGTAAAGTTTTAAATTACAAAATTCAGCACTATTTTTGGTAAATAGGCCTATATACCAAATCATATTATTGAGTTAGGAATAAAGTGAATACACCAATTGATGCCTTTTTTTATTCTTATTATGAATATAATAATCATTTCTATTGGAAATGATCTTCAGCCCCCCCCCCCCCCCTAACCTAACCCCACCCCCATATGTGCAAAAATGTATCCTGAATTGACATATATAGGAGGGAGGGGGGGCAAAAATCATTTCCAATAGAAATGGTTTTATATTTGTAATCAGCATAAAAAAGGCATTGAATGGTATATTCACTTTATTAGAAACTCAATAATATGATTTGGTATATATTTACCCTATTTTTGTTGATGGCATTCAAAAAACTTGAAATGGTAGGAAAAGGTAAATTTAAGGTAAGGTAAAACATCTTATATTTGAGTTGCCTAATAAATGAGGTTTGAATTGTTATAAATAAGTATTTTTGAAATATGCTACTCTTGGACAACTTGTTTATAAACTAGTTATATGTTTTTAACCACTTTTCAATAACTTAACTAGCCTAGTGTTGATAACTTCTTTGTGTGGTTACAATTCAGGGTATATATTTGCACATTAGGGAGGTGAGGGTGGGTAAATTTGAATTTCCAATAGAAGCAATTATTATATTCATAAAGAGCATTAAAAGAGGCATCAAGTGGTCTTTCACTTTATTCATAATTCAATAATATGAACTGCAAAAAATTTACTGGGAAGAGTTTTGTAGGCTGTTTTTAGGAATGATATAAATAAGCAGCCTATTTTAGAACATTTAAAATTGTTTTCAGAATTGCATAGTGTCTCCTTCTGGAGAATAGGAATCCTACTAAACTGATATTTTTGTGTTAATTTTTCATCATTAGTTGTATCATAATGCCAAAAAAGCCAAAATAAACAGAAAAAATTTATTTATTTATTAATACCAAATATGGTAAGCTTAACAAGCTTGTTGTACTAAACAATTATAAAAAAGTCTATAACAATGTCAATGACATAACAAAAACATACAGTAACTGAAAACATTGAAAACATAATAACTGAACCATACAGTAGCATACCAAACCAACTGAAACATATCTATTAATAATTGCAAGAAAAAAAAGTAAGCCTACAAAATAGCTGAAAATACACTATCACAAATCAGCTAATACAAACATAAAAATATTCTCAAAATGGATTGTGATAGGACCTAGTATAAAAATCTGTAGAGGCTAAACCACCTTTGAAAGACTGGACTGTGGTAATTGCAACTATTTCTGATGGAAGTGAATTCCAAGTCTTCCACACTCAGCTAGACAAAGAGTTTTGGCCTATTCTTTTCTGTGAACATGGTGGGTAAATTTTTTGTTGGTGTTGACAGGTACTACTGTATTCTGTAAAAGTGAAAAAGTGAGTTGGGGTGGTATTATCAATATTCCTAACAATGCAGAATGTATTTATTAGGTCCGCCCTATCACGTCTGAACTGGAGAGAAGGCAACTGTAGTATTTGCATTCTCTGGTGGTAAGGTAGATGACTCAGGTATGGTATGAGTTTGGTGGCCCTACATTGCACTCTCTCAACCCTCTCTCTATCTCTCTTATTAAAGGGATACCATACTGATGAACAATACTCAAGTATTGGACATACAATGGATACATAAAGTGAAATCAGTGAATTAAGATTAAACTTAGAAAAAGTCTGCCTTAGATGTAGTAATTGGTAATTCACCTTATGGGTGATATCTGATACATGTTTATTAAATTTGAGACTTGAATCAAAGCAAATCCCAAGGTCACAGACATATTCCACACTTGAAATTGATCTACCAACAATAAAGTAATGGTAATGTTGAGGGAGTCTACGCAAATAGTGCACAGCATTGCACTTGGTTTTGTTAATGAACATAGAGTTTGCAGTACACCACTGGCCCAAAGCAACCAAATCCTCTTGAAGTAAAGAAATCTCATGTTCACTCATGACTGACCTGTAGATTTTTACATCATCTGCAAACATTTTTAAGGTTGAGTTCCTAACAATGCCTAGCAAATCATTGATAAAAAGGCAGAAGAGTACTGGCCCAAGACAACTGCCTTGTGGAACTCCACTTATGACAGTCATGGGTGATGACAAAGCATCACCTACTGCAACCTCTTGGGTTCTGTTCGTAAGATAATCTGTTATCCATGCTTTAGTTTGTGGGCCAATACCATAAAGTTGACATTTTTTTATCAGAAGTGGGATGGAAATTTTCTCAAAAGCTTTGGAAAAATCAATATAAATACAATCAAACAAAACACCATTATCAGCCATCAATTGAAAATCATCAATCACCTCAAGAAGTTGCGTGTTACAAGATTGTTGTTTATGGAACCCATGCTGAGCAGAATGCCATAAATTATTTTCCTCAAAATGTGCTTGGATTCTACTCACTACAATTTTTTTCCATTATACAAGAAAAGATTGATGTATTTGAAATTGGTCTGTAGTTATTGAAATGGGACTTTGAACCATTCTTGTACAATGGCCTAATGATAGTTCTTTTCCAAGCTGAAGGACATTTACCAGATGAGAGACAAAGATTAAAGAGATATGCGAGTGGTCCAGCAAGCACTGATGCAAGTTCACGTAACATCACATTGGAAAATCTGTCAATATCTAGTGCCTTTCCTGGATCAAGATTTCAGAGTGT
This sequence comes from Artemia sinica, assembly GCA_027921565.1. NCBI lineage: Eukaryota > Metazoa > Arthropoda > Branchiopoda > Anostraca > Artemiidae > Artemia > Artemia sinica. The sequence goes on from CM051268.1 coordinate 53,135,399, forward strand.
CAGATAAACCAGCTGGACTGTAAACTCAGAATCATCAAATTCTTTTGTTAAATCTGGAGGATTAAACTGAGTGTGTGTTTTGGTGTGTGTTTGAGTAAAAACTGAACCAAATACCTTATTGAAAAGTTGTGATTTTACAAAATCATCATCTATATGTGAAAAAATGTAAAAAAAATTTGTGAATACAAAAAGTAGGCCTATATTTTCAAATAAATAGGGAGTAGCTAAATTCTGTTTTTTTCAACACATATGCCAAACAAGGTATTTTTTAATATATAAGTAGGAATTTCCTCCCCCCAGACCTCCCAGTCATATCCCCTGATCAACTACTTTGGCCACTGTGAAAAAAAATATTAGCTTTTTCCTTCACTCTCACCATATATGGCAGAATTTGTATATAATCAATTCATTTTTTTCCTGCTTATGTTTTGTTTTCTTTTTGAAATGTTTGTAAAAGAGACAAGAACTTTGCTTTTCACCAGCTAACTGTAAAGCAAAGGTGAACAAGTCGCATAATGGTTTCAATATCTAATGTTTTGTAATCCATCTGGTCAATATTATCTTCTAGTTTCTTTTGAAGAGCAAATTCACATTTTTTTATATCACATGATGTATACATTGAAATGGCATCATAACTGGCCAAAATTGTGTCTTTTTTATATCAAGGTTTTTTAATTTTTCCACAAGGTGTACTGAATTTTTAATGTAAGAAGCTTGCATTGACATAAGAGGATGAAAAATTGTGGATAACCATTTTCCCAGTCTGGAAGCTGGCAAACTATAATAGGCCACAATTGGGTGCAGAGGAACTCCATCTTTGTGAATTTTTGGGAGACCATAGAATTTAGGAGCAGAGCACCCTTTAGGGTAAAACATTTGTACATTTGTGGAGTAACAAGTCTTTCTTTTTGTAAAAAAATTAATTTAAAAAAAACTTTCCAAAAAATAAGTTTTTCAAAGAAAAGTAAAGGCCATTTTAAACTTTAGCTCAGGAGATACAAATGCCTGTTAAAATTCAAACTCAAAACCACCAGAAATTACTATTAAAGAATAAATGAAACCCAAAACGAACAGAAATTAAATAAACAATCATAGCAAAAAGCATACAACAAGTAATAATATAAATGAATAAATAGATCTTAAAGTGAGTAATGCTTAGATTGAATATGAAAATCAAGCTTAAAACGAAAACAAATATTTTGCTAAACAATCAATGTGAACAAACATACAATATATATTAATGTAAATGAATAAATAAATCTTAAAACGAGTGAAACTTAAATTGAATATGCAAATCAAGTTTGAATTGAATAAAAATAACTACAAACAAGAGTGTGGGTATTGTCTCACTGCAGAAGCCTAAAACCTACTGCGTCATTGGCGCTTTACTGAAAACAATTCTTTGGAATATTTTCACTTTTGTAACTTTAAGAAATCAAAAATTAATTAAGATTTTAGGGAATAAATATCAGCATATGTATATTAAATTGACAATGCACATTTTTTTTCAGTAAACTCATTTGAATTTTTTTCAGTAAAGTACAAATTATATTCTGGCTTTTAGAAAGCATAGGGGTTTTGAACCCTACTCACATTAATTTATGCTCGTTTTGAGTTTGACTCTAATATTTATTTTAATTTTTGTTCGTTTTGGGTTTCATTTATTTATTTATACTGATTTGGGGTAGTTGTATGCTTGGTAGATTATATTATAGTCTGGACTCCAGGTGTTCAAAATGTGAACCATACCATGACGGAATGGGGCTGCTACGAGAATCAGCCTACCCTCCACTCCCTAAATTGACCATGCGGATTGAAAAATACCAATGGCACTTGCTTGCAAGTGGTGGAACACTCCAAAACTTGACATTTTATTATATTTTGGTGTTTCAGGCAAGAAAACGCATGTTCCAAAAAGTTTGAGGTGCAGTTTTCTGCTCCAATAGAAATGCCTAGAAGCCATAGAATGTTTTCATAACAAACTAACATGATTAGTGACAAAAAATGGCAGAGTTAAAAAAAATGGCAAAACTATATGAGTCTTGAACAGTCTTGGAAAGTATAAACAAGATCAAATTGAATATTAGATATATAATGATATAAATTGTTGAAAGATCCATCAGTTCAAGATTTTTTTTTTTTCACTGTAATTTTTATTTTCATTTTCAATGCTGTAAGAACTGGAAAATAATAAATTTTTAATATACAAGTAATTCGTTTTCAGTGAAACACCAATGATGCAGAAGGCTTTAGGTTTTTACAGTTAAAGAAGGGGGCAGTATCCAAATTTTGCTTGTAGTGAAACTATATTTGTCTTGACAAATCTTGAAAAGAACTAATAAATTAAACTGAATATTTGATGCATAATGATATTAATTGCTAAAAGCTCATCATTTCAAAATTTTATTGTAATTTTAATATTTATTTCCAATATTAAGTACAAAAGAAAACATTTGTAATATAATTCGTTTTCAGTAAAGCGCCAATGACGCAGTAGGTTTTAGGCTTCTGCAGTGAGACGATACCCAAACTCTTGTTTGTAGTTATTTTTATTCGATTCAAACTTGATTTGCATATTCAATTTAAGTTTCACTCGTTTTAAGATTTATTTATTCATTCACATTAATATATATTGTATGTTTGTTTGCATTGATTGTTTATTTAATTTCTGTTTGTTTTAAGTTTCATTTATACTTTAATAGCAAAATATTTGTTTTCGTTTTAAGCTTGATTTTCATATTCAATCTAAGCATTACTCGCTTTAAGATCTATTTATTCATTTATATTATTACTTGTTGTATGTTTTTTGCTATGATTCTTTATTTAATTTCTGTTCGTTTTGGGTTTCATTTATTCTTTAATAGTAATTTCTGGTGGTTTTGAGTTTGAATTTTAACAGGTATTTGTATCTCCTGAGATTAAGTTTAAAATGGCCTTTACTTTTCTTTGAAAAAATTATTTTTCGGAAAGTTTTTTTTAAATTAATTTTTGTTCGTTTTTGATTGCAAAAAGTTTCAAGTTTGTATGGGATGAGGGGGGGTTCTTACTGTCCGATTATTCTTGACTTTAAAATATGGATCTAGAACTTTCAATTTAAATGGAATGAGGCTTTTTTCAAAGTCTACACCATTACCTCTTTGATAAAAACCTTATATATGAACAATAGACAGCTTGCATAACTTGTGGACAGCGATTGACAACAATGAATGGATTGAAAAAATAGCTCCAATAAGGGGGTTTAGACCATTTCACTTGCTGACACAAAGGGATCACGACTGTTTGGAATTGACCTTAATAGGAATTTGTGTGCCAAAACAATTTTGCATCTATCACAGAGTATGTATTTTAACCTTATAATTGGATAATTATAATAGATTTCCTATGTGTTCTTCTCATACAAAACCCCTTCCCATAAGTTATAAACCCCCCTTAATAAGTTTTGCCCCAGGGCATAACTTACAACGCCTACCCCTGGGCCCTGGTGGGCTGTTTCGACACCAGAGTTTTTGTTATCAGAACTTTGAACTATTTTAACAAAATGTCTATCTCAAAATTTTTATCTGATGGATTTAGGGCGTGGAGGAGGTAGAGGGGCTAGTTGCCCTTCAATCTCTTTTGACTCTTAAAAAGTGAACAAGAACTTTCAATTTTCAATCAAATGAGCCATATCTAAAGTTTATACAAGCATACCTTCCATAAGAAATAATATGAAGGATTCAGAGAATCCTTAAATTATAACCCTTGCCCTGGGGGCTTTAGGGGAGTTGTAATCCTCAAAGACCTAATTTCCAGAACTTAAAACTACGTTTAATAAAATGGCTGTCTTAAAATTTTGATTGGATGTGTTTGGGGAAAAGGTGGGCGTGAGAGGGGGCTAGTTTCCCTCAAATCACTTTCGACTATTACAAATGGCACTAGCCTTCGGAATCTCCAATCGAATGAGCCTTTTTTGAAGTTTCTACAACACCGCCTTCTATAAAAACCTTATATGCCCCCAGGGCATAACTTAAAACCCTTGCCCTGAGGTTTGTGGGGGATTGTCCTCCTCAAAAATATATTTTCTATCTGGAAATCAACTACGCTGAACAAAATGGTTATCTGAAAATTTGATTGGATGTGTTTGGGGAAATGATGGGCGTGGGGGGGTGGGATGGGGGCTAGTTACACTCCAATCACTTTCGACTATTAAAAAGGGCACTAGCTCTTTAATTTCCTATCAAATGATCCTGTTTTGAAGTTTCTACGACAACGCCTTCTATAAAACCTTATATGCCCCCAGGGCATAACTTAAAACCCTTGCCCTGAGGGTTGTAGGGGAGTATCCTCCTCAAAAATATATTTTCTATCTGGAAATCAGCTACGCTGAACAAAATGGCTATCTCAAAATTTTGATTGGATGTGTTTGGGGGAATGATGGGCGTGGGGGGGGGGGGGCTAGTTGCCCTCCAATCATTTTCGACTATTGAAAAGGGCACTAGCCCTTTAATTTCCAATCGAATGAGCCTGTTTTGAAGTTTCTACGACAACGCCTTCTATAAAAAACCTTATATGCCCCAGGGCATAACTTAAAACCCTTGCCCTGAGGGTTGTGGGGGATTGTCCTCCTCAAAAACATATGTTCTATCTGGAAATCAACTACGCTGAACAAAATGGCTATATCAAAATTTTGATTGGATGTGTTTGGATGAATGATGGGCGTGGGGGGGGGATAGTTGCCCTCCAATCACTTTCGACTATTAAAAAGGGCACTAGCCCTTTGAATTTCCAATTGAATGTGCCTATTTTGAAGTTTCTACGACAACGCCTTCTATAAAAACCTTATATGCCCCCAGGGCATAACTTAAAACTCTTGCCCTGAGGGTTGTGGGGGAGTGTCCTCCTCAAAAACATATTTTCTGTCTATATAGAGTCTGAGTCTATGCGCTTATGATTGTGAGTGTCGGACAAAATTTCTGTAACTTTTTTGTTATATGAGATTTTATCAAGGATAACAATTTTATTTGCTTTGTCAGCCCTGGTGATACTGATGTCTGGGTCTTTTGTTAAATTTCCAAGAATTTGTGTTCCTGAGTTTTTGAATTAGAGGAATAAGGATGAAGTCAAGAAGATTCTTAACAACCTCCCCTTGAAGTAGATCTGGATTTTCCACAATACCTCTTGAGGCAAATATACCTGCCTCCACACTGGATACTATCTCTGAGAAATTTACTCGTGGATGAGGCAAGCAAAATTTTGGTCCTTTAGACAAGATATGGATTTCTTCCGGTGTAAGAACTTTCTAAGATAGGTTCTCAATGGCTGGGCCAGGACAGAATCTAGGAAGAAAACGTCTGGAATTTTGAAATTTTTCGTATTGTAATTTTAAAAACTTTTCTGATAAACGAGTTCTAGCCATAAAAAAGTCGTGACCGAAAGAACTTTGAGCTATTTTAGAAATCTGTTGAAAATCTAGTGACAAGAGGTTACACTGTAAAAGATGTCGAACTTTAGAGATCATGTTACTAAGGAAAAAACGTCGGTTTTTATGGTCTTTTAAAATGTGGTTCAATGATTGAAAACCAACCCTATTACTAAATTTCAGTTCCGATTGCGTGCCTAGATTTAATCGAAAACGAAGAGACTTTGGAAGAATTCTATGAAACCTACAATTCTGTAAAAATTCTTGCTGGCTAATTAAGTTAGCGTGTTTTTTGGAAAAATCAAAATAATTAAGAACAGACTTGGTCATATGCTCCCCGTAAGCTTGTCGTAAATAATTTCTGAGACCACACTGGCTAATCATGATAAAACGAAACAATAGTAAAAAAAAGAGAAAACCGAGGATTATACAAGCCAGTGAAAAATATGGACTAAAATGCAAATATTTTTGTCAAGACCTCCACTTGACCATCCTCAGTGCCAGATAATAACATTAAAATTACTAATAAAAATCCAAGGATATTATAAAAAAAAATTTCAAACCTTAAAACAAAACACAAATAAATTTGAAGACCCTCTCCATGTAACAGTGAAAGGGTAACTGAATGAAAAAATACAGTACTGAATGGGACTTCGATTTTTTAATTTATACAGAGCATTTCTAAAAGCTAAACACTTTCCAGGTAAAACATCATCACAGATTAGGTTAGGTTGCAAAATGTGATTTTTTTTCAATATTTAAGTAAAAACGATCAGAATTAATTAGTTCATTATAAATGGGGCTTAAATAGGTTTCTCCCGTGTCTCTATTGAGAGCAACCTTTTGGTGAATGTACTTTTTTATCTCAACTGCCTGCCTGAAAACGTGGATGAGACCTTTAACAGGGGCAATAATGGAGGTGTTATCGAATAAAAGTCTCAGTCAAAAGTCTCAGGCCTTTGGCATAGCTCCATAGCTTTGTCGATTGAGAACCTGTGTTCCAACAATCTCTCCCCCAATTACTGATGGGTTCTTCCAACATAGAAACAGCCGCAAGAACATGGAACCCTATAAACACCACTGCCCAAAATAGGGCTCGTTTTATCTTTACTGCTGTTAAAATAGTTCTGGATTTTATTAGAATTTTTGAAGGTGACATTTAAGTTATGTTTTTTAAGAATTCTTTGCAATTTGTCACCTAATTTGGGAAAATAGGGCAAAACAGTAAAAACTTTCTTATCACCCACAAAAGGGATGATATCCATTGGAGGTTGTGGAGATGATGAATCTTTTTCTGCTTTTTTTGTCTTTTTTCTATGATGGATTCCAGTAACTCTATGGGATATCCATTGCAAAACAAAATGTCCTTCAGATAATTTAATTCTGGGATTATATGAGCCTTTGAACAAATTAATATGACACGATCAACTAAAGATATAACTACTCCTCTTTTTACACAAGGAGGGTAGTTGGAAGATAATTTTTTTTCTTCTAATAACTGGTGGCATAGGTGTGATGATTTCAGGGGCGGATCCAGGATTTTTTAGGGGGGCGCAAAATAGGTTGATCCGATAAACTTACGTTAGGAACAAGTTTAGTTCATGCAAACTTGCGTTAATTAGGTAAATTACACTACTTTAGACTACTTTAGAGGAGGGCACCCCCCCCCCCTCTGGATCCGCCACTGGATGGTTTATCTTTTTTTTTCACGTTTTGATATTTATTTTCTAGATAAGACTAGTTTCGTTTTCAATCAATGTTTTCGTATGGAATGGGCAGACCTTTCCTGAACTTTAAACAATAAACACCTCTGTTTGAAAATCTTTGCACTTTGTGAATTTAGATAGCAATAAGGGTTCCTGATTGAGACCAATTTTAGGACTTGGGTTCTAATTATTGGTTGCTGTGGTAAAAGCTATATTATATATACTGTGATATAATAGAAGTATGATCTTTCCCTATCGCACCCATTATAAAAACCCGGACCGAGGTGCGATTGCTCCAGAGAATGTATAAACCGGTATAAACATAAGCGACAGTAGATCTTTTCACGGGTAGACAAGTCAGATCTCTCTTGAACGCGAAACTTGGCTTCAACGTTGGAACACTAATTTTGAAGAAACTAATTTTAAATTAATTTATTCCAATACATACCTGAAAATCAGTAATTAGTAGTGCAATGTTATTATTAGATGTTTTTAGGAATTAAAAATAGGTTTCGAAGTCTCAAGTTGGTTTCAAAGGCATTTTGAGAAAGTTTCTGCCAAAATACGTGTTCCGGGGTAATTGGACTGCTGACGGCAGATCAAATGAGAGAAGCTGTTTGTCCGCGCCGATATATATATATATATATATATATATATATATATATATATATATATATTATATATATATATATAATATTATATATATATATATATATATATATATATATATATATATATATATATATATATATATATATATATATATTATATATATATATATATATATATATATATATACATATATATATATATATATATATATATATATATATATATATATATATATATATATATATACTACAAAAACTTTAAAAAAGAAAGTTTTTTTTAAAGAAAAGTAAAGGCCATATTAAACTTAAGATCAGTAGAAATAGAAGCCTACAATAACTCAAACTCAAAACGACCAGAAATTATTTTTAAAGAATAAAAAAGGAAAGGAGAATAATTGGTATGGCTGTAACACTGCATATAAATGTATATATAGTGGGCTGTAATAATGCAAAAGGTAAATATAACATTGGTTTAAGAATGGAAAGAAAGACAAAGAATGAATTTCAACGATAGTCAAGTTAAAAATAAGTTTTATTTGAACAATGCCGTAAAGCGATGACATTTGATTATAATATTTGGTGCTTCGCATTGATATTTCAGTTTTAAAAGTTTTATCAATTTTTTCTCCAAGGGAAATTACGTGGTGGGCATGAATGTAGACTCGCAGCTAAATTAAATATAGTCACTTCCACTTTTCACATATGTTTCAAGTTAAAATCAAGTTAAAAATAAGTTTTATTTGAACAGTGCCGTAAAGCGATGACATTTGATTATAATATTTGGTGCTTCGCATTGATATTTCAGTTTTAAAAGTTTTATCAATTTTTTCTCAAAGGGAAATTACGTGGTGGGCATGAATGTAGACTTGCAGCTAAATTAAATATAGTCACTTCCACTTTTCACATATGTTTATTGATATTGGTTTGATTTTTATTGTCTGTAGTACTGAGGATTTCATTAAGGAGATAATCAAACACAAGTTTTAAAAAATTTTGCCCCTTTGTTCAAAAAAAGAGATAATCAAATATTTAAACTACTAAAACTAAAATAATTACTTGCTAGTTTATTTTCCTTGATAGGTACGTCTCTCGATTTCCCGATTCTTAAATTTTACTTCGTAATATGCACGTGTGCGCAAAAAAAATTTTCAACCCTTAGGTCCCTTAGGAACACTTATCGGAACCCTTATCAGGAACCCTTATCGCTATCTAAATTCACAAAGTGCAAAGATTTTCAAACAGTGGTGTTTATTGTTTAAAGTTCAGGAAAGGTCTGCCCATTTCATACGAAAACATTGATTGAAAACGAAACTCGTCTAATCTAGAAAATAAATATCACGACGTGAAAAAAAAATGATAAACCATCCAGTGGCGGATCCAGAGGGGGGGGGGCGAGGGGTACCCCCCCCCCCTAAAGTAGTCTAAAGTAGTGTAATTTACCTAATTAACGCAAGTTTGCATTAATTAAACTTGCTCCTAACGTAAGTTTATCGAATCAACCTATTTTACCCCCCCCCCCTAAAAAATCCTGGATCCGCCCCTGAAACCATCACACCTATTCCACCAGTTATTAGAAGAAAGAAAAAATTCCTTATTTTCACAAATTTCAACTACCCCCGGCCCCCTCTTTTATAAAATCCTACATAGGCCAATCAGTTGAGTCCACTGTATATAAATAATAGATTAAGTCATAATTTGTATATAAGTTAAGTCATACCTGTGAGATGGGACCCTGGCAAACCACTTGGCCGGCTCACCAAGTTTTTTCCTGCTTTCGCAATTACGAATAATGCACTTTGTAACCATTTCTCATTGATTGACGCATACACACTAACCCATAAGTGCAGAGAAAAATGGGAGGAGCTTTTTGTTCGCACTGAGAATGAAGAGCCAGAAATCGTCTGCGGTAAACTTACTGCCTAATTACATAAACTGTGGTTCCAATGTTGAAGCCAAGTTTCGCGTTCAAGAGAGATCTGACTTGTCTATCCGTGAAAAGATCTAATCTCACTTATGTTTATACCGGTTTATACATTCTCTGGAGCAATCGCACCTCGGTCCGGGTTTTCATAATGGGTGAGATAGGGAAAGATCACACTGCTATTATATATACTGTGGTGTGGAATCACGGAGAGATAGAACTTAGCGCTTTTTTACTTCATCTTAATAGTTTCGATTCCAACCTTCAGTTCACCTTGGAACTGGAAGATAATCATAAACTGCCTTTTTTAGACGTCTTAATCTTCAACAAATCTCTCATCCTTGAAATTTCGATTTATAGAAAACCTACACATAATGATAGGTATTGCATTTCTCTTCCAACTACCCTCCTTGTGTAAAAAGAGGAGTAGTTATATCTTTAGTTGATCGTGTCATAAGAATTTGTTCAAAGGCTCATATAATCCCAGAATTAAATTATCTGAAGGACATTTTGTTTTGCAATGGATATCCCATCAAGTTACTGGAATCCATCATAGAAAAAAAGACAAAAAAAAGCAGAAAAAGATTTATCATCTCCACAACCTCCAATGGATATCATCCCTTTTGTGGGTGATAAGAAAGTTTTTACTGTTTTGCCCTATTTTCCCAAATTAGGTGACAAATTGCAAAGAATTCTTAAAAAACATAACTTAATGTCACCTTCAAAAATTCTAATAAAATCCAGAACTATTTTAACAGCGGTAAAGATAAAACGAGCCCTATTTTGGGCAGTGGTGTTTATAGGGTTCCATGTTCTTGCGGCTGTTTCTATGTTGGAAGAACCCATCAGCAATTGGGGGAGAGATTGTAGGAACATAGGTCCTCAATCGACAAAGCTATGGAGCTATGCTAAAGGCCTGAGACTTTTGATTCCGCCTTGGCTCAGCATATGTGTGACAATCCGCACCATTTCGTTTTATTCGATAACACCTCCATTATTGCCCCTGTTAAAGTTCTCATCCACGTTTTCAGGGAGGCAGTTGAGATAAAAAAAAAAACGTACATTCACCAAAAGGTTGCTCTCAATAGAGACACGGGAGAAACCTAGTTAAGCCCCATTTATAATGAACTAATTAATTCTGATCGTTTTTACTTAAATATTAAAAAAAATTACATTTTGCAATCTAACCTAATCTGTGATGATGTTTTACCTGGAAAGCGTTTAGCGTTTAAAAATGCCCTGTATAAATTAAAAAATTGAATTCTCATTCAGTACTGTATTTTTTCATTCAGTTACCCTTTCACCGTTACATGGAGAGGGTCTTCAAATTTATTTTTGTTTTGTTTTAAGGTTTAAAATTTTTTTATAGTATTCTTGGATTTTTATTAGTAATTTTAATGTTATTATCTTGCACTGAGGACGGTCAAGCGGAGGTCTTGACCGAAATATTTGCATTTTAGTCCATATTTTTCACTGGCTTGTATAATCCTCGGTTTTTTTTTTACTATTGTTTCGTTTTATCATGATTAGCCAGTGTGGTCTCAGAAATTATTTAGCGTTAAGGACACATCCTGCACACATCAGTCAGTAATGAAATAGTTGATGTTAATCAAACATTTGTCCAAAATTAAGCAGTGTCTTAGTACTGAAGGCATTACTCTACAAAATTTTTCTATTTTTTCTTTTTTTAGTTGGACTTGTTTGGCATTATGAACTAACTACTGATAAGACATTAACACAAACATTGTATCACTGTGTAAAATTAACCCTACACCAACTCTCACCATATCTGGCAAAATTTTATGTAATAAATTCAGGGATGAAATGTTTATGTAAGGTTTCTTTATAGTCCAGGGAGAAATTTCCATTATAGCTGCAAATTCCACACATAATGATAACAGGGATACAGCAAATCTAATGCAGACTCATGCACAATTTTTTGCATTCATTTTGAGCATTATTGTTGAATATAGGCCAATTAAAAGAAACAAAAATTCCTTATTTTGCAAGCAAACCATGATGAAAGTTAAAAAAGAAATTATTTGAAATTGCATGCAAAAAACTGCAGCCACTATAATGTAGTTCAAACTCATAGTATATGTAATGTTCAAAACAGTTACGGTGTTTTGCAGCTCAGTGCAAAAATTGCATTGATTCAAAATTTTGAAACTAGTGAAAATCAGGCATTAACCTGTTTGCCAAAAAAAAACTATTTGCAATCTAGGAGACAGAATTTAAAAAATGAGAAAATTAGAAGCCTGTTTCTTATCAAATCCTATGAGTGTTTGCTTATATAACATGTGAAATCTTTGTGTTCTATATGACGTAGCCCCAATATTGGCCAGAATGTACATCCTTGAACACTGTCAATGTGAATTGTAAAAACTGGCAATCCCAAATGTTTTTCTTTATGACCTACAAAGTGGGAGAGATCCCTTTACTTTGTTTTTGTTTGCTAGTTTCATTTGTAAATACGTCTTTGCTCTATGCAAGGTAAGAGAGAACAGCCTGTATTTGGATCAATAGGTTTTTTCTGAACATCAACTTGGTAAAGCATACCAAATTGAGCCGTATACTATAACTGTGTTGACCTTTTATTATTCAAATCCTCTAAGAAAAAAAAATCTTAGCCAAAACATGTTGTCCCCCTGTAATAATTTAGTATTTTTGTAATTTTTGTTTTCCATTTTCCAATACAATTTTTTTGTTGTATTCCGATGTAGCATTTTATTAGATGCTATTTGTATCTCCCATTTTTGTTTCTTTTTAAAGGAACTCATTTAAATTCTGAGACTAAAAATAAAAAAAATAGAAAAACATTTAGTTATAAAAAAGCAAAAAGTATTACTTGACTTACAGTAGGTAGGTATGACCACAGTAAGTGATGACCAAAATGGAAGCCGGCCAGTAAAGCATCCATTACTTTAAGCTGAGTGAATGAAGTTATCAGGAAAGGATTCTGTAGTAGCATCTATGCTATTGAAAAGTATTCTGTAGTATCACAGACACCTCCTCCTCCATCAAGGTCAGGCACTTAGGCCTGACCTTGGACAAATTTTGGCTTATAAAAGCACAACTTTTAGAAATAGACCTACAACTGGAGTGTATGTAGGATTTTTTTTTTTTGGGGGGGGGGGCATGAACTTAATGCTACTGGAAGTTCAAAAACTTGCTAGTAATCCAGTCTACAGTTATTACAGTCTCTTTCTCTATGATTATTTAGATGCAAGGTTATCACTAAACTTATTTATTACTCTGGTACAACAAAAGAGTTTGATTAGTCAAATTGAAGATTTCTAATATTAAGCCTTGCTAGACTCTGAAACATAAATGAAATTACTTGAATTCTATTAATGCTTCTTGTATTCTGATGTCTTAGTTTCTTAACAAAGTTGCTTAAAACATTGTATCCACCCTAAAATCTTGATTTGTTGAGAAATGTGCAAAACTGCTAATCTTCCCTCCATGTTCAATTCTGGAGGTATGATTTCAACCACTTTAAGATTCTCAAAGACCCTGACTGAAATCCTAAGAAGCTATCAAGAAGTCCTGACAATTCCACTCCAAAGGTCTAAAGATACTGCTAAAAACTATACTTCAACTAGTTGAGAGGATGGTCCCTACCAGGGTTGTCTGAAAACTGAAAATGAATCGTTTTTCTTGGAAAATTTTAACCAGCGCTGGTTGATAACTCTTACACCATTTTTATCTCGACACTTAGTGCTGCTTACATTTTCCATGCTTCTATTACTCATACCAACATGAATAGTCATGCATCTTTTGCTTTGCAAGTTGATCTTCATATCTCTATGGCCCACCTCTGTTTCTATGTGCAAGTAGGATAAGTATTACTATATATTACTACTACTACTCACCGCAGCACCAAGCCGCCTGAGGCCAACACAGCTACGCACGCTTCTCCTCCACCCCAATCTATTCAAAGCCTCCCCTTTTACACCCGCCCCCGAAGTTCCCATTTCCATTAAATCTTTCTTTATGATGTCCTCCCATCCCAGACGAGGGTGACCTGCTTTCCGTTTAGCCCTAGACGATTGGCCAAAAAGAACAATCTTCGGCAATCTGTTATCCTTTATCCGCACAACGTGCCCTAGCCACCTCAACATTTCTTTCAGTATAGCCCTAGAGAGTGGTATTGAACCACATTTTTCGTATAGCCTATTGTTTGACATACGGTCAGTCAGCCGGGTACCCAGAACAATCCTTAAGCAATTTCTCTGGAAAACATCTAGCAAATCTTCATCCACTTTTCGGAGCATCCATGCTTCAGGGTCATATTTGACCGCCTTCATCACTGTAGCTTCTAGTATTCTAATCTTGGTTTACAGACTTATCTTCCTTTTCTTCCAAACTTTTTTTAACTGTGAAAAAACATCCTGAGCCTTGGCTATTCTACTTTTAACATCTTCACTGCTCCCACCATCATTACTAATAATACTACAAGGTAAGTGAAGCTGCCCACCTGATCAATCTTTTCATTACCCAACGTCACCTTTTGATCTTCACTTATTCCCAGCCTTAGTGACTTATTCTTCTTAACATTAATTTTTAAAACTATTCTAGCACCCTGTACTCGCAAAACCTCTAAAACTTCATTCATTTTGCTCACACTTTCATCTAGGATGCTTAAATCATCAGCATAATCTAAGTCTAGGAGACTTTTTCCTCCCCATTTGATTCCGTGGTCTCCCATTGCCTTTCCTGTGCTCCTTAAGACTAAGTCCATCAAAATAATCCATATAAAGGGGAACGGAACACAACCCTGCTTAACTCCTGATTTAATACAAAACCACCTGCTAACCTCGTTTCCTACTTTAAGCGCAGCAGTGTTATTCTCGTACATAGCACTAATCACTTTAACATATTTGTCTGGTATACCATACAAGGATAAAACCTTTACTAAAGCTCTTCTATCAACATAATCGAACCCTTGCTCATAATCTATAAAACTGAGGACCAAAGGTGTTTGAAAACTCAGGCACTTCTCAATTATTAGCCTAAGAGTGAAAATTTGGTCGACACATCCTCTACCTTTTCTAAAACCGCACTGTTCTTCTCTTAAAACTTTGTCAATGGCATCTCTCAGTCTAAAAAGTATCATATTACTAAGTAATTTACTACCTACAGAGATCAGACTAATGTCTCGATAATTACCACATTCACTTTTATCATCTTTCTTATAAAGTGGCTTAATTAAGGTTTTCCTAAAATCGTTAGGTACTTCCCCTTGTTCAAAAATCATATTCATAATCTTCAGTAACTTATTTGTAACCTCCAAGCCACCATATTTAAGAAACTCATTTACCACCCTATCAGCACCTGGAGCCTTATTTTTTAATCCTTTTAGTACTGTCGCTAATTCCTCCTCACAAAACAAATCTTCCTTCACATCCAAGGTATCACAAACTTTTTCATTTTCCTCTATATCTTTTCCTGCAACTCTATCTCAGTTAAGCAAATTCTCAAAATGCTCGGCCCATCTCTCTTTAGTTTTTTCCTTATCGCTAATTGTGGCCCCATTCCTATCTTTAACTGTGCCAAGTTCGGATTGACTACTCCCTCTCAATTTGTTAACATGCCAGTACAGTATTTTACTATTATGCCGTCTAGTTGCATCTTCCAGATCCTCGGCAATTTTATCCATGGCCTCCACTTCACACCTCCTTAGTTCATATTTTAATGCTTTCTTCACTTTCTTTACATTCCTTTTGTTTTCATATGATATATCATTCAGATAATTCTTGTACAAGTCCTTTCTCCTTTCTATTAAACATAAAGCTTTTTCAATAATATTCTTAGCTGCAGTTCTAGCTTTCTTCCGTAAGACACCTTCTGCAACTTCACAAATTATTTTTCTAAAATTATTCCAACCATCTTCCACATTATCAAATTTTAAACTCTCAAGTTTAGTATTCAACTGTTCCTGGAAAGTTTCTCTCAAATTCTCATCCTGGAGTCTACCAACATCATAACTTCCCGGGAAGTAGTTACCCTTCCGATATTTCAGCTTTAAATTAACCCTTGACACTACTAAATTGTAATCTTTACTTTTAACATAAATAACGGCACTCCTATATACCCTAGCATCTTGTATTGATCCTGCCAGTCTTCGGTTTACTATAACATAATCAATAAGTTTTGCTGTCTTACCATCACGTGAATTATTGGTTATAACTAGATTGTTATACCTACAAAACTGCAAAAGTCTGTATCCATTACTGTTTTCTTTTCCTACACCAAATTTACCTAGGCTAGGATACCATCTATCCCTATTTCTACCGACCTGGGCGTTAAAATCTCCCAGTAATAACATCATATTTCTACCTGGGACCCTGTCTATTTGCTCCTGTAACTGTAAGTAAAATTCATCTGAGTCACTAGTATCTCCGTCAGTCCGTACTACAGGTGCGTATACTACTATAACTGATACCCTGAACTTTTTAGTCATAAAATGAGCGATTAGTATTCTATTATTAATACCTTCCCAGCCTAAACAAGACTTAGCAGCTTCCTTATTCATCATGAGCCCCACTCCAAGTCTATGTACCCCATCCTTCCTGCCTAAGTAAACAAATTCTGTATTACCTAATTTCATGCTTCCTACCCCTGGGATATGAGTTTCTGAAACTCCTAATAAATCCAGTTCGAATCGTCTAAATTCGTCAGTCAAAATGTCGATACAATAGTCATTTTTTAACGTCGTAACATTGAAATTAGTTTAATGTTTAAATCATTGAAATTATTTTCGCCTCAGGAAAAGCAATAATCCCGGATACCAGTGCGGGACGGGGATCACATATTTTCTCAAATCGACACCGAAGTGCTTAAGCCGGCTTAGAACTGGACAGTAAGAAGTCCCTGGGACCTCCATGAATGGAGGCTTTGTGCAATCCTGGGCCCATCTTGGTCACAACATGGTTTTCAGCACTTGGCGATGCTCTTCTATCAACAAGAGTCGAAATCCTGCACAGACAATCTCAAGCCTATTACCTCCGACTTATTATATATTCATGCCTACATATATTATGCTACTACGGGGAGGCATCCCATAATAGGTAAATTAGCTAGGAAGAGGTTTTTCAGCCCGAAGACGCCCGTGAAAACATACGAAGCCCAGCAGAATTGTCCATTAGTCAGAATCCCTTGCGAAGGCTGTGTTGTTTACTAGGCTATAATTTCCTCGAGGGGCGCCATTCCTCAAGTGGGCGTAGAGTTGACCGCAAGGTCCCCAGTCTTGCAGGTACCCCGAAAGGGTTTAGGCAGCCCTTTGCAGAGGCTGTTGTCCATAGATCTGGATCTTACGCCCTGCCGCAGTTGTCCTCCTATAAAGGATCCTCCCGCGCTGGTGTTCTGCATCACCATGCAATTTAACCCATTACTGGGATAAGGTTTGTAAGTCATGGGACTTGTGGACAAACCAGTGGGCCCTTTTGAGTGTACATTTGAGGGGCCTTCTTCCTCCTCCGCCTGTTTTTATGACCCCGGGCGAGGGTGTCCCAGTTTCTATTATGGAACCCCAGGGACAAGGTCCCCCCTTGGTCCGTGCCTCCTATGGAGGTACCCTACATATCTGTAGGGCGTTCCCCTATCGCCACCTGGGGACACGCTGAATGGCCTAGGGGAGGCCAGGAACATAAGAATGAAATTAATTAAAAATATTGTGTTTCCTTTAAACGTGGAGAATGATATAGTCTTCTGTATGACTTTTTAAATATCAAATTATTATAGAGAAGTATGAATGAAGTTATACATAAGACTTTTTAGTTTTCTTGTGTAATTAGGGTTTTCTGATACGCTGAATCTGACGGTGTGATTTTCATTAAAATTCTTTCACTTGTAGGGGATGTTTCCCCCCTCTTTAAAAAAACGAGTAAATTTTCTCAGGCTCGTAGCCTTTGATGAGTAATACTAAACTTAATAAAATTTATATATTTAGGATCAGCATTATAAACACATTCTTTTGATACATTTATTGACATCAAAATTTCGTTTTTAAAAGTTTCGATTACTATTGAGCCGTATCGCTTGTTTTTTTATTGTTTTTTTTTTATTACGTATATGTTATTACTTATATGAAGGGGTTCTCCCCTTAGTCAATACCACGCTCTTTACGTTAAAAGTTAAAAAAAATTTTGATTCACAAACCCCTGAATCACAAAGGCCGTTTAATTAGAATAGATAGCTCTTTTGAAAGCACTAAAAAAAACTGTAGCGTAAAGAGCGAGGTATTGACTTGGGGGAGAACCCCCTCACATACGTTATAATTTCTGTTCGTTTTAAGTTCTAATATTCCTTCTTACATTTCAGTTGAAAAAAACTTGTTTTTTTTTATTTAATTTCTGATCGTTTCTTAAATAATGCTTGGAAATCCGGCGCCCCCTTCATAGAAATGTCCCTTACCCCAAAGAAACATCCTCCACGGAAATATTCTCCAGAGTAACCCCCTCCTCTAGCCCCCCCCCTCCAGAAAAAATCCTTCCTGAAAATGGTTGTATACTTCCCAATAACCAATAAATAATGCTGGCAAGTCCGGCGCCCCCTTCATGGCAGTTTCCCTTCCCCCATGAAAACTTCCTTCATGGAAAGATCCTTCCATATAGCCCCCGACCCTCTCCTTCCCCCACCTACCAGAAAAAATCTCCTCTGAAAAAGTCTGTATACTTCCCAATAACCAATACTATATGTTAACATTGAGTAAAGTTCATAACTTTCAGCCCTCCCCCTGGGGACTTTGGGGGATCAAGTCATCCTAAAAGACATTTTTATCATATTTTCGACCATGCTGAATAAAATGGCTATCTCAAAATTTTGATCGGGAGACTTTGGGAAAAAAATGAGCGTGGGAGGGGGCCTAGTTGCCCTCCATTTTTTTTGGTCACTTAAAAAGGGCACTAGAACTTTTAATTTCCGTTCCAATGAGCCCTCCCACGATATTCTAGGACCACTGGGTCGATACGATCACCCCTGGGAAAAAAAAAAAAAAAAAAAACAAACAAACAAACAACACAAATAAACACGCATCCGTGATCTTTCTTCTGGCAAAAAATGGAAAATTCCACATTTTTGTAGATAGGAGCTTGAAACCTCTACAGTAGGGTTCTCTGATACGCTGAATATGATGGTGTGATTTTCATTAAGGTTCTATAACTTTTAGGGGTCTTTCCCCCTTTTTTCGAAAATCAGCCAAATTTTCTCAGGCACGTAACTTTTGATGGGTAGCACTAAACTTGATGAAAGTTATATATTTGAAATCAGCATTGAAATCTGATTCTTTTGATATATCTATTGGTATTAAAAACCCGTTTTCTAGTAACTCAAACAATAGCTTATAAAACTAATGTCTAGCCAAATTTCTATTTTATATTTTAAGGCCGTAAAAAGATTTTCAAGATTTATTTTTGGAAGGGTGGAAAATACTTGGTGTTTTTCGGACTTGTATGATCTACCCCCCAACCAAATATTCTTCAACTAAGTAGAATCTGTTTCTCTGACGCTCAATCCTAAATATAAATAAAAGCGTCTTTCAAGAGCTCAAGTCTTTAATATCAGCATTTTTCACTCTCACATTTTTTGAAGTCCAATGAACAGGGGCGTAGCCTGATTTTTTTTTTTCACTATATATTACTGGTAGCTTACTGCCATTTCTCTTCTAACTATTTCGAAATGTGATAGAAAATGCTTTTTAGATTAAAATTGCAGTGGTCTTTATGAGCTCTAACATTGCAGGATGTCTTGATAAGAAGTGCAGATCAAGTACAAAGACTGTCACCTGATATTTCATTTGACTACTATGGCAATTTTTTCCTAAATCCAAAATTCTTGCTGAACTCTTCAATAAATTCAGATGAAGTCTTAAAATTTTGAGAAATTTTAGATTTCCATGAGTCCTGAGAAAAATATTGTCAAAGTAAAAGAGTCCTTGATACCAGGATAGATCTTGCAAGTGGAAGCATGAAAAGAATAGAAATACATGGCTAACAGTTTGAGGTGGATCCTAAAAATGTTTGAAATAGAAAGATATTTAATAGGAAGCAATTATTTGTAAACAAGAGGCATTTTATTGCTTTGAGGCATAAATTATCAAAGTGTACAGAAGGAAAAAAAGAGGTGACTTCTGCAAGCAAGAGAGATTAAGCCAAAATAAATTTTGTTTGAGCTTTTTTTTTTAATATATATTTGAAATTGATATTTTTTCATGGATGTTTCTTTTTTTTCTTATGTATTAATAATTTCTGGTGGCAATGGGAAATGTGTTGCTGAGATGAAAGTTGAAGAACAACATACAAACAAGGGAGGAACTTTACATGGTGGGCTATCAGCATCTTTGGTTGATATGGTCTCTACACTGGCTTTACTTACACATGAAAGACAAGCACCCGGTGTCTCTGTTAACATTGGTGTTTCGTAAGTACATCTTAAAGATTGAAAAACTGCTGGGGAAAGAATAGTTTTAGTCATGGGTGCACACATGTCTTACGCTAAAAGGAGATGTTGTAGGTTTTCTGGGAGCATAGAAGACCGGATTTGGGGCTGAAAATGTCAGAGTTTTTGGGCAAGGGCCCCTTAAACGGGCTCCTTTTCCCCCTTTCAGACAAGAAGGTCCCATAATAATTTAATTTTAAAATTAAGTTTTTGCAGAAGATACTTAATAAGAATTTTTTTTTTATTTTGCTATTGTGGATATAGGCTATGCCATATACCAAACTTGAGGCTATGCATGAGAAGTACTATGTAGCTTGTATTTCCAATCTGAAGATTGGTCAAAGCAAGTGTTAATTTTCATTTTTGAATATTTATTGAATTTATAATCATCAGAAAATTTAAGCCTTGTATTCATAAGCTTGAATATTTATTGAATTTATAATCGTCAGAAAATTTAAGCCTTGTATTTTATTCTTTCCAAACTCTTGATTTTAAGCTTATGTTTTCTGTGCAACCTTTCCTATTTGGCTCATGTTGGGAGTAGAGTTTAAAATATTAAATCAAATGAACATTTTGTATTTCTTGTGCATTAAAGTTTATGAACTTGAGGCATAGATTAAGCTAGAAAAAGTCATAAACCTGAAATTTCATTTGATTCATGGTATATTGAACATGATTCATGTAAAGCTAAAGAAAATAATAACTCTATTTTACTGAACTTGAATTATGCCAACACTCTTCCATCTTCCTATAGGTAAGTCATTTTGGCTTAAAAAATGTAATGTCTTTGCCCCCACCCCTCCAGGAATTATGATATGATAGATTCTAAGCCATAGATCTGTGTGAACTTCTAGTGGTATTTCGCTTCTTCTGGAAAACAACACCTGGAATCCACAAGACTCCTTTTGTCTTCTGGCAGGTTTCTTCAAAATATTCATTGGATGTTTCAAACACCAATGTCATCATCGTATAAACAAAAGGGCTTGTTTTTCCTTCATTATCAACACAATCTTTATATTAAACAGGTTTTTTTTTCTATACAATTTTGAAGGGTCATAAAACTCTCTTTTAACAAGTAACAAAAAAAAATAACACAAAACAAAAGGAAATTTAGAAACGAGGGAATTGATTAACTTGTAGGAAGTGCAAGTACTCTAGCTGCTTGTTCCCAGCAATTTAAGGCCTATAAGCTGACCGGTACGGCTCTATAATACGGCTCTTCCTACTTGCTCTCTTCTACACTGGAAAACTCTATGAGTAAACTGACTCAAACAATATAATTATCCATGAGAAAATCAATAGTGCTTTTGTACAGGCACCTTTCATCCCAATGTTATAATTGACATCAATATCTTTATTTATCTTTAGCCTTTCAAATGTGCGTTTGATATTTGCTGCCAGGTAAATTGTGTTCTAGCTTTCAAAAATAATGTGTTGCAAAATCTCTGGCACATTTAAACAAAATCTATAATATGCTTCATCCCTTTTATTCCATTCATTCTTTTCCTTGCTTAAAATTTGACCTTCGGTTATCATTGAACTGAGTCACTCTTTATTCTGAAATAAGGAACATTTAATTTCCCACATGGGACAGATGAGAATAGGAGGTAAGAACCGTCTCTGAGGTATTCTCCGTCGTGTTGTGTCACATAGAGCGAGAGACCTTGTGTTGATAGAAATGAGTCTATCCACTGTAGAATTTTCCAACAAATCAGCGATTTCATTCGCTGAAGACTTGGAATGTGTTGAAACTGGATGACACTATTTCTCTCTTGTTGGTCAAAGAGAAGACTCCTAAGGCAGTACAGGTCTGAGTCAGGTGCTGATTTGTGCACTTTAAAAAACAACTGTAAAGCTGACTTTGAGTATGAGAAGACAATGCACTTTTTTGAAAGAGGAGGTTGTGCTTTAATTACCTTAAGCACCTCAATTATAGCTTTGATCTCAGCAGTCAGGACGGAAGATCTATTTGTCATAGATCTATGTTCACTAATCAAGCCTCTGTTTTGAGAAAAACTCAAAAGAAAGGCTTGATTCTGACACAGAATTCAGAACTGAGTTTTCAAGTGGGTGGGAGAGAGCAATCGTTTAGAAAGGGTTCTTGCCAGGACAGTGTTATTTTTTTGCATTTTGAAAAATTTAACTTTTCACGAATGCCTTTCTGACCCATTCCTCAACAGATGCCTATGTTAGACAGCTTGCAATTTTGACTTTTGAGCTTAATTCTGGTATTCTTGATCACATACACACACCAACATTCAAAATTTGTCTGCCCAAACTCTCCAGAAAAATATCTATCCTAGAGGAAAGCTAAGTCATAATTTAATCTGTACTAAGATACTTCAATCGACTATTCAAAGCTCTTTTTATTCCTTAGAAAATTCCCTTAAT
Source organism: Artemia sinica (assembly GCA_027921565.1). NCBI lineage: Eukaryota > Metazoa > Arthropoda > Branchiopoda > Anostraca > Artemiidae > Artemia > Artemia sinica. Next base: position 53,157,866 of record CM051268.1, read on the forward strand.
ATGATCATGGGCGTAAGCAGCATCTTGTCTAGCGGGGGGGGGGGAGCAGCCGATTCTGCGATGGAGGGGGACTTATAGATGCTTCACGGGGTCCTTTGAATATAAGTCTTTAGAAACTCATCATTCTATATTTCGCTAAAACTCGGCCTTTAGCGTTTTCCATGTTTAATTTTCTGATCATATTATAACATAATAAACCCAATATCCTACTTTCAATTTCCAGAAAACATAAACAAAACACCATAAAAGCAATTTGACAGAAATCACATTAAGGTTAGATAACAGCTTCTTGTTTTAAGAATTCAATTCAAAAGTTTACAGTTGGGCAAAATTAAATATCAAAATTGGTATGGGGAGACCGGCCCACGATCAGCATGGCCCACGTTTAGTGAAAGCAAATAATCTCAATATGAAAACCTATGGGGACTTCTGGTGGATTATAAAAGCTCTGACAGATGGCAGTGTATGTTTTTGAAATGTCTGGCCTTGATTAATACTTTTACCAGAAATATCAAATTGGATCATGTTTTATGGTGACTAAATCGGAAATTTTGTGCAATTTCGTCTGAAGAACTACGCCTAATTACGAATACTAGAAAATTCATTAAATCACATTGTATTCTCTTATTATTTGCCTGTCTTTTGGCATCTTCCAAGACGTGCCATCTTCACCGGTTTGCTGTTAGTATTTTTTCATCCATTGGAATGGCGAATTCCCACGATCGGCCACAATATCTGGGGAGGGGGTTTGGCATGCCCTACCAAGGTGTCCGAAAGTGGGCTATGCTTGTAAAAGCTGTGTAAACAGCATATTTTAAGGTTGAAGGCAAGCTCAAAACTTGATTAATTATGGCGTTGTTTAACCCTGTCAGACCAGTAAATGAACTGAAATTCTATTTTTTCCTGTTAAATTTCATTCAAGATACAATGCTTAAAAGTAAAACAGAGGAGAAAAGAAAGAAAGGAGAGTGGGGTCCAGAAGAAAAGAAAACAGCAGTCTTTCTTTTCATCACTAAAAGTATAAAAGTACCAGGCAATTGGAAATGCAAAGGTAATGGAGACAGTGGAGGAATTGCAAGTAAAAATTGGTACCTTGGTTTTATGGCTAGCTTTAAAACTCTATCAGTAAGAACGCCAGAAGGTACAAGCTTAGGATGGGCAACTGCTTTCAACCGTCACACTGTAGGAGTTTTCTTTGACAACCTGGAGCAAGGCCTAGATAAACACATGTTCAGACCGCAAGACATTTGGAATGTTGACGATTTGGTTCTGAAAAACATCCACAAGCCTGGTAAGATCATTGCACAGCGAGGCCACAAGTCAGTAGGGAAGTTCACCTCAGCAGAAAGAGGTCAGTTGACCACGATTCGTACTGGTATTAATGCATTGGGAAAACAGTACCTCCTCCTCTTATTTCCCCTGTAAAACAGTATCCGGAAATTTTACGTGTGGTAGATTTACCAGGAGCCATAATGATCTGCTCAGAGAATACTTCTGGCTGGATGACTGCCTCCCATTTATTGCTTTACTTGCAGTATTTTATCAAGCAAGTCAAACCCTCCAAACAGTCTCCACTACTTCTGAAAATAGACGACCAGATCAGTCGATACATCATTGAATTGCTTGATCTTGCTAAAAATAATGGTGTTGCACTTTTAACTGTCCCTCTCCACACTACTCACAAACTACAGCCTCTAGAAAGGACAGTCATGGGGCCCCGTAAGGCCTACTACAACCAGGAAGCCACAAGTTTTATGACTGCCCACAAGTGTAAAACTATATTAGTGTATAATATTGCTGAGCTGCTTGGGAAAGCATAGCCAAAGGCTTTCACTCCTGAGAATATAATCAGTGGATTGAGAGCAAGTGGGGTCTACCCCACCAACAGAAATGTCTTCAAGGATTAAATCCTCTCGTTATATGTCTCAGAGAGAATACCTGCTACATCTAGTGGAGCACTTACCAGAGGAATTTCTATGCTCAGGGCAAGTCCTGTGCGACATTTAGACTCCTTCTTTAACATAGACCCCGAGACGGACGCAACGCAGGTTCTGTCTCTAAATGAGAAGAAAAGGTCAGAAGATGATTCGTTAAAATATATTGTCCATGCAAACCCCTTTCGAAAAGGCTCAACAAGTAAAATCAACAGGAAAAAAATATGAAAAAGTCAGAAGTGCTCACTGACACCCCTGTACTGCTGGGGTAAAATGCATTACTGCTCGGGTAAAAGCTGTATCTGCCAAGAAAGCCCTAGTCCTGGAAAGGAAGAAAGTCAGAGAAGTGAAAAGGTTAAGACTTCAGTATGGACGTTGAAGACGAGGCCCCTACCAACAACTTTCAATTTGACATTGAGAAAGTCAAGGCTTGTTATTGCATCATGTTTGAGCTGAAAAGCAAGAAAGGGAAAGCTGTTCACTATATTATCATTGTCGAAACAGTAGCAACTGAAGAACTTAAGGTCCACTTTTTGAAGGAGACTGGAATAAGAGACTTTGCGCTAACTAACGAGACAGATAGTTTCTTAAAGACGGACGTTGAAATGAAACTGCAACCACTGACAGGTGGAGCATCAAGATTAGCGGAGCGGCTTACTTTTGGTGTTGATCAGTCAATTTATAATTTGAAATTGATTTTGTAGTTTTTTTTTTATACTGACCATATTCTTTCATAACTTTGTACCTGAAAAACAAGTTTTAATGTTTCCCTGGCCACTTTTCTGTTTCTTTTGTCAGGTGGCCGAACGTAAGCAAAATACGGTTGAACCAGTACCGGAGTGGCCCAGGTTTGCCAGTATTGACCACTTGGATAGAGATGCATCCAGGTGGAACAGTGCTTGAGTTGTCTTTAATCTTTTTCAAGGATCGTGTTGGATCTTAGATCGTATTTGACCTTTGCTTTGGCATACTCAGCAACTTCTTCTCGCTTGAATCAATTCCAGGAGAATTAAAAAAGTCAAAACCTGCTGATCGTGGGCCAGTCTCCTATCTATCTAACGGATCAAAAATCAATATTGAATATCGAAAGGTAAATATCGATTTTTGGAAATTCCTGTTTTTTCCAGCTTTTTCAACCAATCTACCTGTGAACATCTAACAAAAAATTCCAGCATACGGAAAGTTCTCGGTAATATCTAGTGTAAATTTGAATTTCTAGGGGGGGGAGCTCTCCTCCTTTCCTTGCGCCGACCCTATTTTTTAAATGAGCGGGGCTGAGGACCTGACAATTCTTCAGTGACTAATGTCTTTTACTTCTTAAGAGAATGAAAAGAATTTTCTTTATGCTTAAGAATGTGTCTGCAAAAAGTCTGCGATAAGATTTTAGTTTTAGATACTAGTTAACCTGTAGACGCTCTAGGGCCCTTTAATCTATGCTTGAACTTTCTTTTTTATTTCTAGGAAAATTACGTGATGTTGTCATAGCTTTATTGTGTACCTGAATGAAAGGTGGGGGCTGACTGTGATTTCACTGTGAATTTTGGTTATTAATTTAAGGACATTAAAAAAGGAGGAAACACTTTTGGATCCTAAATGTACATGACTGAACTTGCTTTTTATTGTAGCTGTATTTTTAGGTACCTAAAAGCCGCCAAAATTGGAGAAGAAATAGTCATAGAAGCAAGCACAAGTAAAGTCGGAAAAACTTTGGCATTCTTAACAGTTGATATAAAAAATAAAGCTACCGGTGATTTGATTGCTCAGGGAACCCACACGAAGTACTTAGGATGAATCAATTCATTTAAATTTAATAGTAATTTTATTCAGGAGTAAAGTTTGAATAAATTTTTTTTCAAAATTTATGTATAAAAATGGACAGAAAGTTTCTAGAAAACCTAGAAAGTTGGAGAACAAATTACAGCCGATTTTTCTGACTTGATCTTACTTAGCCACCTACTAAAAAAAAACGAACACAACGGTAGAGATCTCTTTTTTCTATCACTCTTGGATCATTCTACTTAAAGTATTGTCGCTTCATTTGGTAGTGTATTCTACTTAGCATCTAAATTAACCTTAAAAAATGAAAAAAAGCTATGTCGACTTTGCATGTCTCTCTCACTATGTATGCGCCCTCGTGGGGTACACTCCATGTATTTCTCGGTTTTTGTGTCTAAATGTACGTATTTGTATGTGTTTTTATCTCTCTCACTTTTTTTGCCTGTGTGTCTGGGCGGGTGTTTGCTTATTCCAATGCATGTCTGGCAACTCTAAGTGAACCTAAATTAACTCAACTTTTTGAATATCTCTCTCACTATGACTGTGTGTCTGAGCGGGTTTGCTGCCATCTATAACCGGTCTAACCAAAATTCAACGTAACGACGCATGAAGTCAAAATGAATAGAACTTGGATTTTATGACTGTTATCTGTTGTATCCGATAAAAACTTTGAAAACGAATTTATTCTTTCTGGTACTTAGATGTTGTCAATTTTATCCGATGTATCTGACATGTGATGTTGATAATGCATTTAAGGGATATTTATAAAGCATTTATTCATTCTGATACTTAGATTTTGTCAATTTTATCCCAAGTATCTGAGAAAGGGATGTTGATATAGAATTTAATAACTCTGATACTTAGATTTTGTCAAGTTTATCCCAAGTATTCGAGAAAGGGATGTTGATATACAATTTAATCAATCTGATACTTAGATTTTGTCAATTTTATCCGATTTAGCCGAAAAATGATGTTGATAATGCATTTCAAGGATGTTGATAAAGTATTTATTCACTCTGATACTTAGATTTTGTCAATTTTATCCCATGTATCAGAGAAAGGGATGTTGATATGGAATTTAATCACTCTGATACTTATATTCTGTCAGTTTTATCCGACATACCCGACAAAGGATGTTGATAATGAATTTATTCACTGGTAGTTAGATTTTGTCAATTTTATCCCATGTTTCAAAGAAAGGGATGTTGATATAGAATTTAATAACTCTAATACTTAGATGCTCAATTTATCCAAATATCGACAAAAGGATGTTGCAAAGCATTATTCATTCTGATATTAGATTGTCAATTTATTCAAATATCGACAACAGATGCTGAAAAAGGCATTTATGCACTCTGATATTCTAGGTTTGTTAATTATAATGTGTAGTGATAAAAGATAGTTGATAAAAAATAAATTATTCATCTGATATTTAGATTTGCAATTTACCCATGTACCAGAGAACGGATGTTGATATAGGAATTAATCAATGCTACTTGATATTTGTCAATTTTATCCCTTGTACCCGAGAAAGGGATGTTGAATATAGAATTTAATCAATCTGATACTTAGATTGTCAATTTTATCCGATATAGCGACAAATGAGGTGCTAATACATTGTAAAGGGATGTTGATAAAAGCATTTATCACTCTGATACTTAGATTTTGTCAATTGTATCCCAATGTATCCGAGAAAAATGATGTTTATATGGGATTCTAATCACTCTGATACTTGATTTAATCATTTTATCGACATATCCGAATAAGGAGTTGATAATGAATTTATAACTCTGACACTTGAGATTTTGCAATTTATCCGATGTATGATGGCCAAAGGATGTGATAAAAAAAAAGTATTCATCTAACACTAGATTTGCATTTTAATCTATGTATCCGAGAAAGGATGTGATGTAGAATTAATCACTGATACTTAGATTTGTCAATTGATCAGAACATATCCGATAAAGATGTTGTAAAGCATGATTATCGGATATTTAGATTTTTCAATTTTTAATGCGATTATCTGAAAAAGGGAGTTGCTATAAAAAACTGCAATCGACACTTATATTTATCAATTTATTCGATGTATCTGGCAAAGAGATGGATAATAGAATTATTCACTCTGATATTAGATTTGTCAATTTTATCCGAGTATCTGGCAAGGATGTTGATAAAAAAAAATACACTCTAACACTTAGAATTTGCAAATTTTATCCTATGGATCCGAGAAATAAGATGTTGATATAGAATTTAGGTCACTCTGATACTAGATTTTGTCATTTTAATCCGACATACCGATAAAGGATGTGTGTAAGCAATTTATTCATTCTGAAATTAGATTATGTCAATTTCTTGTGAGTACCTGACAAAGGATGTTGATAAAAACAAATTATTCACTCTGACCCTTATATTTTATCAATTTTATTCGATGTATCTGGCAAAGGATGTGATAAAAAAATATCACTCGATACTTAGTTCTGCAAGTTTATCCGACATCCGACAAGGTTGTAATGATTATTCATTCTGATATTTAGATTTTGTCAATTTTATCCGATGTATCTGGCAAAGGATGTTGATAAAAAAAAATTTATTCACTCTAACACTTAGAATTTGTCAATTTTATCCTATGTATCTGAGAAAAAGATGTCGATATAGAATTTAGTCACTCTGATACTTAGATTTTGTCAATTTTATCCGACATATCCGATAAAGGATGTTGTTAAAGCATTTATTCATTCTGAAATTTAGATTATGTCAATTTTCTTTGATGTACCTGACAAAGGATGTTGAAAAAAAAATTTATTAACTCTGACACTTATATTTTATCAATTTTATTCGATGTATCTGGCAAAGGATGTTGATAAAAACATTATTCACTCTGATACTTAGATTTTGTCAATTTTATGCGACATATCCGACAAAGGATGTTGATAATGAATTTATTCACTCTGATACTTAGATTTTGTCAATTTTATCCGATATATCTGACAAAGGATGTTGATAAAAAAAACTTGTTAACTCTGACACTTATATTTTATCAATTTTATTCGATGTATCTGGCAAAGGATGTTGATAAAAACATTATTCACTCTGATACTTAGATTTTGTCAATTTTATGTGACATATCCGACAAAGGATGTTGATAATGAATTTATTCACTCTGATACTTAGATTTTGTCAATTTTATCCGATATATCTGACAAAGGATGTTGATAAAAAAAAATTATTCACTCTAACACTTAGAATTTGTCAATTTTATCCTATGTATCCGAGAAAAGGATGTTGATATAGAATTTAGTCACTCTGATACTTAGATTTTGTCAATTTTATCCTACATATCCGATAAAGGATGTTGTTAAAGCATTTATTCATTCTGAAATTTAGATTTTGTCAATTTTATTTGATGTATCTGACAAAGGATGTTGATAAAAAAATTTATTCACTCTGACACTTAGATTCTGTCAATTTTATCCGATGTATCTGACAAAAGATGTTGATAAAAAAAAGATTTATTCACTCTAATGCTTAGATTCTGTCAAGTTTTTCCTATGTATCCGAGAAATGGATGTTGATATAGAATTTAATCACTCTTATACTTAGATTTTGTGAAATTGCTGTATTGTCTGTCTAGGAAGCGACTTCAATCGATAATGAATGTTAATAGAGAATTTGTTCAATTTTTTTTCATAATTTCCTGAATTAAAATTCTGTATTGTGTATCCAAGACGTGAATTCAGGAAAGAATTTGTTACTTACTTACAATTTTTTCATAATGACATATCCGACAACGGATGTTGATAAAGAATTTATTCATTCTGATAGTATTTTCGTGTTTTTTGCAAGCCATTCGTACTATACCTTAAACGCATTAAGATATTTCCTTGATAAAAAAATTTGTCCGACATATCCGAAAAATGATGTTGATAAAGTATTTATTCAGTCTGATACTTAGATTTTGTCAATTTTATCCGATGTATCTGACAGAGGATGTTGATAAAAAAAATTATTCACTCTAACACTTAGATTTTGTCAATTATATTCGATGTATCTGACAAAAGATGTTGAGAAAAAAATTATTCTCTCTGACACTTAGATTTTGTCACTTTTATCCGATATATTCAACAAAGGATGCTGATAAAGCATTTATTCACTCTGATACTTAGGTTTTGTCAATTATATTCGATGTATCTGACAATAGATGTTGATATAAAAAAATTTATTCACTCTGACGCTTAGATTTTTTCAATTTTATCCCATGTATTCGAGAAAGGGTTGTTGAAATAGAATTTAATCAATCCGATACTTAGATTTTGTCAATTTTATCCCATGTATTCGAGAAAGGGTTGTTGATATAGAATTTAATCAATCTGATACTTAGATTTTGTCAATTTTATCCGATATACCCGACAAATGATGTTGATAATGCATTTAGAGGATGTTAATAAAGCATTTATTCACTCTGATACTTAGATTTTATCAATTTCATCCCATGTATCCGAGAAAGGGATGTTGATATAGAATTTAATTACTCTGATACTTAGATTTTTTATCCGAGATATCTGACAAAGGATGCTGATTAAGCATTTAATCACTGATAATTAGATTTTGTCAATTTTATCCGTCATATCCGACAAATGATGTTGATAAAGCATTTTTTCAATCTGATACTTAGATTTTGTCAATTTTATCCAGCATATCCGACAATGGATGCACATTCTGAATCCGTTCCATAAAATAGTTCACCATGTTCTCTCTTGATATTCTAGTTATTGTCTTCTCTTAGTTCGTAATCAGTAGAATAATCATTATTCCATTTTGAGTCACACACAATTTTCACTGGTGTGTCATCGACAGGCTCAATATGCTTTTCGTCTTTGGTATTATTTGGTTCATTGACTGTTTGATCAATGGCAAAAACTTAATTTCCCCTCCTAACATTATATTCACTAAATACTTGCCCCCTCCCCCCCCCCACACACACTCTTTTTCCTACAAATCTAGCCATCCATTAAAAAAATAGCGATCAGACTAGAAGCAGATTCCTTTTCCTAAAAATCTACCCGTTTACAAATCTACTATTTGTAATAGTAATAAAGTAAAGTACATTACAAAAATATTTGCCATTGGTTCAATAAGAAGCATTTCATGTCTAGTCAGATGTTTACCACCTACTAAAGTCATGTATCAATATTAAGGCACTGTCTGATTAAGGATTTTTTTTTGGCCCCCCTCCCCCCATTTTTTTTCTTCAATAATTACCCCCTTTAGTAAATATACACGTAAAAATTTCACGAGAAGGTCCTTATTCCATTGAAGGATACACGAAGCAAAGGCGGGTAAAATGCCGATTAATTTGCGCTATAAAGTTGAATGCTATCTGATAAACGGTACTTAAAGTGGAACTTACAGCTGTAGAAACCGCTCGTGGGGTATTGTGAATCACGGTATCTCTCCTCAAATTCATGTCATTTTTAGTTCAATTGCGTAGCTATTAAAGAAACATTTAACATTTTTTCAGATTTTGTGTTGTTTCGCAAGAAAATAGCTCGTCTTTTAAAAAACTTAGCCATAGCTAATTGAAACTGTCTATAAATATCTTCATTTTTAGTTCAATTGCGTAGCTAATAAAGAAACATTTAACATTTTTTCAGATTTTGTGTGGTTTCGCAAGAATATAGCTCGTCTTTTAAAAAACTTAGCCATAGCTAAGTGAAACTGTCTATAAATATCTTCATTTTTAGTTCAATTGCGTAGCTAATAAAGAAACATTTAACATTTTTTTCAGATTTTGCGTGGTTTCGCAAGAAATAGCTCGTCTTTTAAAAAACTTAACCATAGCTAATTGAAAGTGTCTATAAATATCTTCATTTTTAGTTCAATTGCGTAGCTAATAAGGAAACATTTGACATTTTTTTAGATTTTGTGTGGTTTCAAAAGAAAATAGCTCGTTTTTAAAAAACTTAGCCATAGCTAATTGAAACTGTCTATAAATATCATCATTTTTAGTTCATATGCGTATCTAATAAAGAAACATTTGACATTTTTTTCTGATTTTGTGTGGTTTCGCAAGAAAATAGCTCGTCTTTTAAAAAACTTAACCATAGCTAATTGAAACTGTCTATAAATATCTCCATTTTTAGTTCAATTAAAATTCTTTTCTTGCCATCTACATCTCTCTTAGTACCAACTTTTTAGTATACTATAACGTTAGACTCTATTTTAAACTGACAACACTGTTCAAACGCCACTTGTGTATTATACAGAACACATCGAAGAAGTAAAGCTATCCATTATTAAAATTCTTTTCTTGCCATCTACATCTCTCTTAGTATCAACTTTTTAGTATACTATAACGTTAAACTCTATTTTAAATTGACAACACTGTTCAAACACCACTTGTGTATTATACAGAACACATCCACTTGTGTATTATACAGAACACGTCTTCATACGATCCAATCACTAAATAGAATCATTCACGCTCCTATTATTCAAACATTAATTAATATCGTTCATAGAGTCCGATTCGCAAATGCTAAACCCTTTTTTTTGCAAATAGAGTTATTTTTTTGTAAATGATTCAACAGCATATGGCATCAATTCTAGACATGTTGCATTCTTAATCAAACTCGATGAGATGCCTTTCAGCTAGAGGTTATCAAACTCTTTGACAGGTTCTACTCACTCTCTTTGAAAAGGTTGACAATTTCTAGTTTTCGGTTAAAATAAAAAAAAATAAAAATTTTATGATGAAAGCGCCTCAAAAACCAATCTGCTTGCGTTATATAATCTCAATTATACTCTCAAAACGTGCTTGTTCACTTTATAGGTATATAATATAAAAGGATTTGTCGCTTTTTGCAATGTGCACGTCAAACTACACTGTATACTCATGCCGCAGGTGTAAGTTTCCATGTAGGTTTCATATTGCGTACACCCTTACTACTTATATATATATATATATATATATATATATATATATATATATATATATATATATATATATATATATAATATATATATATATATATATATATATATATATATATATATATATATATATATATATATATATATATATATATATATATGGGACTAACTAGAGTCACCCATAAAATTTTTCTTATGGGGGGGGGGGTATTTTATCTGAAAAAAAATGTTGCAGGATCTCTATATGCTTGTTTAGGTATATTGGAAAACTATTAAGTTTAAAACAATGAATCATATCCCATATTACCTCTTATTACTATCGAAAAAAAATTCTCAGCTTAAAGTAAGGAGTAACGTTAAAACCTAAAACGAACAAAACTTTTTCGTATACAAGGGAGGCTGCCCTTTCCTCAACCCTCACTTTTTAGGCTAAAGTTAAAAGTTTTCTGAAAATAATTTCATTCAAATTTAGCAGCCTTTGTGTTTCAAGAGTCGTTCTTAAAGAATTGAGACAAAAAGTCGAACTTTGGCCTGAGGTGCAAAGAAGGGGCAGTCTTCTCATGTAAAGATTAATTTCTTTTTGTTTTATGTATTAGTGCGGCTCCTTACTTTGAGCTGAAAAAATTTGTGTTTTTTCTTACATAAGTTCTAACCGTTTTTCAAATCATGCCCAGAAATCCCCCTCCCTCCCGTGTAAAAATTTCCCCTTGAAAATTTTCCCGCAAAGAATACCTCCCCAAAAAATCAGTATATTTCCCAATAAGAAATTCTACATGTAAGCAAACTTACATTGCACAACTTATAGCCCTTTTCCATGAGCTGTAGGGGGTCATGTTGCACCGTGAGTAATATGTGATATGTTGAAAATACAAAAAATTAAATTCTTTCTTTCTAAAGATAATTCCGACATAAATTAAACTTCCCCTAATTAAGTTCAAATCGCGTTTCCAAGAGTCTAAATTCTTAATCAGCAAAAAGAGAAACTGCGTTTTAGCCTCAGCCAAACAACGACGCTATTCGGTTTTGAATTTCGCTAAGATGTTTGGTAATAAAAAAATGCTAGATACAAAGTTTCTCAGGAAGTTTAAGTTATAAGAGCAGTATCAATGTTTAAATCAACGAAAATATTTAAAACAAATTATTGGATGAACGGTTAGCATAATGAAGTGAGTTGGTAAACATAATAACAAGGTAGCGGCCCCCTCCACAGGACTTGGGCCAATCGTGAAATAGCTCTCAGGGCGCAGAAGCAGGATTAATTTGATATAGTGAAGAAAAGGGTTTTTTGAGGCATTCAGGCATTGCAATTCAGTCATTATTATTATTATTATTATGGAGGCATTTCGATGAGAGCGTTCGTAGATCAGATTTATTATTATTGGCATTCGTATCGATTCGTTGGTCAGAACTATTATTGGACATTCGTTTTGTCAGAATTATCATTATGCAGTCATTGTAGAGATTTGGTCATTGTTATCTCAGCCACTATTGTCGTCAGTTGAAATGAAGCACTGTTGTACACCTAAATGTAAGTCTCAATAAAACTATTGCCTTTCTATTTGTGTTTATTTTATTTACATATCTGTATCTAATCGCACTGCAGGTAACTAGTTCGTATGCCTCCATCGGTAACGCTCCAAGGAATCTGATTTCTACATAACATCAGAGGTAATCGACACGGTGATAACCCGAGGAAGCGAGGTTATGCTCCCAAATTGATAGTTGGAGAATTTCTAACCTACTATAGCTACGCATTTTGTTTTCTCGCTTTCAGCGAGTGGCGCGATCGGTACACGGCTTTAAATCATAATATTACATATGGCACAGTCTTTAGCGCTATAAGTGGCGCTATCAGAGAACTTATAAGGTGTAAGTTCATAGCTTTAAAGCATAATATTACATTTGACGCGGTCAATCTTTATTACCACAATTGCCACAGTCCCTTTTATCGCTACATATGGCACGGTCGGAAATTGGAGGACAACATGCGAACTAGTTATGCTATAAACTTTGTAATTTAAATTTAATCATTGGAGAGATAAAGACATATAAGAAAAAGTGATTAGGCCTATAATCGCTAAGCTATAATAGGATACCCTTTTAAAATATCTCATAGGAGATAATAGCCTCCCTCAAAATAGGTTAAGTGAAAAAAATAAATTTATTTTGAGTTATTCAAACGCAAAAAATGTCAGAAGAATTAAGCGAACTATTAATGGCGCAAAAGTTGGTCGCGAAAAATGTAGAAATAGCAAAATCTATTCCGCAATACGATGGACAAACAGATATCGACGAATTTAATATCTAATTGACCCAGTTTGTAGAATTATCAAAAACAGAGCTAGAAACGTTAGTCGGCATGCTCCTATTAAGATTAAAAGGCCAGGCCTTAACCTTCTTAAAGCAAATTGAAAATACTATAGGTGATGGCGCCAGCTTGCCAATAAATACGGTGGACAAATTGTTAACGACATTTAAAGATAGATTTATCGAAACCAGTTCCACAAATAAATTAAAACACGGAATGGTATGCTTTGACCATTCACAAAATGTAAGAGAATATCTTGATAATATACGGATTTCAGTAGAAGCAAAATACGGAAAAGGTTCAGGAGAACTGTATGAAAAAGTCATACTAAATACCTTCTTGCAAGGGATACCTCCAAAACTATATAGAATGGTAATATCCAAAAATATTCGGACGTTGGATCTTGCATTTCAGGAGGTAGGGCGATTGATCGAAGTCTATACGATGGTGGAAAATCACAGTAAAACAAAAATAAATAGACTAGGCGAATCAAACGCAAGCCTGACCTTCAAGGGCGATCAGGCGTCTCCCAACTTCTTTTCAAGGAATAACTCCCCAGTGCCACAAAGAAATAGAACGCAAGAACCCGCTAGGCAGAAAACAGTACGTTTTCAGCCCGTCAAACAAATTAGTTATGAAAATAACCCAACAATAATAAGATGCTATATTTGTAATCGTGTTGGGCATATCGCGAGAGAGTGCCGTTATGTCCCCAATCAAACACCAAGGATTGCCGTCGGTAATACGCAAAATTACGGCAACCATTTGTTCGGCAGAACAAATTTTAGCGCCAGTGGTGCACTAGGCTATAGCCAGGGAAGATTGCGCCAATCAGTACCTTACAACGCGTACCAAGCAAATTTGGATAACCCTCCCCCAATAGACAAAATAATTATATGCCGACGGGAAATAAAAATTTTTCAAGCCGACTGCAAATAGTTAATTGGCCGACGGGAAATGAAAGTTTTTCAAGCCAAAGGCATTGGCAGTCAGCGCCAGCAGCCGGCACTGACGCAATAAATCCAAACTACCGTAATAATACATGGCAAAATTGGCAAACAAATATAAATCAATTAGCTAGAGATTCCATGGACGTATCCGAATCTCTAATGCAGACACCGACATATGAAATAAATCCGCAGGGAAACGTTTCAGGCCCCTCAGAAGAATAAATTGGACCCAGAGGCCGCCTAGAATGTTTTATAGGTCCAAACCGATATTAGTACCGTCTTGTAGTGATAGTAATAATAAGTTACCTATACTTAATGATTTTTGCGTGGCAAATGTTTACTTTAAGGCTTTAATTGACTCTGGTGCAACGATTAATATCAGAAACTCAAGCATATTTAATATGTTGCCTCCGCATATTAGGCGACAGAGAAATTTTAATAATCCCAATTTAACTAGCGTGACAGGGCATAAATTGGATGCAAAAGGTTCAATTCGCCTAGACGTAAAAAGGGATAATAGAATCTTTCCGACAAATTTTATAATATGCGATAACTTTCCGTATGAAGCCATTATCGGCGCAAATTTTTTAAGGTCTAATAGAGTACTATTATACGTGGCAAACGAAAGGCCTGTCTACCCGGCTAAGGTAGGGGAAGGAATTTCTACCTTAAGAAACTGTAACAGAGGTTACGAAGAGAACGTAACAGTAAATAAAATTTCTGGCGGTATAATATCGCAATCTTTTGAACCTCATCTCTCGCAAGGAGGACATGGCATAATCAGAAATTTGTTTAATTATTCTAAGAGACATTGCAGAAATGAAATAAATTTAAATAATAAGTGTATTGAATCTGCAAAAACAAAAATAGGAGATATGCGACAGTATAGGTCAAACGAAATCAAGAAAATAGCGGAATTATGGAAAAACATAGTAAAACCCAATGTGACGCCGCAAGATGCCGCAATGACGCAGCATAGCGCCAGTATGAATCTAATAGACAATAATAGTGAAGAGAAATTGTACGGGTTCGCGATACGGAAAATAAAGATCCCTCCCAAAACAATGCAAAGAATTCAAATATCACAGATGATTGAACCAGTAGATAAAAATCTGAAATATGGCTTGCGATCCCATCGAATGAAATTCCTGAAAATCTGCTATGCGAAGAACAGATTATAGCTTACGACAAGGGAGAAAGTTTTATTTGGGTAACTAATAACCACGAAAATGATACAATTACAATAAAAAAGGGAACGTGTCTAGTTCAAATCCAAGTTATCTCGGAGAATGATTTAGATAGATGGGAAAATTCCAAAAGAAACCTAGTAAATGGCATTAAATCCTCAATTAACAAATACCCTCTAACTAAATCGCAATTCTTAGACAAAATTAATATGGATCATATTACGGACTTAGATCTTAAGAAAAAATTATGCGATTTATTATGAAATTCTAAGGATGTATTTTCCGCATCTGAAGATAACATCGGACTGATACCGTTTTATGAACATTCAATTTTAACGACTGGTAGTCCTGTCGCGAAACAGCCATATCGTGTGCCATATAAGCACAAAGAGTGGTTAAAAATAAAATTCATGAATTAGAAAAAAATTAAATTATACGTCCAAGTATAAGTTCGTATAGTGCACCAGTGATCTTGGTACCAAAAAAGAATGGCGATCTGAGACTTGTAGTAGATTATAGAGCCCTTAACAAACAAGTAGTTAGTGATCTAATTTCCTTTACCAAGAATAGATGAAATTCTTGACTCTATTTAAAGCAAAAACAAAATTTTTACTTCTTTAGATCTTACCCAAGGCTACCACCAAGTGAAAATAGCCGAAAAAGATGTCTATAAAACTGCGTTTTCTACGACTGAATGTGGTTCATATGAGTACCTTTTGGACTTAAGACAAGTTCAAGCGCGCTATGTAGACCCTTATTACACCTGTTTAGAGGATTAAAGAATATCATTCATTTTGTTGATGATGTCATATGCGTGGGTGAAAACGCTGAACAACACTTAGCAACATTAGCTAATGTGTTCGATAAATTCAGACAGGGCAATTTAAAATGAAGGCCTGAAAAAGTAAATTTACTTCAACCTAAAATTAAATTTTTTGGAGTAGTGGTGACGCAAGAAGAGATATCTCCAGACCCTGATAAAATAAAATGTGTTGAAAACCTCAAACCCCCAAGGACTATGAAAGAATTAAGAGGAATTTTAGGTCTTACTGGCTACTTTAGAAAATTCTTGCGCAATTACGCCGAAATTGCGAAACCCCTCACGAAATTAACTAAAGGAAACTCCCAAAATGTTACCTGGTCCCAGGAAGCTCAAACTTCCCTAGACCGTCTCAAAAAGGCACTTACTTCCGAACCAATATTATCGCTGCCTGATTTTGAAAACGGACAATTTGTGGTCACAACCGATGCTAGTTCAAAAGGCATTGGTGCTATTCTTTCGCAAATAATCCCGGTAGAAAACCCTAATCCTCTAGAGGGAACGCCTAAACAAAAAAAAATAGAAAAAGTTATATGCTATTCGAGTAGAACCTTATCAAAAGGCGAAAATAGTTACTCCGCAACAAACTTAGAATTATTATCTATAATCCACCACTTGGACAAATTTAGACATTATTTAATTGGTAGAGAATTTATACCACGATCAGACCATAAAAGCTTGCAGTACCTGCGCACATTTAAAAACCCCACGGGAATTCTAGCTAGATGGATTGTGAAAATCCAAGGCCTAGATTACGAATTTGAACATTTAAAGGGTAAAAAAATGCAGCTTGTGACTTTTTGAGTAGATTCCCAAAAAATATGCCGTCGGACACTGAGGAAAATGAAGTTAACGCTATCAATACTAAGAGCAAACATAAATGTAAGAAAAACAAAGTCAAAGACACAGTAAAAGAAAATAAGGATAACTATTGTCCCTTGTCTTTAGAAAATATAAAAAGAAAGCAAAAAAAGGACGAAATGTGTGTAGCACTTATTAATTATTTTGTCAATGATGATGCGTTACCAGATAAATTCAAAACTCTTAGAAAAGAGATGGATAATTTTTACTATGATCTTGATGAAGAAATACTATGCAGAATCGTGACTGCTGAGGCAAATAGAAACCAAACCTCAATAATACCTGTATTACCCCAAAACTTAATAACACCTGCATTCGAATATTTTCATTCAGATATAGGTGGACATTTGGGAGTAGCGAAAACTTTCCATAAATTAAAACAGTATTTTTACGTGCCGTCGGCAGTAACAAAACTCAAGGAATTTGTAAGTACATGCGAAGCGTGTAATTTAAGAAAAAACCCCCAAGCTTATCCTAATCCTCCAATGGGAAGAGACCCGGTAGCGAGATTCCCCTTTGATATTGTCTCATTTGATGTATATGGAACCAGTGGAGGCTTGCCTGTTTCCAACAGAGGCCACACTTGTATTCTTTCAGTTATAGATCACTTTTCCGGATTTACTTTTGCAAAAGCATTAAAAAATCAAGGCGCTTACGCCACGAGTAAGGCGTTGGCGAAATTATTTTTAAAATTTGGCATCCCAAATAAGTTTTAAGTGACAACGGAAGCAATTTTGTTTCAAAAGTAACAAAAGACTTAATGAGTTTTCTTAACATAGAGAAATTGGTGACTTCCCCATATCACCCACTAGCTAATGGTAAAATAAAAAATAGGCATAAAATTTTTTCGAATGTATTAAGCATTTATACAAAAGACAACAGGAACGATTGGGATCAATTCTTACCTTATTTAACAAACATAATCAATACTGCTTATTCAGAAACAACCAAAGACAACCCTTTTTATTTACTTTTTGGTCGTGATTTTAGAATCCCGTATGATGAGATTATTGAATCCCGACAATATTATAATAACTTGGAGGATTACAAGCAAGAATTCATAAATAGGATGAGGAAAACTTATAAGATAGTCCAGCTGAAAGAAGCCTTGATAGGAAGTACGAAACGAGAAATATTCATACACCTTAGAAATGATCTTTGGTTATTTTCTGTTCCAAGAGAAACAGTTGGAACTTTGTCTTGTTATAATAATACAGAAAGAATAAATCCAAGTTACAGGACAGAATTACTGTTACAAGATGTGGGTACGATAACCATAAAACAAGGATGTCGACTTGTAACTAAGGAGTCAACTGTTCGAACGCCGTTAATTACCACGAGCGCAAATATACTTACTTACTTTACTTAACTCCCATCCGGCCGGATTGGCTGACTCGGGGCTTCTACTCTGACTGAACTATGGCAAAGCTTCTTATACGATTCCCTGTTCGCTGCAGTCCGAAGGAGTACCGGCAGGGGTTGGCTGGGAAAGTTTTCCCTCCAGCGCTTGGGAGGTCGTCCTTTTGGGCGGGAGGCATCAATCCTTCCTTCAAACGCAATTTTTGGAAGTTGGCTGGGGACATCCGCTGAACGTGGCGTAACCATCGAAGCTGTTGAAGCTGGATGGTCTGCATGATGGTCTGGGAAAAGTTGAGGTTTCAAAGGCCACCAACCGGCGTTTGTCTTCTGCTTTCAAGGTCCATGTCTCTGCTCCGTACGTTGCTATTGGAACCACAAGAGCTCGAAAAAGGCGTGTTTTTATTTTCAGCGACAGATGTTTGTTTTTCCAGATCGATCGCAGTGACTTGAAGCATGCTGAGGCAAGGGCGAGGCGTCGTTTAATGTATTTTGAGGAGTCGTTTGAGGACGTCAGCTCACTTCCTAGGTAAACGAAATGGTCAACCCACTCGATCTCTTCCCCTGGATCATAATTTTGCTGGGTTGAATGCCTGTATCTGTATGCCCCGTTACCTTCATGGCTTTTGTCTCGTTAGCATTGATTTTCATCCCAAAGGAACTAGCTGCATGATCAATATCGTTAGCGCTTGATTGCAGTTCCTCTAGTTGTTCGTTTAGGCGATTAATGTCATCGGCGTGTGCAAGCAAGTCAAAGAGGTGTCCACTCATGAGTGCTCCCGTGTCATTGGGCACCAGTGCCAGTACAGCATTCAGGAATAGGCAGAACAGAGTGGGGGAGAGTAGGCATCCTTGCAGCACTCCTGAAGAGGTTGAGAATTCTTCAGTAAAGCCTTCGCTGGTCTGCACCATGCTTCTCGACTTCTCGTACATGCTCTTGATAATGTCAATAATGTCAGTGGGAATACCGTAGTGTGCCAGGATGTGCCATAGGCCATCTCGCCAAACTAGATCGAAAGCTTAATTGAAATCGATAAACAGCTGGTATAGATCTTTCCCGAATTCCAGGTATCTTTCCATAATCTGTCTGATCACAAAAATTTGGTCTATGGTGGACCGGTTGTGACGGAAGCCAGCTTGATATTCAGGGATTACGTGTCTTGTCAGGTTTCTGATCCGATCAAGGAGAATTTTCGTAAGGATTTTAGCTGGTTGGCAAGTAAGCGATATGGGTCGGTAGTTTTCGCAGTTACTTTTAGATCCTTTCTTGTGCAAGGGCACTATGACAGATTTCGACCAAGACTCGGGGAAGTATTTTATTTCCCATGCAGCTGTTACTATTTTGTGGTACAGATCAACGACGATATCAGATTCCACTTTTAGCAGTTCTGCCTGTATACCGTCTATTCCGGGTGCCTTATTTGACTTGAGGGATATGAGTGCGGCTTCTACTTCTGACCTTAAGGGTGGTGGGGGTGGTTCCTCATCTCTGTGTGCTGGGAACTTTTGAAGCACTTCAGGATCTGGGTTTACTGTGAGATTAAGCTTTTCCTGGAAGTGTTCTTTCCAGCGATCTCGGATTCCGGCACAAGTAGTGATTTTGTGTCCATTTTTATCTAAGAGATCGAGGCACTTCGCTTCTTTGCGGTTTGTCAGCTCTCTAGCACGTTTGAACATGAGGTGTGAGTTACCCCTACGGGAGTCCTCCTCACACTGCCGACATTTTTCAGTAATCAGGTCTTTTAGTGCTTGGCGGGTTTTCTTCTCAATTTGACGTTTAAGGTTTTTGAATCTATCCTTGCTTTCTCGATCTTGCTTGTTTTGGAGAGTTCGTTTCTCGATACAGATATCAATAATCTCCTGGGTAATCCATGGCTTGTCTTCTGCAGATTTACGGCCGAGGACGAGCTCAGCTGTCTCGCATACGGCCAGGCTGCTTTGCGAAACAAGTAGATCGATGTCGGCTGGACTCAGAAGATCAGGTGTTATTTGCAAGGTCTTTGACAGTCGTTCGTTGAGCTGCATTCTTTACTCTTGTCTCGTCTTTAGGTCTTTAAGGGCCTCTATCTGGAATCTTGGAACTTTTTGTTTCGGCTTGACAACGGCCTTTAATCTTAGGCGAAGCGATGACATGAGGAGATTGTGATCACTATCAAAGTCCCCACCTCCTAGCGTCACTGTGTCTGTGAATGAAGATTTCCATCGGCTGTATACCAGTATATAATCTATCATGTTGGCAGTCCTTCCATCGGGGGACCACCACGTGACTTTTCTCTTTCGTCTGTGCTTGAACATTGTGTTTGTGATAAAAAGCTCGTTATCTCGGCAGAATTCAGTGAGTCGTTCTCCTCTGCCGTTGATCTGTCCGATCCCGAACTTGCCCATGACATCTTCGTTTCCGCTATTGTCACTCCCCACGATGGCATTGAAGTCCCCGAGGACTAACACGATGTCTTTCTTCGGAATGGTGTCGACAAGGCTCTGGAGCTGAGAGTAGAAATCTTCCGACTCTTCGTCCGACCTTGATGAATCCGGAGCATAGACCTGTACCACGGAGAGGTTTTTGAACTTGCTTTTGAGTCGGATCATCATTAATCTCTCCGAGACAGACACCACTGATAGAAGAGATTTCCTTGCTGCTTTTGTCAGCAAAAAGCCGTCTCCTTGTCTGTGTGTTCCGTCTTGTCTTCCAGAAAGCAGGAGGGTTGCGTCTCCTATCTGTTCTTCGCTGATACCTGGTAGATGATTCTCTGAAAGGCCGATGATGTCCCAATTGTAGCGGTTTGCTTCACGGAGGAGCATGTCTTTCTTTCCTGGTTTCGAAAGTGTCCGAAGGTTTAACGTGCCGATTCTGGTGGTGATTTTTGTAGATAAAACCGGTCTAGCGTCCGTTTGTGACGGACTTGTCAAACGTTGCCTTGATTCGTTTCCAACGCTGTTGGCTGTCAATACATCGGTTGCCCCGGATGCGGTAGCTTGTCCGTCGGTTTCCCTGGACGCGGTAGCTTGTCCGTCGGTTTCCCCGGACGCGGTAGCCCTATTTCGTGTTTTCATTGATTGCCTAGTCATAAATCATAAAGAGGAAAAGTTTCTTGGCTAGCTTTTGAAGCAACGGCAAGCCAATCCTCTCTGCTTCTAGCCGGGACCGTTGACACCCTCGAGTGTGTCTTCCGCTCTTCGCAGTTGTCCTCGCTGGGAGGATCATCCCACTTGGCATCACGGCGTCACCAAGCAATTTATCCCATTACTGGGGGTGAGTTTAACGTCTTCGGGGCATATCCACGCGACGGTGGGCCCAGCAAGATCGCTAACAGAGGGGCTCACCTCCTCCTCTGTCCGTATTTATATCCCCCACACAAGGGTGCACCGACTGTTTAAGACCCCCAGAGACTGGTTCCCCCTTGGTCCGCGCCCTCTTATTTATTATTCGAGGGTATCCTCTATATCTGAAGGATGTTCCCCTATCCGCCACCTGGGGACACGCCTGAGTTGCTTTGGGGAAGCACCTGAGAAGTTACTCAGGAATCTCAGTCGCGCAAATATAATAAGTCCTAAAATAATCAATTGCAAGCCAATTAACCTGTCGTACACTGTTCCCAATATAAAAGTAAGGAAATGAAAACCTCGTTATGGTCCAAAACAGAAAAGAATAAAGGGACATTAAGGCTTACAAAAATAAGAGAAGCATTAGACTCCCAGATCCCCCTATTTACAAATGAGGACCAGAGATTAACGTATGTGGATGATAGATACGGATTATTCTCAAGCAATTTTTGGTGGAACATACTACTGACCGTATGTTTCATGTTCGCGATTTCCCTGACCATGAAAATCTTACTGACTTTTAATTATGGAAAAATCCTGAGACTAAGAAGGCAAAACCCAAAGGAAGAACACGGGGAAATGGCTGAAATGCAGAAGTTAAACCTGGAACCCCATGAGAACGTCTAAGCCAAGAAATAGGGAAGACATTAGAAAACGAGTGGGTATAGAGGTCTCCACTCGTCCTTGCTATGTCTTGTTCCCTCATTGTAAGCGTCGTTTACGTAAAACCGTGTGGCTATGACGCTGCAACATGCGTTTCTTAAACAGGACGGACGTGCGTGAACAATGAAGGCATGAAATATGTTGTAAACTGAGACCTCAAACTAAATGATGTAGCGTAATTTGTGCTAAATGGTTATTTTAAATCTAACTTAGAATTAAATAAGGGTTAAGAAGATTAAGATAAAGCGTGTGTAATAACTTATACTAAGGAAAATAATAAGAGACCTTATTTAAAATAGCTCTTATGAAAGTACTAAATAATCTTTGGCTTAAAGAGCGAGGTATTGACTAGGGGGTGAACCCAATCATATACATGATGTTTTCTGTCGTTTTAAGTTTTGATGTTGCTCTTTACTTTCAGTTGAAAACTTGTTTTTTTTATATGTAATTTCTGATCTTTTTTAAATAATGCTGGGAAATCCGGCGCCCCCTTCATAGCAATGTCCCTTCCCCCATGAAAACTTCCTTCATGGAAAGATCCTCCCAAATAACCCCCGACCCACTCCCCCCCCCCGACTACCAGAAAAAATCCCCCCGAAAACGTCTGTATACTTCCCAATAACCAATAATATATGTTAACCTTGGGTATAAGTTCATAACTTTCAGCCCTCCCCCCGGGGACTTCGGGGGATTAAGTCATTCTGAAAGACATAGTTGTTATATTTTCGGCCATGCTGAACAAAATGGCTATTCAAAATTTTGATCGGGTGACTTTGGGAAAAAATTGAGCGTGGGAGAGGGCCTAGTTGCCCTCCATTTTTTGGTCACTTAAAAATGGCACTAGTACTTTTAATTTCCGTTCGAATGAGCCCTCCCACGATATTCTAGGACCACTGGGTCGATACGATCACCCCTGGAAAAAAAACAAAAACAAACAAATAAACACGCATCCATGATCTTTCTTCTGGCAAAAAATGCAAAATTCCACATTTTTGTAGATAGGAGCTTGAAACCTCTGCAGTAGGGTTCTCTGATACGCTGAATATGATGGAGTGATTTTCATTAAGGTTCTATAACTTTTAGGGGGTCTTTCTCCCTTTTTTCGAAAATCAGCCAAATTTTCTCAGGCGCGTAACTTTTGATAGGTAGGATTAAACTTGATGACACTTATATATTTGAAATCAGCATTAAAATCTGATTCTTTTGATGTATCTATTTGTATCAAAATTCCGTTTTCTACAGTTTCGCTTACCATTGAGCCAGGTCGCTCCTTACTTACAGTTCGTTACCACGAACTGTTTGATACGCCACTCACTCAAGTTTACGATGTGTAAAACTCGAGAACAAACCGGTTTCTTTGTTAGTTTCTTCGTTACTTTAGAAACAAATTTGGGCTATATATTTGCACATTAGGGGGAGGGGGGTGTAGTATACCGGGTATGCATTCAAAATGTGTTAGGTACAATTATTCTACACATTATGAAGTAAGAATTGTTTTCTGACTTCAAACTGTCCAAATACTTTACCCCCCTCCCTTTGTGCAAATATATAGCCCAAATTATATATTTCCCATCTATTCTGTTACTTGTCTTTGTCTTGTCTCACGCTAAGCTGAAAGAAACTAACGAAAAAACTGTTTTTTTCTCGAGTTTTACACAGCGTAAACTTGAGTGAGTGGCATGTAATACAAAAGAACCGAAATTCCTTCCCCTGTGGAAAAAAAATCATATAAAATTCTCAAATGTGGAAAGCCTTGTTTTCCACGGGGGGTGGGTATTTTCAGGGGGGTTATTTTTCGCGCGGTGTTATTTTCTTCGGGAGTGGGGGGATTTTTTCGGGGGTATTTTCCAGGGGGTGTTTTCCGGGGGGAATTTTCTGGGGGAACGCCGGCCGCCGTCACTAGTATGTTTGTTGACAACGCACGTCTATCCTCGAATGCCCTTATTTTCACTCTCTTTATCACTTCTCCAATTTCGTTAACCATCCTGGAAGTATTACTTGCACAAGTGTGCCTGTCTTCTATGGATGTTTGTTTTGCTGCAGTGTCAGCCATTTCATTTTCACTAATGTTTGCATGTCCGGGTACCTAGTCCAATGTGATGGTTACTCCTTTTTCCGATAGTTTCTGTATTTCTTCACGGCAAAAGAAAATACTTTGGGAGCTGTTTTGTTTTCTAGATAGGTATTCTGGATTGCACGGTACGAAGGAATCATATGCTGACAATTTTGAATTTCCCGTGCTTTTTCACTGTGCTGGCGAAGCCATCTGTGAGCCCTCTGAATCCATTTTGGACCTCAAAAGATTTACTGTTTTAGTGACAGCAATTTTATCCCGTACGAAAAAAGTGAAACTCGTGATTCCTTGGAAAAGCACTTGATGTCACGGGAAATCCATTTAAAAACGAATTAAATCCAGGGTAATCCATGGCATTTCCTATCCCCATGGAAGGGGTTGGAATATCCATGTAAACATGGACAAATCCATGGCAGTGGCAACCCTGATTTAGTTCTGTTGCCAAACATAATCTTCGCTGCTGTCCCTATTGCTTCCCAGGCTCACCCCACTCCCCAAGAGGACAATATATAGTCCTAAGCTATATACAAGAGTTTGTTGGTTTCGGACCTTTGCCATTCTTTTTTTGCTTTTTCTTTTATTAACAGCTGGTTCATAATACCAAAGAAAGACACATGGAGAAAAAAAAACCCAGCAAACTTTTGTTTTTAGCCTAGGGTTATATCTGCCCCATTAGGGGAAAAGGAGCTGAGATGCAATTGTGATGGAAGTGAATATTCTATTTATAAAAAATATGGAACGGAAAATCTGATTGTACATTTCCTTTCTTTTTTTTCCAAGAAATCTAAACGGGATTTTCAAATGTTATTAGAAACTCCATTTCCGTCTCCAGGCAAGTCTAAGAACTGAAAACAAAATTTTCCCATGTATATTTTTTAAATTGGTGCAAGTTTAATTTTCATTCTTAGACTTTTTAAATTTCGCACTCGCAATCTATCAATGATTTTTCCACAACATTTTGGGTTGAAGCCTTCCAAAACGAATTTAAGAGAACTTACGAGCTAAGTGGTTTGTTAGCCGACTGGTTCGACTATAATTTCATTGTCGTGTTAAAACTCTTAAGACTTTTGAACTAACTTAATCTGAATCTCAAGGCTTGGTCTGCTGACTAAGAACTGTAAAGACTTGAATTGCCTCTTTTGATTTATTTCTAGTTCAGAGCAAAGAGTATGGAACACCATCTAGCGTTTGGTGACATTTGGCATTTTCTCAGTGTAGTAATAAGAATAATTAATCTAATTAGTGTAATTTGTAAAATTAGGGCAGTAATAAGGGTCTAATTTCAGTTCCTGACAAAAAAAGATTACAAAGCTTGAAAAATTGCCATGTTTCATCAATTACTAGATGGCGTTGATAGTTTTTTTTTCGCCGGCACTACCCTAGGTTCTATTCTTATGAGTTACCCACTCATATAAATTTAGAGCATAACCTAAAATGGTTCGTTAAGAAAAAAGTCTAATCTGTCACTTTAAAAAAGAAAAAAGGCAATTACGACCAAGAAAATTGTCGGTTGCAAACTTTAAGTGTTTTATGTTTTCATTTATCTTTGCTTCGAAGGAGTCCTCATAGTGGTAAGCTTAATAAAAATCCTTAAATTGTTCATTCACCATTAAAATGAAAAAAAAACTTTATAGGCATTGTTTTTCAACCGAGAGAATGTAGCCCTCCCTGGTTTTGCCAAATAATTTAAGGAAGAAGCAGAAGACAAAAAGACACACGCCGAGGTCGCCGATAAGTTCCGATTGCAATGGGTGCGAGATTGTATAATAAAGAATCTATAATGTCTGCAGAGTTAAATGCCATAATCATGGCATTAGAACACCTTATGGAAAATAAACCTTTTATTGCTAATTCAAATAATATTATAGTTTATTCTGACTCTTTATCAAGCCTTGATTTGCTGTCTTCAGCTCCTCAGTATAAGTTGGATATTGACACTTATCATTGTCTTAGTATTATAGATAATCTTGCTTCAAGTGGCATAAGAACTTATCTCCAGTATATTCCTAGCCACTCTGGTATAAGTGGTAATCATCAGGCTGATGAAATAGCAAAAAATGCAATAAATATTGACCAACCAAGTGGGAGACCAATCCCCATTAGAGATATTTACCGATGGAGACTATCAGATATTATGTTTAATAAGAATAATCCTGTTCTTTCCCCCTTTCCCAATAAGTATTTTTCTAAAATTTATCATAGAATTCGTTCTGGAACAGATAGACTAAATTTTCTTGCATTCTCTAATCAGTTTCCTAATTCAAGTGGTTGTGTTCCCCTGTCCCCTCTTTGCAGGTATTGCAATATGTATAATGAAACAATTGACTACTGCCTATTCGAATGTAATATGCTGACGTCTGCACAGCATACCTTGCTTTGTAAACTGTCAAAGTGCTTCAAACACCACAAAATCTCACTATCAGCCAAGAGCCTAGCCAACTATACCTGCACACAGAGCATAGAAATCGACATCTATCATTTTATATTTGAACTCCTTGAGTCGAAAGATCTACTGAAAGATATCTGAGAATATCTAATAAATAAGAGACAACCAAGCCATTAGCTCTGTAGCCCACAGAGTGAAGCAAAAGGAAAAGGGCTAAATAGTATCTACTGAAAAGCCCGCCTGCTGTGAAATAGAAGAAGAAGAAGTTCAACAACAACAGCAACACTCTAAGTAATTTACAAATAAATTTCTTGTGAATTATTATCTCGATTTATCAGTAGTTCAGTGTGGCCAGATTGGCTTATTTTACGCCAAACTGGCTTATTTTGTTGGCGACTGGCGTGAAAATTTTTGGAACTGGCTTGTGGCTTAAAACTTGGCTATTTTTATTTTGAGCTGGCTTATTTCTTGGCGTGATTTACTTTTTCGGGAAGAATTTATATTTTTTGGCAATTCATCCGATTTCGAACGAACGAACGAACGAATGCTCACGAAAGGTCAAAATCACGTTTTAACTCTATGGTCAAAATACGAATCTAACCGCGGCACTGCGGTGAAGTTTTCAAATCCTAAGAGGCACGTGGCTTCGTAACAACAGCATAAAAAGCATTAGCCATTAAGTCATGGGGTTGAACTACAGCTGAAGGTACAGTATATTAGCTGTTACTTATTAGTATAGAATAACGCCAGGAATCAAAGTCATAACAGGCATGTCTGTAACATCTACAGATCCTGTTTAACTGTTTAGTTCATGTGAGTCGTCCAGGAGTCGTCATGCTGTCGTCATGTACACTCTAGCTATTTTCTGTGGTTTGTATCTCTGTACAAACAGATTGGGTACACAGCCTAGCCGACTGGGTACACACCCCAATGCATTGGGTACTGCCCACAATATATTGGGTTCCCCCATACCCGTTTTCACTTTTTGTCTAGGCCTATTCTGAGAAAATACATTTATTTATATTTGAGGTTTTCTTTGCATCACTTCAGTTTAAATATGCTCAAAGGAAGAAGCAAATTGGTCATTGGTTTTCTCAGAATACATGCAAAAGTGAAAATCGTTATGGGGCAGTTGGGGATATTAATTGTTTTATGTACTACCATCAACATAATGTACTACTTCACCACTGCAGTAGTACACCACAGGATCTGTACCTAAGAATTTGAGTGCTACACCCCACAATCAGTACTAGATTAAACATGGCATAGGTCCTACTACGCTATATATAGAGTAGGTCCTGCTATGCTATATATGGAGTAGTACACTTGGTTAGATGTAGGTATCAAATTCTGAGGTACAGATCCTGTGGTATACTGCTACAGTGGTGAAGGAGTACATTATATGTTGATGGTTGTACATAAAACAATTAATCCCTAACTGGTATGGGGGGGGTACCCAATGCATTGAGGTGTGTACCTCAATGCATTGGCTACCAGCAAATTGGGTACATGCCACAGAAAAATAGCTGGTGTACATGACTGGTTTGCACCCCCATTTTTAGCAGTGATGAGCATCAGCTTGTGACATAAGCAAACCTGAAGCAATCAATCTTGTTTCAGACTCACTTTTATTCATTTTTCCCAATGTGTTTGCCTATAGTTAAATACTAGAGAAATTAGTTATATATAATATAGGCTAATAGCTAATATGTAATAAAGTACCATATAATACTAATGAAAATATCAGACAGAGATATATAAGTACAGGAGCAGGATAAGTAGACGAGTTACCCTTGCTTTGATGTCTGATTTCTTTGTTACTGTTGCTGTAGCCTCGGCCTATAGGGTAAGACTCCTAGTGATTAGCCAGTGCCTAATCTGAGCTGTTTCTCTGATTAGAATGCAGTATATCCTTTACCTGGCAGCTGAGACTTTAATCTTGACCACTACTAATTTTCAGAATTATCAATCTTGGCCAATAGTCTACAAATCTTGACCACAACATTGATAATTAAACATGAGACATTACCTTTAACAGACAGCAACTATGGAAGTTATCCTATAGTTTTTGTTATTTAGAAAAAAACCTTTCAGATTTTGAAATAAACAAGGTTCATTGTTATATTAAATTTAATCAATCAACTGTAGACAATCAAGGCAAGTGTCCTGAAAATCTGATCATTGACCCCTCTTCTTTCTGGGCTGGGTTGACAATAGATCCAAATCTTTAATTTGTTCTTCTTTTCTCATGATAAGTTCATACACTTCTTCTTGGGAGAATTCAATTTTTACTGAATGAGATAATCTCTTACTACATAGTTTCTCTTGTTGTAAAAATTATGTTACTGTTATAGTAAACTGCCTTGTTGTAAACACTGCTTATTAATATTCAAAATGTGGATGAATATGGAAAGATGTAAATCAGCTATTAGCTAATAATGTGAGGTAACATCATAGTAGGGTTTATCTAATTCAATATAGTCAGCGTATTTTGACCTACTATATATGGTGTTATACTATATAACACCATACTATATACTACTATATAGTACCTGCAAAATGGGCTATTGGCAACTTCTCCATTTGGCTGCTTTATTTTGTATGAAGGAGAGTGGTGGTTGAAGTTAGCTGTATTTGAACACAGGCAGTTGAACCAGACTGATTTATACTGGTTGGAAAGGGGGATAAATTTGGTGGCTTTAATTCAAGCAATGTTTTTAGTCATAATCTAGTTGTATCCCGTATAGTTAGAGATTTCACTGGTTCCATTTGGCTTTTTGCTTCTTGCTTTTCTATCTTGTCTGCTTTTTCATTTCCTTCTTTACCTAGATGACTAGGTATATATTGAAATTTAGTAACAAAGCCTAATCTTCCAAGGCTGCTTAGGTTTTCTTTGGTTTGATGTAGGCCTATGCCCAGTGTTTCAAAGTTAGTGTTTCATAGGATATAGAGAGCAGATTTAGAGTCAGAGAATATTACTATATGTTAATTGCTCTGTTTCAGTTTAATTAGGGTCTCTAAGCACAAACTAATTGCAGCTACTTCAGCTGTTAGTGTGCTGGTCCCTGCCTTGTGTTTTTTCACAGTGCATAGGCTGAGCTCTTTTAAAAAGCATCCACTTCCACATCCCTCTTCACTTAAAGATCGATCA
The DNA here is from genome assembly GCA_027921565.1 of Artemia sinica. Classification (NCBI taxonomy): domain Eukaryota; kingdom Metazoa; phylum Arthropoda; class Branchiopoda; order Anostraca; family Artemiidae; genus Artemia; species Artemia sinica. The sequence continues at coordinate 53,187,586 of CM051268.1, forward strand.
ACATATACTTGGGCATATCCATTAAATTCCCTTTTTAAGAGCTGTTTGAAATCATGGATTGCAGTTTGGGATTCAATTTGTTCTTATTTTGAGGGGAGGAATTCTAGTTTAACCCTGGGGTGATTGATCCCCAATTAAATTCGAATTCAACTCCTCCATACTCTCCTCCAGACTGCTCATGCTGGGTGGGCTTATAATAAAAATTAACCAGGAAAATATTAATTTTTAAAAGATTTAATCAGTCGGAATAACATAACTACAAGTGTAACTTGACCCCACAAAACCCCTGGAGAAAGGTATTTAAGTTATGACATTTGTCCATTGTCTATATAAAGTATTTGCTATTGAGAAAGATGTATGAATTTTTTCCATGGGGGGGGGAGGTTTTGGGCATTAGGCCTAATGGAAGGAATACTCATATAAACTTCAGAGAGGGCTCATTTGATTGGAAATTGAAAGTTCTAGTTCACTTTTCAAGCATCACAAGATATTGGAGGGTAGCCAGCTCCCCCCCCCAAACCTCTTTTTTTCCTGATGCATCCAATAAAAATTTTAAAGGTATCCAATAAAAATGTTCAAAGATCATATAACAAAAATTCTGGTGCCAACACAACCCCCCAGGGCCCAGGGCAGGCATTGTAAGTTGTGCCCTGGGGGCATATGAGTCTTATGGAAGGGATGCTCATATTCACTTCAAAGAGGGCTCATTTAATTGGAAATTCAAAGTTCTAGTTCAGTTTTAAGAGTCAAAAGGGATTGGAGGGCACCTAGTCCCCCCTCCCCTCCATTCCCTTTTTTCCTCAAACCCATCCGATAAGAACTTTGAGATAGCTTTTTTTTTAAATAGTTCAAAGATCGTATAACAAAAACTCCAGGGTCAACACAGCCCCCCCAGGGCCCAGGGGCAGGTGTTGTAAGTTACGCCCTGGGGAATATATGGCTCTTATTGAAGGGATGCTTGTAAAAACTTCAGAGATGGCTCATTTGATTGGAATTGAAAGTTCTAGTTCAGTTTTTTAGAGTAAAAAGAGATTGGAGGGCAACTAGCCCCCTCCCCCATGCTCCTTTTCCCCAAATACATCCAATAAAATTTTGAGATAGCCATTAAGTTAAAAATTGCTCAAAAGTCAGATAGCAAAAATTCAGGTGTCCTCACTACCCCCCAGGGCCTGGGGCAGGCATTGTAAGTTGTGCCGCATTGGGTCCACAGAGTATCATTATAGTAATCGGAGGTCCGATTCAGTGAAATTATGGGATACAGAAATTGCGGCGCACACACGGACAGTGCTCGAACTAACACAGGAGAAATCGAGCCGGTGGGCGTCCTCGTCAATAATTTTCCCCGAACTGTTGGACAGAAAAGTAAGCATGGTCGAGCATTTTCTGAACATAGCGCGCTGGAATTTCTGTAAAGTCTCTAGAGTTTCACATGGGGTAGCGGTTTATCGCAATTCTACTAAATACAGCCTCAAAATAATCTCTACACTGGAACTGAACTTCCGCAAACCAGGGAACGAATTGAAAGGTGGATAATGCCAGTAGGATCAAAGGACCTGAATAGTGGTGAGTATTTCTATAAAACGGCCGTCAAAACTTGGACACCATTAAAAGTAAAGTTAGATTTTGGGCAAAAAATTGTCTGGCTTATTTTTGGCTTGTTTTTCAAAGGCTGCGGCTTACTTTTTTGTTCACGATCTGGCCACACTGCAGTAGTTTTACCGAACCAATCTTGTTCAAAATCCTCCTCAGGGCCATATTGTGGTGTTTCTTTTGTGGATGGTGAAGTTTTTTTCCCCACATTAGACTGCAGACGGTCTGTTATCATAGTAGTATCCTTTCTTGTTTAGATTAAAGCTTATTCCAATAGGCAATGCATAGAACTCCCCCTAAAAAAAAAGTCCCCCCAGACCCCACCCCAAATACTAATGAAATTGATCCCCATCCTCGCTGGTCAAGCTCACTATCACAAAGCTCACATGATAGCTCTAATTCTGAGAATAGGACAATGATCAGTGTAGGGGCTAATGTCACTATAAATGATGATAATGGGTTTCAAGAGGTCCTTTCTAGAAGCTCCAAAAAAAGGAAAAAAATCTCCCCAATCAAAAGTATTTCCCCTCCCCCTGCCCAAGATTCTCCCTCCAAAAATTTAGGAATTTACCTCAAAATTTCTCCCAATACCCCCTTTGAAATAAAAAAGATTACTGCAATAAGCGTTGCAATTTTCAAATTGTTATAAAATCAATGTTTTCTCTTAACATTCACCGCGATGGATCTTTGCTAATAGCTGTCCAAGATCAGAAATCAGCAGATACAATAATTAATCTAAAATCTCTTCTGAATATCCCAATTAATGCATCTAAATGGAACCCAAAACAATCTCCAACAAAAATAGTAATATATAATGTTCCCCTAGAAATACCAATTCAGGAGTTAAAAGAAGGGCTCTCAGAAAGGGCTGGTAACACAATCTCTGTTGAAGATGATACAAAACTTGGTAAACCTAACTCTAATGGCCTAAAAACAAGTAGATCTTTCTTATTTACACTGAAGGGAAAAATTAACATCCCAGAAAAGTTATTCCTATCTGGGCAAATCAAACCGCACAAGGAATACAAGCCAAAGCCTATCCAGTGTCAGAAGTGTCTCAAACTGGGACACACAACAAACACCATAGCCTGTAGTAATTGTAAAGCATCCCATCCTAAAGAGTTGACAACTTGCAACAACACTCAGCCTACATGTATCAATTGTAAAGGCCCACATGAATCCACCAATAAATCACAATGCCTGGCATATAAGAAAAGAGCACTAACACTCCAAGTAGCAACAGAGAAGGCCATTCCATACATCTTTGCAGCTATAGAAGCAAATGCTGCCCAACCATACCAAATAAAGCCCATAATGAAACCAACCAAAACTCCCAAGTTAAACACTCCCAATGCATCAAGTACCCCTTATAAAACACCATCCTTTAAGCCCCCTAGCTCACATCCCTATTAGAAAGAATCACCAAGTCATCAAGCCTCCTTGTCCAATGAGATGAGGCCAGCCCCCCCCCCCCCCCTCCCAAGAAGAAACAAACCAGAAACGCTACCAGGAATTAATCCCTTAACTGACAGACAGGATGCACAACTAAACATGCAATCCCCAAATATATGCTTATTCATCCTAAACTGTAATGCAGTTCAGGCCATGAATATACATCAACTACAGAAAACAAAAATCATTGCAGAATTGGCAAAAATCTACATCCCTGATCATATGCTCATTCAAGCAAAAAAGGATCTTGCTTTACTATTAACAAAGCTGAACATTGATACACAGTCATATGAAAAATAAATCAACAACACAACACATATCAATACTCCAGTGGAACGTAAGATCACTCACAGAAAATAAGTTAAATGAACTAATATTTTTTATGAATAATAATTCCATCAATATTGCTTGCCTCCAGGAAACTCATTTAACCCAAAATCAACAAATTAAGTCTCTGGGATATACTATCCTGAGAAAGGATAGATCATCAGAGAGAAAAGGAGGTGGAGTAGCTTTAATAGTTAAAAATAATATAAAATTATGTTTCATTGAGCGTATGACTTCAAATAATACTGAGTTAGCTGTTGCTGCCCCTCCAAACCTGAATACATATTTCAACTACAATTGACCTACAAATTGTGTCTTTAAATATTTTGAATAAAATTTATATAAATAAAATTGATAGTCTATGTACTGACCACTTTGCCATAGTTTGCTCCCTAAACGAACCTGCTGAAACCCTATCACATACCTCCAAATATATCAACACTAAAGCAAATTGGCCTATGTTCCAAAATAAGCTAAATGATGAAATTACAAGTTTCACCCAAAATTCATGCATTTCAAACGCAACAGCTGACACACATGCTGAAGTTTTGGCATCTTTACAAATAAATACAGCTAATCATGCTATCCCCAGGATAACACCCAGGAAAACCTTCCCTAAACACTTTCCCAAAGCATGGTGGACAAATGAGTGCCAAAATAAAGAGAGAACAAAAAAGACAGCTAGGAGAACATTCTTAAAAAAAACCATCACCTACTACATATTTAAAAAAATTACAAGCAGAATGTAATCTAAAAAGGACCATAATAAATGCTAAATATAACTACTGGAATAATTTTGCAAATAATCTCTCCAGAAAAACACATGAGCCAATTATACATAAAGTCATAAGCCACATCTGTGGGAAAAAGACTTCCCCCAACCCACTCCTGTATGAGCTTATACATAATAATACCCATTATGACAATGATAATGAAAAAGCAAAGCTATTTGCCACTCTTTTTGTTAATAAGCTAACATCAAATAGTTGTAGCAAAATGTCCCCAATTCCTATGAACCCAAGTTGCCAACCTCGCCCAGGATCCGAGTATATAACCAGCCCCTTTTCAATCCTAATATGATGTATTGAATAATGCAATACATCATATTAGGACCAAGACTAGCGGCAGCTATGACAATATACACCCTACATGGATAAAGAATCTCACCCCTTCATGCAAACAGGAACTTCCAAATTGTTATAATCATGCTTGGGCTTCATCTATGTTCCCAGATGTCTGGAAATGTTCGTGCCTCCTACCAATCCTAAAGAAAAATAAACCCAAAAATAACCCTGAGTCTTATAGGCCCATAATGATTACTCCTGTGATGGGGAAAATAATGGACAAAATGATCTATTACCGACTTCTCTGGTTTGTTGAAAAAATAATATGATCCCTCACACTCAAACTGGTTTCAGGAAATACCATTCCTGAACAGATGCTTTCATATTGTTAACAAATGCAATAAATGAATGATTCTCAAAAAATGTCCTAGTTGCAGCTTTCCTAGATTTTGAAGGGGCATATGACAATATGAACCACTAAATCCTTTTAAATAAACTTGCAAACCTTGGACTACCCCCCAAGCTAGTATCTTTTATAAAATCTTTCATAGACTTGCGAAGTTTCATTGTTTGTGTAGGTTCAGCCTCTTCACCCCAAAAGACAATAACCAAAGGCCTTCCTCAGGGAGCAGTCCTCAGCGGCCTCCTCTTTACCCTATATCTCTGGGACATGAACCTCCCCCACACGAATTTACAGTATGCTGATGATCTGGTACTATGGTCATCTGGCAACACCTTTGAGATTGCACAGTCAAAGCTGCAAAAGTCACTTTTCTAATTTGAAAAATTTTCTCAACATTCAGATTTACTCATTGCACCTACCAAGTCAAAAATAATCCAATTTCACCGAAAGCGAAATCATGTTAATGCAAGACTAACTCTAAATGGAACGACTATTCCAGAAGATAATCATATTAATTACCTCGGTCTCATGTTTGACCAAAAACTTAATTTCCACCTCCACATTTCAAACACAATAAAAAAAATGCTATAGAAAAACAAGTATACTAAAAAGACTTCTTTCCACACCCTGGGGCTGTAAGGAGAAAACCTTACTCTAGTTTTATAAATCACATATAAGACCCCATATTGACTATGGGCTCATCGTCTATGGTGCATTTGCAAAGACCCAGATGCAAAAAATTGAAACAATACAAAATGATATAATACGTCTCATATTTGGTCTTAGGAAACCCACAAGCACCAAGTTTCTGCTTATGGAGAGTGGATTAACAACAATAAGGGAGAGACGTAGCTTTCTCTTGATAAAACATCTTACAAAAATTGAATCAAATAGCTCACACACCCTAGATAATTGGTTAAGAAATCCAGCCATGTATAGAGGCATTGCAGATGAGTATGCCAATATTCAGAAGAAGTTCCCTGTACCCGCAAAGTCTATTGCACATACTTTCCCCCAAACCCCTCCATGGAATTGGTCAATCCCCATAATAAATACTGATTTCTCAAAGTGGCCTAAAGATTTAACCCCCATTGCTTTTGTCAAGAAGAAATTCGCTGAACTTAATGCAATTACTTATAAAAACCACTTCCAAATATCTGTTGATGGGTCAAAAATGAATGAGAAGGTAGCAAGTGGTGCATTCCTTCCTCACCTGAAAATTGCAATGGGTGAGAGATTGTATAATAATGTATCTATAATGTCTGCAGAGTTAAATGCCATAATCATGGCATTAGAACACCTTATGGAAAATAAACCCTTGATTGCTGATTCAAATAATATTATAGTTTATTCTGACTCTTTATCAAGCCTTGAGTTGTTGTCTTCAGCTCCTCAGTATAAGCTGGATATTGACACTTATCATTGTCTTAGTATTATAGATAATCTTGCTTCAAGTGGCATAAGAACTTAGCCAACTATACCTGCACACAGAGCACAGAAATCGATATCTATCATCTTATATTTGAACTCCTTGAGTCGAAAGATCTACTGAAAGATATCTGAGAATATCTAATAAATAAGAGACAACCAAGCCAGTAGCTCTGTAGCCCAAAGAGTGAAGCAAAAGGAAAAGGGCTAAATAGTATCAACTGAAAAGCCCGCCTGCTGTGAGATAGAAGAAGTTCATAGAATACCCAAAAATAACCCTGAGTCTTATAGGCCCATAATGATTACTCCTGTGATGGGGAAAATAGTGGAGAAAATGATCTATTAACGACTCCTCTGGTTTGTTGAAAAAAATAATATGATCCCTCACACTCAAACTGGCTTCAGGAAACACCATTCCTCAACAGATGCTTTCATATTGTTAACAAATGAAATTAATGAATCATTCTCAAAAAATAATGTCCTAGTTGCAGCTTTCCTAGATTTTGAAGGGGCATATGACAATGTGAACCACCAAATCCTTTTAATTAAACTTGCAAACCTTGGACTACCCCCCAAGCTAGTATCTTTTATTAAATCTTTCATAGAATTGCGAAGTTTCATTGTTTGTGTAGGTTCAGCCTCTTCACCCCAAAAGACAATAACCAAAGGCCTTCCTCAGGGAGCAGTCCTCAGCTGCCTCCTCTTTGCCCTATATCTCTGGGACATGAACCTCCCCCACACGAATCTACAATATGCTGATGATCTAGTACTATGGTCATCTGGCAACACCTTAGAGATTGCACAGTCAAAGCTGTAAAAGTCACTTTTCCAATTTGAAAAATTCTCTTAACATTCAGATTTACCCATTGCACCTACGAAGTCAAAAATAATCCAATTTCACCGAAAGCGAAATCATGTTGATGCAAGACTAACTCTAAATGGAACAACTATTCCAGAAGATAATCATATTAATTACCTTGGTCTCATGCTTGACCAAAAACTTAATTTCCACCTCCACATTTCAAACACAATAAAAAAATGTTATAGAAAAACAATTATACTAAAAAGACTTCTTTCCACACCCTGGGGCTGTAAGGAGAAAACCTTACTCCAGTTCTATAAATCACATATAAGACCCCATATTGACTATGGGCTCATCGTCTATGGTGCATGTGCAAAGACCCAGATGCAAAAAACTGAAATAATACAAAACGATATAATACGTGTCATATTTGGTCTTAGGAAACCCACAAGCACCAAGTTTCTGCTTATGAAGAGTGGCTTAACAACAATAAGGGAGAGACGTAGCTTTCTCTTGATAAAACATCTTACAAAAATTAAGTCAAATAGCTCACACACCCCACATAATTGGTTAAGAAATCCAGCCATGTATAGAGGCATTGCAGATGAGTATGCCAATATTCAGAAGAAGTTCCCTGTACCCGCAAAGTCTATTGCACCTACTTTCCCCCAATCCCCTCCATGGAATTGGTCAATCCCCATAATAAACACTGATTTCTCAAAGTGGACTAAAGATTTAACCCCCATCACGTTTGTCCAGAAAAAATTTGCTGAACTTAATATAATTACTTATAAAAACCATTTCCAAATCTTTGTTGATGGGTCCAAAATGAATGAGAAGGTAACAAGCGGTGCCTTCCTTCCTCACCTGAAAATTGCGATGGGTGAGAGATTGTATAATAATGTATCTATAATGTCTGCAGAATTAAATGCCATAATCATGGCATTAGAACACCTTATGGAAAATAAACCCTTGATTGCTAATTCAAATAATATTATAGTTTATTCTGACTCTTTATCAAGCCTTGAGTTGCTGTCGTCAGCTCCTCAGTATAAGCTAGATATTGACACTTATCATTGTCTTAGAATTATAGATAATCTTGCTTCAAGTGGCATAAAAACTTATCTTCAGTATATTCCTAGCCACTCTGGTATAAGTGGTAATCATCAGGTTGATGAAATAGTGAAAAATGCTATAAATATTGACCAGCCAAGTGGGAGACCAATCCCCATTAGAGATATTTACCGATGGAGACTATCAGATAGTATGTTTAATAAGAAAAATCCTACTCTTTCCCCCTTTCCCAATAAGTAGTTTTCTAAAATTTATCATAGAATTCGTTCTGGAACAAATGGACTAAACTTTCTTGCATTCTCGTATCAGTTTCCTAATTCAAGTGGTTCAGTTTCCCTGTTCCCTCTTTGCAGGTATTGTATTATGAATAATGAAACAATTGACCACTGCCTGTTTGAATGTAATATGCTGACGTCTGCACAGCATACTTTGCATTGTAAACTGTTAAAGTGCTTCAAACACCACAAAATCTCACTATCAGCCAAGATCCTAGCCGACTAAACCTGCACACAGAAATCGATATCTATCATCTTATATTTGAACTCCTTGAGTCGAAAGATCTACTGAAAGATATCTGAGAATATCTAATAAATAAGAGACACCCAAGCCAGTAGATCTGTAGCCCACAGAGTGAAGCAAAAGGAAAAGGGCTAAATAGTATCAACCGAAAAGCCCGCCTGCTGTGAAATAGAAGAAGAAGAGGGGGAAGAGCTGTTTGCAAATCAATCGATAATTTCCAGCGTGATGAGTGGGATTCCCCCTTGCATGGCATGGAACAGTCATTAGGGTTGGAGAAACAAGTGTATCAGGTAAATAATTTTATCAACTAACGTTCCTCCACTGCTTACTTGAAAAAAAAACGCGTCAAAACTATTCGGTTTAGGGAGTAACTTACACGAAAAGAGATCAGTACTACTTGCAGATTAGTTTCGATTGATCTACCCATTCCCCTATTTTCAGTGTTTTGGATTAATTCCAGATATTGCACAAAAGTAATTAAAAAGTGTCTGTAACCCTTTGCCAATCACCTGAGGTTATACAACGGACTTCTCTGTACTTATCTACGGCTGACATTTAATTTTCACCAACGAGTAGAAGATTTCTGTCTAATTTTTTGTCTCTTTTTAAAGAATGAGGATTAAGGCACCGAAATAAAAGAAAAAGGGTTCTGTTAAAAGAAATAAAAAACTATTGATACTCAAGATACAAAAGCGAGCGGAAAAAATATATATATTTTTTCCACGTTAGTCTTACATTATAAAATAATCCGTAACGTATTTTTGTTTTTGTCTTTTTTTAAAGAATGAGGATTAAGGCACCGAAATAAAAGAAGAAGGGTTCTGTTAAAAGAAATAAAAAACTATTGATACTCAAGATACAAAAGCGAGCGGAAACAATATATATATATATATATTTTTTCCACGTTAGTCTTACATTATAAAATAATCCGTAACGTATTTTTGTTTTTGTCTTTTTTTAAAGAATGAGGATTAAGGCACCGAAATAAAAGAAGAAGGGTTCTGTTAAAAGAAATAAAAAACTATTGATACTCAAGATACAAAAGCGAGCGGAAAAAATATATATATTTTTTCCACGTTAGTCTTACATTATAAAATAATCTGTAACGTATTTTTTTTTTGTCTCTTTTTAAAGAATGAGGATTAAGGCACCGAAATAAAAGAAAAAGGGTTCTGTTAAAAGAAATAAAAAACTATTGATACTCAAGATACAAAAGCGAGCGGAAATAATATATATATTTTTTCCACGTTAGTCTTACATTATAAAATAATCCGTAACGTATCTTTTTTTTGTCTTTTTTTAAAGAATGAGGATTAAGGCACCGAAATAAAAGAAAAAGGGTTCTGATAAAAGAAATAAAAAACTATTGATACTCAAGATACAAAAGCGAGCGGAAAAAAATATCCATATTTTTTCCACGTTAGTCTTACATTATAAAATAATCCCTAACGTATTTTCTCGGTCACTTCCCAGATTTTTCTTTCATGAAATTAATAGATTTGGATCGTATAATTGATTTACTTCGGATGGTTCACAAGACAATGAAAGTAGTTAATCAGCCACAAACTAAGAATTTCCATGTTTGATAATTTTCGTAAATGACGTTGCAGTTTCTAATTTTCAGTCTACTGGACATGCATGCATTCTCACATATCCATAACGACTACTATTGACAGCCTTCTTGAAGGATTACTTTCTGCAACATGAAGTTGAAACACTTGACTTAGTGGCTTGCTATATAATCAAAATCAAAAGAGTTGGAGACGGGCTGGGGATCCACATGTTTGACAAAGATAAACAATACCTTCAAAGAAAAGAAAACAATACCTTCAAAGGAAAGCCACACTTTCTTAAGCTGTTTTGTGCCAGATTTATTAGCTTGATATTTTGGTGATTGTTCACCTTTTTTTTTATTTGACACTCGCTACTAAAAAACTACGTGTTAGGGTCTCTTTTATCTAAAATTGAATTCCCAATTTTTCTCTATTTTTAAGATACATATCATTGTGTAATTTCTCATTTGACCTGTTCAAACAATCAGATTTCATTGTCCATGGAACGTTAAAACTCCATTGCTTGAACATGGAGCTTTCAATACAGAAATGATTCTGCTGAGAGCTGCCTAAGAAAACCTACCTGGCACAGGTACACCCCCAGAACTCGACCAGATGTTCTGATCAAAAATTATCTTTCCTATACATAGACAGTAGGCTCCTAATCTTGGACATTATAGGGCCGTCCTTTTGCACTAAGATCTTACATCTAAGATCTCGCATCTTTCTGCAAAGATTTCCGTTCGTTTAACTCATCTTTGTTCTAAGATCTTACAGCTCACTGATGTAAGCAAAAAGTGTGAAGGATGCCATCTTTCTGCCATATAGAACAATGATGAGAGAACTTTGATGATGTACTCATCATTCTTCTTAGACCGTTAATCAGAGCAAAATGATGAAGGACGTTTGCAAAAGAACACTATAAGATGTAAGATCTTAGCACAAAGCTGAGTAAAAGAACGGCCCTTATGTATATAGGATTAGATAGTAGTGATTGGCTGATGATTAGGACTAGACCAGTTAGGATTAGCTGACTATAATCTTAGGATACCTCTGGTCTAGCTGACTATAATTTTGGGATACCTCTGCTCTTTAAAATTTGAATTTAGACAAAAGTTAGCTCTACACTCTAGTTTATATAAATACAATTATTCTGTTTCAGAGCACTTGTCATTAGGATATATTTTCAAACTTTAATATCCTGTGTCAAAGATTAGACAGCATTTTCTAAGATTAGGCTCAAGGTTTAAATGTGTGGCCAGGATTAGGCTCCACTATTGTCTATCAGTTTATTTGAAATTGTGAGGGTTGTGCATTGTTAAAATATTCAAGCTGATCACATATTTGTCAAAAGATTTTGACACATCCAATGGTGAAACAATCCACTTTCTAGGTGGTGTAATAGATATTTTACAATGATTTAGCCGCTAAAGAGTGGATTATATGACAGACTACAAGGTATCTTACCATACAACTGGTCATTGAAAATGGTGTAAAACCGAAAATGCATTTTCCAATTTGTTCTAATGTCCTTAGAAAGTTTGACCTTTTCAAGTACAACAACCAAGCAGTGAGAAAAACATTTTCTCTTGAATTACAAAATATTAGCCACACCCCGTTAGTTCCTAGCACATTAGTTTTAGAACAAGAAGACTCTAACTTTAGATCATGAATTTTCTTCTTTTTTCTTCGAAATTAATAAAAGTATATACACAAGACCAAATCACAACTTATAGCTTAGTGCTAGCTCCTTCTTTCTTTTCTTCTTTGTTATCTTTCTTTTCTTCTTTGTTATCTTTCTTCTCTTCTTTTTTAGTTTCCTTTGTGCCCTCCTCCTTCTTTTTCTCAGATTCCTTGTTAGCTAATTTGTTGTTAATCAAATTATGCAGAGCGATGATAGAACGAGCAAGGGCTGCCACGTACAACACTCCCATTTGATCATTTGTTTCAATAAAAAGGGATTTGATAAATTGCGGTTGGGTGACGTCAGGTAGTAAATTGAAAATATCTTGAAGCTGATAGACAATCTGATGGTTTACAGGTAATTTGCCATCTACAACCTAAAATACAAAAAACAAATGAGACATGCTACAAGAAAAAGCCGACGCCAATTAGCAGTTTACACAAATAATTAATTCTTATAGAGTTGTCAATATAAGTTTTCCCACTAACTTTCATGAAGTACTTGCTTTTGCTAGGAAAGAAATTAAACTTTTTGACTTCTTATATAAAACCAACAAAGTTGACAAATAACAGAAGAAAACTGGAGCTAATTTCGAAATTGGGAAATTAATGGTGATTTAAAGCTGAATAGGGCCGTCCTAGCCGAGTGGTTAGCACGTTAGACTTTATATCCTTTGTCCGAGAGGATAGGAGTTTGAGTCCTGGTGTCTCTGCTTATTTGGTTTCAAACGGGTGTCTGGCGTGACTCTGTAAGCTCAGCAAGAGTTGTCCCCACTCTAAACAGGCACCTGGAGAAACCTGGAGAAGGTAAACAGGAAGAGTGTGGGAAAGCACAGGATGGCTGGCCCCCAGCCTCCCATTGCACTTCCTGGCTGAAGAGCCATGAAACAGAGATCAGCATCGCCGGTAGAGATGTAACGCAGTATTCTTTACCTTTAAAGCTGAATAATAACCTTTTTGTGAAGGTAAAGTCCTTTACTAAAGGAAAACACAACAAGCTAACTTATCTCTTTCGACTTCTATAATTCGAATCGACACGTTGTATTTGTTTTATTTGTATCTTTTAACAAAGAAATAAATGAAGCCAGAATTTCTCTAAATAGTCTTTATCAAACCAGGTTAAGAAAAACTTAGTTTAAATTCTGTAATAAGTGGAGTAAGGGGATAATAACCAGCTTTAGCAGCAGATGTGTACTAAATACCAAACCTCGAGTTATAACCCATTGCCGTAACACGCACAATAAAAAGAACAACCATAAAACACTAAATTACATCTATTTCCCGTTTCTTACCATGGAACGCCCCAGCACTTTAATATCGATAAAAAGACTTCTTTACATATATAGTTAAATTCTGGAAAATAGCTAACCTTAACCTATACTAGAAAAGTGTAGGATAGTTTTGGGACAGACAGTCACAAGTGCTGGCACCAAAATCTGTCTTGTTGTATTGAACTCAACTCCTGCCAACCCTTCTTTGAGCAAGGGGAATGTAGGTAGCATTTTACGTCCAGCAGTGCATCACTTATCCTGCTATTTCCCTAGTAATCAAAATAATATTTACTGTTCCTGAATCAGGTACAACGGCAATTTTTTCTCACTGTAATTTTTTTTTTTAATGAGTTTCATTTTTTGGTTACTATGGGCGTGGTTCGTTCTTTGCTAGATTGCGCCTACTGGGGCAACTATGATTTTGTGTTGTAACTGATCCTTAAACCTACTGCGCCTCTTCCTCTTTCTTTCTTTTTCATTCTTGCGTCTGAAGTATCTAATATTATCATGATGTCATTGCTGATTTTTTATTTGGGATGGGGGTCAGCAGTGTGGCTTTCTTTGACTAAGTGGGTACCTGGGAAAATCTGGGAGTAAAAAAAAATAGGAACCGTCAGATGATTTGTCCTCAACCACGCATAGCACAACCGCCCAAAGGCAAAGAATCAAGAGATCGGTACTTGCGCTATGTAGACCATGAGTTAAGCATGCGAAAGTTTCTTTTTTTCTAGTGCGACAATATAGGGCAGAACAGAAGTCTGTCAAAAAAATTCGAACCCAATTATAAATAAAATTCAAATAGAGATAAAAATCTTTTTAATACACAGTGATTCTCGCAAAGTGATAAAATTTCACAAAAAATACTAGATATTTCGGTCATATATGCAGTGACAGTCATCAGTAGTAACACTAAACTAAAACAACTAAAAACAAAAGTATACGAAATGAAATAAAATATTGTTTAATAATCTAATTCTTTTCAAAGCAAAAGCGGAAGCTAGTCTCTTTGACCTTCTTAGATCCGGTTCATTAGCCTTGAAATGAACTAAGACTTGGACAGAGGTTAACTACATTGGGTGAATTGAACTTCACTTTATCAGATTTTAATAAATTAGCGAAGATAGAATTCAAACCAAATTCACATGTGTCATGATTTAAAGCTATATTCTTGAATAAAATTTTCTTAATTTCAAGAATTTCACGAAAATTTTGCTTTAAACCCCGGTCCCTAGAAATCAAAGAGACATTATCGAACAAAATAAAATGGTCAGGAAAATTAGAAATATGTTCCGAAAGGGTTGAAGTTAAATCTTCAGACTTAGAATATTGCTTTAAAGCCGATGAAATAGAGTCTTTATACTGTAATTTCTCATTTCCAAATTCTGGTTAGTACGTCCCACATATGAGCTTCCGTAAGTACATGGGATCTGATAGACCACACTTTGTTGCCCCAATGAAGTTAGATCCTTCCAAGAATTTAGAAAACTACCGAAAGTGTTATTACTCTTTAAAGCTACCTTTAGACCATTACTCTGTAAAATTCTTATAAGTTTTTCACTTAGCCGGGATACATACGGTAAGGAATAAAAAACAAACTAACAACCTTCTCCAGAGTTGTCTCCAGGACTTCCTTAGAAATCTCTAGAAACTTTTTCCTTCTTTTTGAAAAAGTCTGGTTAATTAACCACTCTGGATACATGTTACTTAATTAGTATTTTTCTTGGAAAAGATAACTCCACCTCAAATATTCTGGAGAGCAAATAGTAAAGATCGGCTTAGTTAAAGAAATGATCGAACCTATTTTTACTTGGCGAGCGTGACTGGAGCTTTATGACAAAAATCTGTTGTTATTTGTCGGTTTTCTGTAAATTTTAAAATCCAGACTATTTTCACTTTTTAAAAGAAGAACATCAAGAAAAGGGAGTTTCCCATTCTCTTCTAATTCAACAGTAAACTTTAACCCCCCCCCCAACAAAAAAAAATTAAGAGGTTCCAAAAATCCTTTTAATTCCTCCTCCCCATAATCCCATACTGAAATAATGTCATCCATATACCGGATCCAAGAAATATACTTAAAAAATATAAATCTAACGCAATTGTTTCAATATTTTCCACAAAAATATTAGCTAATAATGGAGATAAAGGGGCTCTCATCGGTAAACCATTTACTTGTTCGAAAAATTCCCTTCTGAATTGAAAAAAAAAGAACTTATTGCACAACCTTATTAAATACATAATTACAGAAATTTCCAAATCTGTTTTGCCACAAATCAAGTCCAAATTTCTTAACAGCTTTCTTTCCATAAGAGTTTTGGCTGCTTCTACATCAATATTTGTGTACATTGATACAATGTCGAAGCTTGAAAGCAAAGAACTTGACGAAATTTCTACTTTTTTCAGTTTTTCAACCAAATTCGAAGAATTTTTAATGTACGAAATTTGTGTAGAAAAATGTGGTTTACAGAATGACACTAACCACATCCTCAAAACACTTGTTGATGACCTTGTACTTGACACAATTGGTCGTAATGGTAGGTTAGGCCTATGGATTTTGGGAAGTCCATATAACTTGGGTACAAAGAATTGCATGGCAGGCATTTGTAATAAATGAGGTGTAATTTTTCTTTCATCTTTCAAACACTTTAATTCGTTTTTAAACTTACTTGTAAAAGAGTCTGTCGGATTATACGATAACTTTTTGTATGTTTTTTTATCATTTGGTAAAATCCTTAATTTTGATTCATAGTCCTCAGTATTCATCACAACTAAAGTGTTACTCTTATCTGCTTTTGTAATGGTAATTGAACCATCCTTTTTAACTTTTTTAGAATTTTTATGTCTTTGATGGTCGCACTAGGAAATTCCCGTTTCAATACAAAATTAGAAAGGGTTTTCACGGTAGAATCTCTTACTAAGCTAACATCTTTTATTAGGCTTGCGTTTTTATACAAAGATGTTTCTATTGAAGAGATAATACCTTCCACGGAGATATTATCAGGTTTAAAACAAAATTTCGGACCCTTTTCAAGCACGATTGTTCTTGTATCGTTAAAGTTCTTTATGAAAAATTAACCACACCTGGTCCAAGAATTGACGAAGGTATTACCACATTATTTGTTGATAATTTTGAAAACTCTTTAGCAATCTTTCTCTGGAAAGGTAAAAGATCACCATCAAATTTTTTATTGAAACTGGAATTTCCTAGTACGACCATCAAAGACATAAGAATTCTAAAAAACATAAAAAAGGATGGTTTAATTACCATTACAAAAGCAGATAAGAGTAACACTTTGGTTGTGATGAATACTGAGGACTATGAACCAAAATTAAGGATTTTACTATATGATGAAAAAAACATACAAAAAGGTATCGTAAAATCCGACAGACTCTTTTACAAGTAAGTTTAAGAACAAATTAAAGTGTTTGAAGGATGAAAGAAAAATTACACCTCAACTTTATTACGAATGCCTGCCACGCAGTTCCTTGTGCCCTAAGTTATATGGACTTCTCAAAATCCATAGGCCAAACTTAACATTACGACCATTTGTGTCAAGCACAAGGTCACCAACAAGTGTTTTGAGCAAGTGGTTAGTGTCAATCTGTAAACCACTTTTGTCTATACAAATTTCGTACGTTAAGAATTCTTCGAATTTGGTAGAAAAACTTAAAAAAGTAGAAATTTCGTCAAGTTCTTAGCTTTCAAGCTTCGACATTGTATCAATGTACACAAATATTGATGTAGAAGCATCCGAAACACTTCTAGAAAGAAAGCTGTTGAGACATTTGGACTTGATTTGTGGCAGAACAGATTTGGAAATTTCTGTAATTGTGTATTTAATAAGGTTGTGCAATAAGTTCTCTTGATTTTTTTCAATTCAGAAGGGAATATTTCGAACAAGTAACTGGTTTACCGATGAGAGCCCCTTTATCTCCATTATTAGCTAATATTTTTGTGGAAAATATCTTTGTCAAGTTCTCTGCTTTCACGCTTCGACATCGTATCAATATACACAAATATTGATGTAAAAGCAGCTGAAACTCTTCTAGAAAGAACGCTGTTGAGAAATTTGGACTTGATTAGTGGAAAAACAGATTTGGAAGTTTCTGTAATTATGTATTTAATAAGGTTGTGCAATAAGTTCTCTTGATTTTTTTCAATTCAGAAGGGAATATTTCGAACAAGTAACTGGTTTACCGATGAGAGCCCCTTTATCTTCATTATTAGCTAATATTTTTGTGGGAAATATTGAAACAATTGCGTTAGATTCATATTTTTTAAAAATATTTTTTGGGGCCAGTATATGGATGACATAATTTCAGTATGGGATTATGGGGAGGAGGAATTAAAAGGATTTTTGGAACATCTTAATTGTTTGGGGGGGGGGGGGTTAGAGTTTACTGTTGAATTAGAAGAGAATGGGAAACTTCCTTTTCCTGATATTCTTCTTTTTAAAAAATTAAAATAGTCTGTATTTTAAAATTTACAGAAAACCAACAAATAACAATAGATTTTTGTCATATAGCTTCAGTCACGCTCGCCAAGTAAAAATTGGCTTGATCATTTCTATAGCTGACCGGATCTTTAGTATTTGCTCTCCAAAATTTTTTTAGGAGAATTTGTTATTTTTTTTACAGAAAAACACGAATAAGTAACATGTATCCAGAGTGGTTAATTAACCAGACTTTTTCAAAAAGAAGAAAAAAGTTTCTAGAGATCTCTAAGGAAGCCTTGGAGACAACTCGGGAGAAGGTTGTTTGTTTGTTTTATATTCCTTACCATATGTACCCAGGCTAAATGAATAACTTAAAAGAATTTTACAGAGTAATGGTCTAAAGGTAGCTTTAAAGAGTAATAATACTTAGGGTAGTTTTCTAAATTCTTGGAAGGATCAAAATTCATTGGGGCGACAAAGTGGGGTCTATCAGATCCCATGTACTTGCGGAAGCTCATATGTGGGACTTACTAACCAGAATTTTGAAATGAGATTATTAAAGCATAAAGACTCTATTTCATCGGTTTTAAAGCAAGGTTCTAAGTCTGAAAATTTCACTTCAACGCTTTCGGAACATTGTTTTAATTTTCCAGACCATTTTATTTTGTTCGATAGTGTCTCTTTGATTTCTAGGGACCAAGGTTTAAAGCAAAATTTTCGTGAAACTCTTGAAATTAAGAAAATTTTATTCAAGAATATAGCTTTAAATCGTGACATAGGTGAATTTGGCTTGAACTCTATCTACGATAATTTATTAAAATCTGATAAAGTGAAGTTCAATTCACCCAATATTTTTAAAAAATATGAATCTAACGCAATTGTTTCAATATTTCCCACAAAAATATTAGCTAATAATGAAGATAAAGGGGCTCTCATCGGTAAACCAGTTACTTGTTCGAAATATTCCCTTCTGAATTGAAAAAAATAAGAGAACTTATTGCACAACCTTACTAAATACATAATTACAGAAACTTCCAAATCTGTTTTTCCACTAATCAAGTCCAAATTTCTCAACAGCGTTCTTTCTAGAAGAGTTTCAGCTGCTTTTACATCAATATTTGTGTATATTGATACGATGTCGAAGCGTGAAAGCAGAGAACTTGACAAAGATATTTTCCACAAAAATATTAGCTAATAATGGAGATAAAGGGGCTCTCGTCGGTAAACCATTTACTTGTTCGAAAAATTCCCTTCTGAATTGAAAAAAAGAGAACTTATTGCACAACCTTACTAAATACATAATTACAGAAACTTCCAAATCTGTTTTGCCACAAATCAAGTCCAAATTTCTTAACAGCTTTCTTTCCATAAGAGTTTTGGCTGCTTCTACATCAATATTTGTGTACATTGATACAATGTCGAAGCTTGAAAGCAAAGAACTTGACGAAATTTCTACTTTTTTTCAGTTTTTCAACCAAATTCGAAGAATTCTTAATGTACGAAATTTGTGTAGAAAAATGTGGTTTACAGAATGACACTAACCACATCCTCAAAACACTTGTTGATGACCTTGTACTTGACACAATTGGTCGTAATGGTAGGTTAGGCCTATGGATTTTGGGAAGTCCATATAACTTGGGTACAAAGAATTGCATGGCAGGCATTTGTAATAAATGAGGTGTAATTTTTCTTTCATCTTTCAAACACTTTAATTCGTTTTTAAACTTACTTGTAAAAGAGTCTGTCGGATTATACGATAACTTTTTGTATGTTTTTTTATCCTTTTTAACTTTTTTAGAATTTTTATGTCTTTGATGGTCGTACTAGGAAATTCCCGTTTCAATACAAAATTAGAAAGGGTTTTCACGGTAGAATCTCTTACTAAGCTAGCATCTTTTATTAGGCTTGCGTTTTTATACAAAGATGTTTCTATTGAAGAGATAATACCTTCCACGGAGATATTATCAGGTTTAAAACAAAATTTCGGACCCTTTTCAAGCACGATTGTTCTTGTATCGTTAAAGTTCTTTATGAAAAATTAACCACACCTGGTCCAAGAATTGACGAAGGTATTACCACATGAAAAAAACAAGAGAACTTATTGCACAACCTTATTAAATACACAATTACAGAAATTTCCAAATCTGTTCTGCCACAAATCAAGTCCAAATTTCTCAACAGCGTTCTTTCTAGAAGAGTTTCAGCTGCTTCTACATCAATATTTGTGTACATTGATACAATGTCGAAGCTTGAAAGCTAAGAACTTGACGAAATTTCTACTTTTTTAAGTTTTTCTACCAAATTCGAAGAATTCTTAACGTACGAAATTTGTATAGACAAAAGTGGTTTACAGATTGACACTAACCACTTGCTCAAAACACTTGTTGGTGACCTTGTGCTTGACGCAATTGGTCGTAATGGTAAGTTAGGCCTATGGATTTTGAGAAGTCCATATAACTTAGGGCACAAGGAACTGCGTGGCAGGCATTCGTAATAAAGTTGAGGTGTAATTTTTCTTTCATCCTTCAAACACTTTAATTTGTTCTTAAACTTACTTGTAAAAGAGTCTGTCGGATTTTACGATACCTTTTTGTATGTTTTTTTCATCATATAGTAAAATCCTTAATTTTGGTTCATAGTCCTCAGTATTCATCACAACCAAAGTGTTACTCTTATCTGCTTTTGTAATGGTAATTAAACCATCCTTTTTTATGTTTTTTAGAATTCTTATGTCTTTGATGGTCGTACTAGGAAATTCCAGTTTCAATAAAAAATTTGATGGTGATCTTTTACCTTTCCAGAGAAAGATTGCTAAAAAGTTTTCAAAATTATCAACAAATAATGTGGTAATACCTTCATCAATTCTTGGACCAGGTGTGGTTAATTTTTCATAAAGAACTTTAACGATACAAGAACAATCGTGCTTGAAAAGGGTCCGAAATTTTGTTTTAAACCTGATAATATCTCCGTAGAAGGTATTATCTCTTCAATAGAAACATCTTTGTATAAAAACGCAAGCCTAATAAAAGATGTTAGCTTAGTAAGAGATTCTACCGTGAAAACCCTTTCTAATTTTGTATTGAAACGGGAATTTCCTAGTACGACCATCAAAGACATAAAAATTCTAAAAAAGTTAAAAAGGATGGTTCAATTACCATTACAAAAGCAGATAAGAGTAACACTTTAGTTGTGATGAATACTGAGGACTATGAATCAAAATTAAGGATTTTACCAAATGATAAAAAAACATACAAAAACTTATCGTATAATCCGACAGACTCTTTTACAAGTAAGTTTAAAAACGAATTAAAGTGTTTGAAAGATGAAAACAAAAATTACACCTCATTTATTACAAATGCCTGCCATGCAATTCTTTGTACCCAAGTTATATGGACTTCCCAAAATCCATAGGCCTAACCTACCATTACGACCAATTGTGTCAAGTACAAGGTCATCAACAAGTGTTTTGAGGATGTGGTTAGTGTCATTCTATAAACCACATTTTTCTACACAAATTTCGTACATTAAAAATTCTTCGAATTTGGTTGAAAAACTGAAAAAAGTAGAAATTTCGTCAAGTTCTTTGCTTTCAAGCTTCGACATTGTATCAATGTACACAAATATTGATGTAGAAGCAGCCAAAACTCTTATGGAAAGAAAGCCGTTAAGAAATTTGGACTTGATTTGTGGCAAAACAGATTTGGAAATTTCTGTAATTATGTATTTAATAAGGTTGTGCAATAAGTTCTCTTTTTTTTCAATTCAGAAGGGAATTTTTCGAACAAGTAACTGGTTTACCGACGAGAGCCCCCTTTATCTCCATTATTAGCTAATATTTTTGTGGAAAATATCTTTGTCAAGTTCTCTGCTTTCACGCTTCGACATCGTATCAATATACACAAATATTGATGTAAAAGCAGCTGAAACTCTTCTAGAAAGAACGCTGTTGAGAAATTTGGACTTGATTAGTGGAAAAACAGATTTGGAAGTTTCTGTAATTATGTATTTAGTAAGGTTGTGCAATAAGTTCTCTTATTCTTTTCAATTCAGAAGGGAATATTTCGAACAAGTAACTGGTTTACCGATGAGAGCCCCTTTATCTTCATTATTTGCTAATATTTTTGTGGGAAATATTGAAACAATTGCGTTAGATTCATATTTTTTAAAAATATTTTTTGGGGCCAGTATATGGATGACATAATTTCAGTATGGGATTATGGGGAGGAGGAATTAAAAGGATTTTTGGAACATCTTAATTGTTTGGGGGGGGGGGGGTTTAAAGTTTACTGTTGAATTAGAAGAGAATGGGAAACTTCCTTTTCCTGATATTCTTCTTTTTAAAAAATGAAAATAGTCTGGATTTTAAAATTTACAGAAAACCAACAAATAACAATAGATTTTTGTCATATAGCTTCAGTCACGCTCGCCAAGTAAAAATTGGCTTGATCATTTCTATAGCTGACCGGATCTTTAGTATTTGCTCTCCAAAATTTTTTTAGGAGAATTTGTTATTTTTTTTACAGAAAAACACGAATAAGTAACATGTATCCAGAGTGGTTAATTAACCAGACTTTTTCAAAAAGAAGAAAAAAGTTTCTAGAGATCTCTAACGAAGCCTTGGAGACAACTCGGGAGAAGGTTGTTTGTTTGTTTTATATTCCTTACCATATGTACCCAGGCTAAATGAATAACTTAAAAGAATTTTACAGAGTAATGGTCTAAAGGTAGCTTTAAAGAGTAATAATACTTTGGGTAGTTTTCTAAATTCTTGGAAGGATCTAAATTCATTGGGGCGACAAAGTGGGGTCTATCAATCCCATGTACTTGCGGAAGCTCATATGTGGGACTTACTAACCAGAATTTTGAAATAAGATTATTACAGCATAAAGACTCTATTTCATCGGTTTTAAAGCAAGGTTCTAAGTCTGAAAATTTCACTTCAACGCTTTCGGAACATTGTTTTAATTTTCCAGACCATTTTATTTTGTTCGATAGTCTCTCTTTGATTTCTAGGGACCGGGGTTTAAAGCAAAATTTTCGTGAAACTCTTGAAATTAAGAAAATTTTATTCAAGAATATAGCTTTAAATTGTGACATAGGTGAATTTGGCTTGAACTCTATCTACGATAATTTATTAAAATCTGATAAAGTGAAGTTCAATTCACCCAATGTAGTTAACCTCTGTCCAAGTGTTAGTTCATTCAACGCCAATGAACCGGATCCAAGAAGGTCAAGGAGACTAGCTTCCGCTTTTGCATTGAAAAGAATTAGATTATTAAACAATATGTAGTTTTATTTTATTTCGTATATAAACTATTGTTTTTACTTGTTTTAGTTCAGTTTTAGTACTGGTGACGGTCACTGCATATGTGACTGAAATGTCTAGTATTTTTTGTGAGAAATTATCACTGTTTGGGAAAATCACTGTCTATTAAAAGGATTTTATCCCTATTTGAACTTTTATCGTCATGGAAAGGCAGTGTGGTCCGAAATATCTTCGAAACCAATTATTAGCTCCTTGCCTGGTTAAGTGTAATAACTAATTCTGACACTTGTCTATCCCGTTCTATGGTACTTACCCTTGTAATCTGTGGCACAATTATTGTGAAACGTCAAGTAATCTTGAATAGTGGATAAGTAACTAAGTTATGCTGAAACGCACTCGAAATAATGTACAGACATAAAACAATCATCTTTAATAAATTATAGCTTCAGATTGCGAATGGAAAAAAGTAAAAAAAATATAATTAACAATCATTAGTAAGAAAATGAAAATCCTGTACAGATCTCACTTTTTCTATTATTTTTTCAGAAGACGAAAAACAACACGAGTAAATTTATTAGCTTCTAGGAGAAAACTATACTGGTGGAGCTTTCATATTGCCAGACAACATGTCTGGCCAATGTCATTGAAGGGTTAAAAAGTCATGTCTAACATTATGCTTAAAATCAATACTATATTTGAAAATATCAAACTTCGTCCGATAATTCAATCATTTTGATTTTTCTTGCACAAACACCACCTGCACAGAGTAAAATTTCCAAAATTAAGTATTGACTTTAAAAATAAAGTCAAAGACAACATAAATTCACTCTTTATCGAACTATTTTGCAAACTCTCTTAACAACGGTATATCTATCATTTTATGTATTCACATTCGAATTTGGGAATATCAAAATATTGAATATTTTTCAAAATATTCAAAATCATAATATTTGAATTATTCCAAAAATCTGAAAAAAATTCGAATATCAAAATATCCTCATCAGACACTCGTTTTCCCCCATTTTATTTTGGATATTTATAATTGAAAATTTCATTATTTCTAGTTGCATGGCTGACGACATTTTTTTGCACAGCAGCGCAAGTTAAACATAATAAATAGAATAGAAATTATCACACCTGCTGTAGGTAAGAGCTAATCTGTTGGACATGTTTAAATAATCCTTTGAGACCAATAAGCTGAGCAGTGATTTGTTGAGAAAGTGAACCAACTGTAGTGTCCTTTACATCTCGAAGGAGGTGCTCCACTCCAACTTCTTCAGCCTCCTCGGCACCAATCTCGCTAGGGATGTGCTCAAAGGTTTTGGTTGTTGGTGTACCATCCTGTAAATAGACAAGCATCCATCAAATTTCTTGTTTGTCAGTAAAATTTTCTGGAGATATTATTCAGATATTTGAGTTGTTCTCTACAATTACCGAATTATTTATAGAGAAAACCGCATCTTACTAGTTGCAATTAGAAATCTAGCCCCCTCTGACTTTCTTTTTTTAACGTTATGCAAATTTCATTTACTTGTTTCTTCAGTTCTTAAAGGAATAACTGAAATCATATCTTTAACTATATCACACATTAGGGAGTTGACTTCTTTTTGTTCAAATTTTAAATTCCAAAAAGCTAATTTCTTTTTTTGGAATTGATACTTTCTTCTCTAACAAGATTTTTTTTCTTTAAAACACTTACGTAGAACAATATTAAAGATAATTCTGCTACAGACTTGGATTTGAAAGATTTGAACTTTAACACTTAAGAAGAATTGCAAGTGAATTTCGATCCCATCTAACTTTCTTTTATTAATATCAGGCGATTGTGATTAGCTTACTTGTCCTCAAATGTAGTATAAACTTAAAATTAAAAACAAAAAAACTTTGATGCTACTTGACTCTCTTTAATCGATATTATGCAATAGTCATTAACCTTATTTGTCCTCAGATATAGTTTTTTTTTTACATAGAAAACATACTTCTTTAAGTTATTTTAGAGAAGGCATCAGATGCTTTAAAATATGCGTAAAAAAGCTCAAAATTTTCAATAGCAGTGAATATTTTTTTCCTCGGAGACTCCGAGACAATTCTTAAGTGAGGCCCTTCCTTGGATAGTCTATGGCATGGGTCGGCACCCCGCGGGCCGCATGCGGCCCGCAAGACCCTCGCCGCAACGCACCTGACAGACCATATTACTCACCATAACAATACAAAACGAAGTGAAAGGGGGTGCCATCTAGCATTCTGCCATATAGCATTCTCGAAAAATCCGTAAGCCTCATCTAGCATAGTTAGTTTGATTTATAACTATCCAGTCCAGACCAATTGTTTTGGTATGTTACAATTTTTTATTTTGAGCAAACCTTTCTTAAAGTTTGGGAAATACACCCCAAAAAATAGTTCGTCTTTCGATTTTCTTTGTTTATTCTTTTTTAGTTCAGTAAAATTTAGTGCTTGGGGTACCAAATGAAAGCCAAATTAGGTCATGTTAGGTGTTCATCTCGTGGCGAAACATTCAGAAGAAAAAACAACGCTTGATTTTGCAGATGGGTGTCATCTGGTATATAGGGGGATGGGAAAATATGGTACACACTGGGACATTTCCCAGCATGTACCAGATGAAACCCATCTACAAAATCGAAAGTAACTTTTTTTTTCAAAAGTGTTTAAGTACATCCAGGTTCTCAAAGGAGCACAAATACAATATCTCAGGAACCGAATAGGTATTAATTTTCCATTTTCCGGGAAACTAGAGGGGGAGAAAAACTAAATCAAAAGTTACAATACATATCCAGATTATCATAAGGGTGTATGTGCAGTATCGCAGGAAAAAAAGGGGGGTACGTTGGAACTTTCAAAGCATATTATTGGGGATGTTGGACTAATCAAAAGACTCTATGTCCGTCCAAGTTTGTCATAAGGGCATATTACGGCATCTTAGGAACGGATAAAGGTATTAAGTTGAAACTTAGAGACCTCTTGAGGGGGATTTACAACTAAATATAAATGATGAAATGGTCTATCGGCAATATATATGGGATGTCTGAGGACACTAAGGTAAAACTATCAAGGGATATTGCCAAGTATATTGAAAAAAATCAATATGTACTCTATGCATGCAGGTTGTCAAAAGGGCATATGAACAGTATCTGAAAAACTGCTGAAAGCAATAAATTGAACGTTTGAGGGGTGCTACAGCTACTACTTTGCAATTAGTACTACTGCTATTGTGACTTTCTCAAACTGTGACTGCTTTTAACTGTTTTTTAACTTGAATTTGTGACTACTTGCAACTGCAAATACTTGTGAATGTGACTGATTGCAACTGCGACCCCAACTAATTATAACTACAATTGCCAGTGCATATGACTTTGACTGCATCAACTACTCTGCTATAGCAAAGAACAAGACAATCCCTCAAAACTGGAGCAATGCCAAAAAAACAGGGATACTGGCTGGTAGGTTTTCGAGCTTAAAATCCACAACTGATACTACGCAAGCCTGAGCCCACAAGCTTGGGTCATGCAACGAGCTTTAACAGAGTCAACATTGAGCAGTTCTTCTCAAACCCGAAGTCAGTTCTATAAAGCTCCAGTTTAATGCAAGTAACATATACAACTGTGATAAAAATTATGTGACCACAGTTCATGTTCTTCCTAAAGTATTTAGGGAGAGTGGTCAGATGATATTGTGCAAGGCAACGTCATCAGAGATCTGTCCTTGTGACCATGGTCGGGACTGTTTCTGCAAGCAGTCAGTATTTACCATCTTAATTTATATTTGCAAGGAAAAATTTTCAGCCTCACATGCTAACTGGTGCTCCAGCAAACTCAGCAGGTGGAGTCTCACCATCCAGTTGGGTCAGTCAAGATCTGTTTTTGAAATTTATTCATCACCTCAAGGATATATTCCCATCGTTTCCAAATTACAAGAAAGGAGTAAAGGAATCTGATATAAATTTTGTTTAGCAAAATACTAAAATGAAAAGTGCATTAATACAAGTACAAACTGAGTTTGAAAATCGGGTTCCTGATTTCACAAAGATCTCACATAAGATGGATATTTTCGAAAACCCCTTCGCAGTGGATATCAGTAATGTACCAAGTAATTTGCAAATCAAGGTGATAGATTTGCAAAGTGATACCACGCTTAAAATAGCTTTTAAGGAAAAAAACAACTTAGTGGATTCCTATGGAAGTTCGCCTTCTGAAAACTACAAGGAATTAAAAAGGTTTGCTGAGCAATTAATTACTATGTTTGGTAGTACATATATTTTTTCAATTCTGAATTATCGAAAAAACAAACACTGTTCTGGGTTAACGGACATACATTTAGACGCAATATTCCACGTCTCTACTACAAAAATACAAGCTAATGTAAAAAAAAAAGTCAAAAGCAACAACGAAAATCTCATTGATTGCATTAACTACAATAAATGTAGTAAAAATATACATTAAACCATTTATTTTTAAACCTAAAATATTTGTATAGAAATATTGTAGATGTACTCTACTTATTATAGTATGCCTACAACACTAGAATACAGTGTGATGACATGTGATCTAAGTGTAGACTGTGTTAAATCCCCACGTAGAATTTTGGCCCTTTTACAACAAAAGCTTGCCGACCCATGCTCTATGGGGTAAATTTTATTGGGTGAGTTTTTTTTACCATGTTTTGAAGTTGCACTACGCCTTCAACAAATACATTCATTTATGGGATTTTGTGTTTTTCTTCTTTTTTTGAAATCCTGAGGATTAATACTAGATTGGCCATTTGTCCATTCAAAGGATAATCCCATTTTTTATAACAAGATTCCTGACATCAACAGTACAAACGACATATTGCTAGTCCCAAGTTCTTACATCTAGTTCAGAAAAAAAAACATTATTTGCTTATTCCTTTATATTTGTGCCTTTTACCCTTAGTACCATAATATTTCTTTCATTTGTAATCTTCCATAAGAATGTTCAAATAAATGGTCCTAACTGTGAGAATAGTCCTCTTTTTAAAGTTTTAAGTAAGGTTAGTAGTTGACTAGGACGTTGAATCAGGAGTTAAGAGGGGTTGTGCCCTACCCCTGCTTATACTGAATATTTTGGTGAACTTTGTCCTAAGGAGCGCAGCAAAGTGTATAGATAGGTAACAGGATTGAACCAACACCCCCCCCCCCACCCCAAATGTGTGGCCAACTCGTAAAAAAGTAAAAGAAAAAATGCATAAGACAAATTTTTATGCATTTTGTAAATTTTTGTGTACCCCCCTCCCCCGAACAAAACTAATGGATAAGACCTTGGCTCACTTTATGTCGTTCTTTTCTTTGATTTTATTCAATAAAAAGAACGCTTGAATTTAATACATTGAAGATGGGCTTGAGTAAGGGCATGGAAGTTGAAGTGGTTCGTTGCAATATATGAACGTCAGTGGGGAGTGTTGCAGAATATGTGAATTCGAAGGGGGGGGGGGCTAAAATTCTAAGAGTGGCTAGTATAGGAGAATGGTAAAGGAATGATCTTAAAGTGGAAGGTGATAGTGATGCTTCCCCAAACTTAGATCATGCAGATGATTTTGAATATTCTATACTAGCATGTTAGCAACCTTCTGAAGGTCTTAAGACTTCAGGGTACAAGATATATTTGAAATATGATGGCTAAGTTACTTGAATTAAAAACAAAGGACACCAAAGAGGCGATGGTAGGTTAAGAGAAAATTGACTAAGGGAACAGCTTCACTTACCTAGATAACATTATCTGTAAGAATGATGGATGTAGTAAAGATATAAGAAGTAGAATAGCAAAAACGCAAAGTGGAATTACAATTGCAGAAGTTCCAGAGAACAGAAAGATTAACTATGGACCAAAGACTAGGATACTAAAAGCCACAGCAATAGCATTCACTAAATAAGACTGTGAAACCTGGGTAATTTGAAAAGTCGAGATGTCTTTCAGTTGAATTGTCTAACGATACTTTTAGATACTTACTTAAATGACTTTACATCAAACAATGAAAAATTTGGTATGACCCCACTTTCTTTTCTAAAACAAAATTTAAGACGGTTAGGTGAGCTTTTACAGCAGAAGAATAAGAGGTTGCCAAAAACTTTGCTCTGTGACACTCACAAAAAGCAGAAACGCCAAAAGCACAAACAAAAAACAGAACGTCCTCAACTGGGGTGGGAAGAAGTTATAAGGAAAGATTTTAGTAACGAAGAATATTCACTGGAACGAGGTACAGAGTGAACTTCTGGAGAGTTCATGTGGAGGAGCAGAATTTATAGGTATGTATCCCTCATGTGGCTTGGCTCTGCAATGAGCTGTCAATATTAGTGGATTTTTAATTTGAGACATTTAGCTGGCATACATATTCAATTTATACAACAACAAATAGAACTGGGATTTTGACAAACATTTCAAAGAGATGGGGGCTTTTAGTCACTTGTTTTTAAAATCAGGGCATGTAAGCAAGAGTAGCCATTGGACACACACCTCCTCTAAAAATGTTCAGATTCTCAAGATTTATGCCATACTTTTCCTGGAGTTTGCCTTTTAATAATTTTTGAGGAAACAACAATCCCCCCCCCCCAAAAAAAAAAAATTATGCAGATGCCTAAACAGGCCTAGTACATTTTCCATGAAAATACAAAATAGAAAAAAAAATTCAAAATAAATAAGAGACTCACATCATGGACTTCTTCAACAGCCCTATAAGCTTCTGTTGGTAACCCCACACCTTTAGGTTCAGCGTCAATAACAACTAACACAGAATTGGGGCAATACCTTCTTATGAGCTCATTAATCGCAATGTCATTAGGGTGAAGTTTTGGTCCAGTATGATACCATCCAACTATCTTCTCTTTTGCTATTGGGTAAAAAGGTAAAATATAATTAAACAAACAGAGAGACATTACCTTAAATACTAAATATTAAAGTAATATATTATAAGCTACTTTTATTACAGGCAGGGTACTACTAATGTCACTAACGCAGGGATAAATTTGAAAAAAAAACCGCTAAAAAAGGTGAATATGAAATTACAAGAAAAGGTACGGTAATTAGGTATAAGTCATTGGCTTCATCCGTCAGGAATGAGGTTCAGTGTTGCCACCATCACCAACAAAAGTATCCGAAAATCACGCAAGATAAAGAGTAATGACCTAATATGAAACAAAGCTGAAAATAATGTTAGCTACATGTGACACAATAGCTGAAAAATAGTTGCCTCCAAACTTTTAATGCTTATGGTCTGCATTTGAATAAGAAAGAAAAGAAAGAAAGAAAAAACAAGAGAGAGAATTAGGTTGACACAGATTCAGGCATTAGGGAGTATAGGGGGGGATGCTGCATTAAAGGACTTCTACTATGAGAAGGTGGGTACAAATACTTAAATCCTATTGTTAAACAATACTTATTACATTGTTCTGATAAGGCAGAGGGAGTCTGTCGGAGAAATTGTAAGGGGAGGGGGGGGGTATTCCTCGTCTTCCATCAAGGGTAAATGTACAGCTGTGAGTGATATTTACAATGTATGTTGTAAATGCTAAAACTGTTAAAGTTACACTTACATCAGATGGAATGATAGGCAGCGCAATAGCGCTGCCTAAGTAAAGAACGATGTTGGCACAATGTATTTTTGGTTGGTTTTAGACCAAGGCACTTCGTATCGAAGGAGATGTCGTAGAAACTTCGAAAAGGGCTCTAATGATTGGAAATTGGAAGGGCTTGTGCCCCTTTTAATAGCCGAAAGTGATTGGAAGGCAACTAACAACCCTTCAACGCACACCATTTCCCCAAACACGTCCAAACAAAATTTTGAGGTCGCCATTTTGTTTAACGTAGTTGAAAGATCTGGAAATTATGCCTTTGAAGAGGACACTCCCCCCATAGCCCTCGGGGCAAGGGTTGTAAGTTATGTCCTGGGGGCATATAAGGTTTTTACAGAAGGCGTTGTCGTAAAAACTTCAAAAAGGGCTCATTTAATTGGAAATAGAAAGGGTTAGTGCCCTTTTTAATAGTTGAAAGTGATTGGAGGACAATTAACCCCCCCCCCCTCTCACGCCCACCATTTCCTCAAACACAAACAATTAAAATTTGAAATATCCATTTTGTTCAACGTAGTTAAAAAGTCTGGAAATTAGGTCTTTGAGGATGATAGCCCCCTCAGAACCCTCCGGACAAGGGTTATAAGTTATACAATGGGAGCATATAAGGTTTTTATAGAAAATGTTGTCATAGAAACGTCAAAGAGGGCTCATTTTATTGGAAATTGAAAGGGCTAGTGCCCTTTGTAATAGTCAAAAGTGCTTGGAGAACAACTAACCCCCCTCTCACGCCCACCATTTCCCCAAACACATCCAATTAAAATTTTGAGACAACCATTTTGTTCAACGTAGTTGAAAGTTCTGGAAATTATGTCTTTGAGGATGATAAACCCCCCCCCCTCAAGGCAAGGGTTGTAAGTTATGCCCTGGGGGCATATAAGGTTTTTATAGAAACGATTGTCGTAGAAACTTCAAAAGGGGCTCATTCGATTGGAAATTGAAAGGGCTAGTGTCCCTTTTAACAGTAGAAACTGATTGAAGGGCAACTAACCCCCTCTCATGCCCACCATTTCCACAAACACATCCAATCAAAATTTTGAGATAGCCATTTTTACAACGTAGTTGACAGTTCTGGAAATTAGGTCTTTGAGAATGATAACCCCCTCAGAGCCCTTAGTGCAAGGGTTGTAAGCCCTGCACTGGTATGCCCGGGGGGCATACAAGGTTTTTATAGAAAGGATTGCCATAGAAACTTTAAAAAGGGCTCATTTGATTGGAAATTGAAACGGCTAGTGCCCTTTTTAATAGTCGAAAGTGATAGGAGTAACTAACCCCCCTCTCATGCCCACCATTTCCACAAACACATCCAATCAAAATTTTGAGATAGCCATTTTGTTCAACGTACTTGAAAGTTCTGGAAATTAGGTCTTTGAGGATGACAACCCCCTCACAACCCTCAGGGCAAGGGTTGTAAGTTATGCCCTGGGGGCATATAAGGTTTTTATAGAAAGTGTTGTCACAGAAACTTCAAAAAGGGCTCATTCGATTGGAAATTGAAAGGGCTAGGGCCCTTTTAATAGTCAAAAGTGATTGGAGGGCTACTAAACTCCCTCTCACACCCACCATTTCCCCAAACACATCCAATCAAAATTTTGAGACAGCCATTTTTTCAACGTAGTTGAAAGTTTTGGAAATTAGGTCTTTGAGGATGACAAACCCCGTCACAGCCATCAGGTTAAGGGTTCTAAGTAAAGCAATGGGGGCATATAAGGTTTGATAGAAAATGCTGTTGTAGAAACTTCAAAAAGGACTTATTTGATTGGAAACTGAAAGGGCTAGTGCCCTTTTTAAGAGTCGAAAGTGATTGAAGGGCAACTAATCCCCCTCTCACGCCCACCATTTCCCAAACACATCCAATCAAAATTTTGAGATAGCCATTTTGGTCCATGTAGTTTAAAGTTCTGGAAATTATGGCTTTGAGGATGACAAACCCCTACACCCCCCCCCCCAAAAAAAAAAAACTCAGGGCAAGGGTTGTAAGTTATATCCTTGGGGCACATAAGGTTTTTATAGAGAGTATTGTAGTAAAAACTTCAAAATGGGCTCATTCGATTGGAAATTGAAAGGGATGGTGCCCTTTTTAGTAGTCAAAAGTGATTGGAGGGCAACTAATCCCCCTCTCACGCCCATCATTGCCCCAAACACGTTCCATCAAAATTTTGAGACCACCATTTTGTTCAACGTAGTTGAAAGGTCCAGAAATTATGTGTTTGAGGATAACAAACCCCCTACAACCTTCAGGGCAAAGGTTGTAAGTTATGCCCTGGGGGCATATAAGGTTTTTTTATAGAAAAAGTTGTCGTAAAAGCTTCAAAAAGGCTCATTCGATTGGAAATTGAGAGGGCTATTTCCCTTTTTAATAGTCGAAAGTAACCGGAGGGAGAATCGCCCCCACCCCCGCCCATCATTTCCCCAAACATTTTCGATCAGCATTTTGGTATGGCCATTTTGTTTCACGTTGTTGAAAATTCTGAAAATTATGTCTTTGAGGATGACAACCCACCCCCCCCCCCCCCCCCCATATTCCTCAGGACAAGGGTTGTAAGTTGGGTTTTATAGAAAATTTTGACGTAGAAGCTTCAAAAGGGCGCATTCGATTGGAAATTGAGGACTAGTGCCTTTTTATTAGTCGAAAATGATCAGAGGGCAAATGCCCCCCCCCCACGCCCATCATATCCCCAAACACTTCAAAATGGGCTCATTCGATTGGAAATTGAAAGGGATGGTGCCCTTTTTAGTAGTCAAAATTGATTGGAGGGCAACTAATCCCCCTCTCACGCCCATCATTGCCCGAAACACGTTCCATCAAAATTTTGAGACCACCATTTTGTTCAACGTAGTTGAAAGGTCCAGAAATTATGTGTTTGAGGATAACAAACCCCCTACAACCTTCAGGGCAAAGGTTGTAAGTTATGCCCTGGGGGCATATAAGGTTTTTTTATAGAAAAAGTTGTCGTAAAAGCTTCAAAAAGGCTCATTCGATTGGAAATTGAGAGGGCTATTTCCCTTTTTAATAGTCGAAAGTAACCGGAGGGAGAATCGCCCCCCACCCCCGCCCATCATTTCCCAAACATTTTCGATCAGCATTTTGGTATGGCCATTTTGTTTCACGTTGTTGAAAATTCTGAAAATTATGTCTTTGAGGATGACAACCCACCCCCCCCCCCCATATTCCTCAGGACAAGGGTTGTAAGTTGGGTTTTATAGAAAATTTTGACGTAGAAGCTTCAAAAAGGGCGCATTCGATTGGAAATTGAGGACTAGTGCCTTTTTTATTAGTCGAAAATGATCAGAGGGCAAATGCCCCCCCCCACGCCCATCATATCCCCAAACACTTCCTATCAAAATTTTGATATAGCCATTTTGTTCTACGTATTTGAAAGGCCTGGGAATTATGTCTTTGAGGATAACAAATCCCCCAGCCCTCAGGGCAAGGGTTGTAAGTTATGCCCTGGGGGCATATAAGGTTTTTATAGAAAGCATGGTCATATAAACTTCGGAGGGGGCTCATTGGATTGGTAATCAGACGCTCTATTGCTCTTTTTAAGAGTCAAAGTGATTTGAGGGCAGCTACCCAACGCCCCCCTCCCCACACACACACACGTCGTATTGTCCCGAAATGCACCCAATAGAAATTTTGAGATAGCCATTCTATTCAAAATAGTCTAAATGTCATATAACAAGGCTTTTGTGGTTGAAATAAATCCCAGAGATTAGGGGCAAGAGTTGTAAGTTATACCCAGGGGGTATTTGAGGTTTTTCTGGAAGGGATGGTTGTTTAACTTTAGAAGAGGCTCAGTCTTTTTCCTTGGAAAAGACTATGTCAATAAAAACAAACAGAAATTAATTAAAAAAAAAACTTTTTCCACAAAATAAGTTTTTCAAAAAAGAAGTAAAGAACTTCATTAAACCAAAAATCAACAAAAATAGAATCAAATAATCTACCAAACATACAACTACCACAAATCAGTATCAATAAATAAATAAAACCCAAAACAAACAGAAATTAAAATAAACAACAGAATCAAACTCAAAACGAGCAGAAATTAATATGAGCAGGGTTCTAAACCCCTGCACGTTTTAAAAGCCAGAATATAATTTGTACTTTACTGAGAAAAAATTATTTAAATGTTTTCATTTTTACAACTTTAAGAAATGAAAAACTAATGAAGATTTTAAGGAATAAATATCAGCATATGTATATTAAACTGACAATGCACATTTTTTTTCACTAAATTCATTTAAATTTCTTTCAGTAAAGTACAAATTGTATTCTGGCTTTTAGAAAGCATAGGGGTTTAGAACCCTACTCATATTAATTTCTGCTCGTTTTGAGCTTGACTCTGTTGTTTATTTTCATATAAAATAAAATAAATTTTACTAAAATGAATTTTAAGACTAACATGCACCAGAAAAGTCTCTAAATCAGTAGCCTACTTGTCATTCAAGTAGCTACGTGTCTAAAAAAAACAACCTTATTTATATACCAGTTCAAGCTTCTTGTTTTTAGCAAAGGAAAAAGATTTTGATTAGAATTTCTAAGAAAACTTTCAAAGAAAGAAACGCAGGGGTAATTTGTAGCAAAAACTTGGACAAGCAACATTGAGAAAAATTTTTATCGTTACTCAGGCATTTAGTGCCTGGGAGGCAGCCCAACCTTTGTGTCTACTATCACCTTCTCTAATAACACAATATGTCAGATTGAAAGTCAAAAGTTCATTTGATTGCATGTGTTATTGGTGCAAAACTCACTTCTTAAACGACAAGAGTAGCATTTTTTTAAAAGAAATCTAAGACAAATAAGGTGAGACTGTAAAATGTAAGACCATAACCTAAGAGCAGCGGAAATTTTTTAGGTGAAACAATACTGCATAAACAATAAAGATATGTTAGATTATATTCTAAACATTAGTTAATTCTTCATTAATACTAGTTTCAAGTTACCATTCTACATCAGACCAAGGGACCAAGTATTTGGATAAAACGAATATATTCGAATTAATTCGTGCATACAATGAATTAAAACTCAGCACCCATGCTAAAAATTCTGCTGTTGGTACTAGTTCAACTCTGGGGATGATTAAGGATAGCCTTTCCACTTGTTCCCCAATAGTCATTAATCTTCTGTATAACAGACTAGTTTGACCCAAGGTTGAAGTCGGAATGTCTTTAGCCTCCTCATATCTTAAAAAAAGACAGAGTTTAGCAGAGACGTGCTACCAAAGTGATGTCCAGCATGTGGGAGCTTTCTTACCCTGCAAGACTAGCTAAGCTGAAACTCCCAACACTTGTGTACTGGAGATATAGAGGTGATGCCATTCTAACCTACAATTTGATGAAGGCCAACACTCTCCCAACATTATTTCCTATTGCTGGTCCTAATTCAAGAATCAGAGGTCATCAGCTGAAACTTGTTAAGCAGTTTATCCTAACCAGAGTTTGCACTCAATTCTATTCCTGAAGAATTGTCAACAGCTGGGACAAACTTTAAAGACACAGTTACTGTAGATCCTGTTGACATTTTCAAACAAAGGGGGGATGCTGAGTGGTCATTGAGGGAGCATAAACTCAACTGGGAAGTGCTACTGTTCATCCAACTGCACCTGATCACTAAAGAACAATGAAAACAACTTAAATCATCAACTCTGGAGCTTCACAAGGAAAATCCTAAGATTTCTCCAAGCTGCAATTTAAGGTAAAAATAAGAAAGAATTATCTAATTTTACAAAACATACAAAAAAAAATCTCCAATGCATGAAAAAAAATCACCAGAATCGGTGATAAACTATCAGTATTGGAAACTTTGGGAGGGGTTGTGGGTGTTCAGTAAGTATTTTCTGCCTTCCCCTTACACTACATAGATATAATTAACTAAAATTAAAACTTAGAATATTTTAAGAAACCAAAAACTAAACAAAGACTAACTCCCTTTGGAAATACAAAACAAATTTTGATGATTTTTTAATGATGAAATTCAGACTGGTTGTCTTATTAATGTCAAAGCATCACTGCTGCCAACTTTCAATGGTAATTTTAAAATATTCGATTGGTAACTCCTTAAATAAAGTATCTACAGTTGCCTATAATAGAAAATCCACCACTCCTTTGCATCTGAAAAAAATGAATTTCAAGGAATTGAAATTCATATATTTATGTTGGGGTATACTAAGAAGTATACTTATGTTGGGAAAAAATTCTGGAATCTTTAGCAGCATTCAATCTGTTGATACACAATAAGAAAAAAAGACAATTTTCTACAATAAGAAAAAGAAAAACTGTTTGAAATGCAGTTCAGTTTTTTAACCTTTTCTACAAAACCTTTTCTAGAAGGGGTTTAAACCTTTTTTAAACCTTTTCTGTTAATCTTTTTCTACAATAAGAAAAAGAAAAACTGTTTGAAATGCTGTTCAGTTTTTAAACCCTTTTTCTTTGAATCACTGACTTTTTTTGAAACCCCGAGTTTTTTTCTGCTTGTCATATACATTTGTTATATAGGTTAGCCATTACCACTTTCGAATGATTGATCAATTACTTCCAAGTTTTACCAGTATATGCACTTCTGATGATAGAGAAATAATACAACACCAAATTCCCCCCTCTTGTAGGATAAAACAACATAAATGGGCACAGCAAAAATTATAAAATAAACATTGTTATACAAGACTTAATAGCACAGCGGTAAGAAAACTTGCCTTTGGCCATGTTAACTTTGCTTTGAATCTCAGAAAAGAAAATGTTTTTGTCTTAGAGAAGAATAAAAGTCAAAACTAATAAATATAAAAAATCAAATATACTGTTGTCAGTAAAGCACAAATGATATTCTAGGCTTATCAGGAGTTTGAGCTGGAGCATCCTAAAGTTATTTGTATCTTTCCTGTTCATTTGGTGTTTATCCTCAAACAAATCTGGAGTACTTTTTTTTATCTAAAAAGGTTTATAAAAGCTTTTCAAATTTTCTTCACAATGCATACCCCTGATATTGAAAATTAGCTTTAGTTATACAGAAATAGTGGCATACAACATATAGCATAACAATCAGCATACCATTGACTTTTTTGAACATTCCATACATATTCTCTAGATAATCATGATCTAAGAACCAAACAGACTTGTCTCTTTCATCTTCATCAAAAGGTACTGAAAGAGAAAAAATCATGAATTATTTCCATCATTTCATATTTCATCAGATTGACAAAATATTGGTAAAGATTGCCACAATTTAGAGTTAATACACATCCAGCATTCTTTTCAAAAGTTCATTAAAGTATCCTTGAATATTTAAATTTCTTAAATTTTCAAACAAACAAAAATCAAAACCTAAATAAAAATTGAAAGCAAACTAATTATGCTATTTTTCTGTCAACTGGTATTAAATTGGGAGATGCCTGGTTTTTATTAAATGTAAAATTAAATACAATTAGTTTGTATTAAATACAAATTTCATTGAACAGTAAAAATGCTACAGCCTTTGTGGAATTCTATTATAAGAACTGCAAATATCTAAATACCCTAAGAGGAGCTTGTCTGGGAAGCTTAAAGTTCAACAAATTGCCATAAAAAATCTGGACTTCAGATGTCCAGTAGGGCAGGAAAATACCTGGTCCTATTGGTAGCACAATAAAGTAAGTAAACTTCAGAATGCAATCAAAATTCCAGAATGCTATCACTTTCATTAGCCTACAGTAAGCTTGCTTAATGTGGAGTCTCCTTTAGAAGAAGAACAAAAAGGATGCACAAATCATAGGTAAAGATATTACATGATTTGCATAGAAATTTTTGCTAGATTTGACAATTGCAAAGGTGAGAGCTAATGCAAAAATGCAAAATATGGATTGTAAAATTTTGCAAAAATGGTGATAATTTTGTAGTATAGTTTGAAATTGAGTTGTAAGGGTTTTTGTGAAGACTATCTAAATAAAATAAAACATGTTATAAAACACCTTCCCAATACAATGATATAGTCCTAGGCTATATCTAAAAGTTTGTTTTTCTTCAAATGAGTATTATGAAGAAAATAACAATGAAAAAAAGAAAATAATAATGCAAAGCAACAACACCAGCAAATTTGGGATAAGATCAATGGCTATATCTAGTTATTGAAGGGGGGGGGGGGATGCAGCTGCACTAGATATAACCCAGATAACCTAATAAATGGAAATTATCTGAATAAAAGAAAGTACAAATATTTCTGTTGTACATTTACTTTAGAAGAGGGAATAAACATGTGTTTCCTAAAATATCTGTAATAGCATCAAGACTACAGAGAATATTTGT
This sequence comes from Artemia sinica, assembly GCA_027921565.1. NCBI lineage: Eukaryota > Metazoa > Arthropoda > Branchiopoda > Anostraca > Artemiidae > Artemia > Artemia sinica. Next base: position 53,226,322 of record CM051268.1, read on the forward strand.
ATTCATGGTATAAGTTAATGGACCTTTTTCTGGCTTGGTTCCAGTTTACATAGTACTACCTTATCAATATTTCATCTAACTGAACATGCTTTTAGGTTATTTTTCTAATTAAATTTTTCCTAGTTTCAGATTTTTGTTGCCTTTTTCTTATAAAACAACAACAGTTTCAAACATAATCTATTAAAAAAAAATGAAATACTTGCTGAAATACATAAGGCACATATTTCTGCAGTTATTTGTAGATATTGTTGCTGTATTCTATTTTATTATCTATTAAATTCCAGATATTTTTATGAAAAATCCAATTGAATTACTTTATCAAGGTGACAAATTTGGCTGAATAGAAAGAGTTGCACCATGTTTTTCTACAAATGTACATTTTTGATTATTTCTTAAGTTTGATACAGTAACCAAAAATTTAAAAAGGCAGATTTTTACAGTTTCTGTGGAAAATCCCAAACCAAAGTTGGAAGTCAAAAATGATACTTTCATGATGCAGAAATAGCTATGCCTTTTTGAAGTATATGCAAAGATTTTTGCTCTGCAGTTATTGTTTGTTAAAAAAAACTAAATATATTTCAGAATCATGGTTGGCTTACAACACTAGAAATTCTTGTTCATTTCAAGCACATGCATCACTAATTCAACATATTTTGGCATCTAGGCCGAAAAATATAAATAGAAATGAGGATATATGCATAAACTTTATATAGCTGCAAAAAATGTCATTATTTTCAGCCATTTAAATTAATTTGTAGTTGTTTCAAGTAGATTTTGATAGTTCTTTAGGTGGTTAGTTTTTTGGCACACTGGTGACAAGGACTAAGGGGACAATTAAAGACTATTGCGATAATGATGGCATGAAGGCTGTGTTTCTACAGACCAAGTTTCTACCAGCTGGTAGCTAGTATACTGCCTTACCAAATTGAACCTTACCATTACCATATTTTACCTTATCATATTCATTTAACCACAAATTAAAAATTGTTTGACTCTCAAGTATTCAAGTCCTTACTAGAACAAAGTTATTGTGAATAGCTGAAAACACTAATTTCATTTGCCTGTAAAATTTGTGGATTGAATTTCTGAACTTTGTTATTTCATGGTTTCCTATTAAATTTGAATATTGCATTTTACTTTTAGTAATCTTGGTGCAAGATAATTTTTTTTAAATAGTTACAAAAACAACAAAAGGATTTTTATCTTTCAACCATATTCAACAGTTTTTAGTTTTGAATTTGTTAAGTGCAAATTTGGCCTATTTGGGCTTGCAATAACTGTTTTTCAGGAATAAATCTTACATCATCTTAACACTTTCTATATATATATATATATATATATATATATATATATATATATATATTATATATATATATATATATATATATATATATATATATATATATATATATATATATATATATATTATATATATATATATATATATATATATATATATATATATATATATATATATATATATATATATATATATATATATATATATTATATATATATATATATATATATATATATATATTATATATATATATATATAATATATATATATATATATATATATATATATATATATATATATATATATATATATATATATATATATATAATAATCCCTGATTTCCACCTAGACATTGGATTTCACTATAATGTTTGTCCATATATCTTAATAATTATGTGATTAGCTTGAATATTATAGTCATATATAATAATGACTATCTTAAATAAAATTATAGTCAGAAATAAAAGTAGAAACATGTTAATAAAAGTAGTTTAACAAGATTCCTTTTGTTAGCCTATGCTCTCTAAATATCCTACTTCCTTTTCTAACAATGCACTCCATCCCTTCTGATGGTCCCCAATATAGCCCTAAGCAATATACTTATTTATTCTTTTTCATCTTGTGATATATTATATGTCATTGTTAATGGGTAGAAATAATTCTTGACTTAATAAAATATTATGATCAAAATATATATATAATATATATTATATATATATATATATATATATATTATATATATATATATATATATATATTATATATATTATATATATATATATATATTATATATATATATATATATATAGTAATATATATATATATACAATAAATATACATATAAATATATATATACATATATAATATCTATTTAAAAATTACCTTACATTGCAATTACTGGCAATGACAAGCTAAAATAAGAATTTCATTGTTTTAATGTTTTTATTAAAATTCAAGTTTAGTTACTATTTGCTATCATGGAAAGGGATTAGGTTAGGAAAATGAGTCTGTCAGGGATGGGTCTACAGACTAAAGTATGGGTACTTTTGTATTTTATGAGAAACACTTGAGAATTTGCATTGCAAATTACACAAACACAAGACCAGAAACTGGTCAAGCAACTTCTTTATACCAGACAAATAGCTTTGGTTTGGTTGGAAAATACAATGTAGCTATATTTTATTTAAATATTTAGTTGATATTTTGGTTAGGTTAGAATAGGTTATGTAGCAACTGGTGTCATATTATACTTTGGGTAATTTTTGCCATCCCACTGATATTTCTATATGTGATAATTAAGGGTGATTTCTCTTTTCTTTTGAATTCTTCTATTCTTAATTCAGTTATATTTGATCAACCAAGTAGGGCTGGTAAACAAGAGGCACACACACTTGACCCTCTCCTTGAATCTATGGTTAATTCTAGCTTCAATCATCACACAACCATTGATTATTGTGATAAAATTATACCCTCACTGTCTTTAAATAGTAGCTTCAATGTATTTTGTTTGACTGTGCGTGGGATAAGAGATAAGTGGGATTGTCTGAAATTGTATTTGTGGTCTGATAATTTTTGCCCTTTTGATTTAATAGGTTTAACAGAAACATGGTTATCTGATGGTGAAAATTATACAGCCTATAATATGCATGGTTATGTTGCTGTCCATATCCTCAGAATGGTAACAAAGTGCTCAGGGGGTATTTCTTTTTTATAGTCTGATATTGAGTTTAGAAGAAGGTCTGACCTTGAATCCTTGTTTACATCAGTAGTGTCAAATAGTAGGACAGTTCATTCTCTTGTTATTGATCTGAAAAGCCAGTTTGCATGTGATACTGTTTGTTTGTTTTATAAGCCCCCTCCTTTTCCAACAAATTTGTTCTGCAATATGCTTGATCAGCTTTCTTGTGTGGGGTCTTTCTCTAAAAAACGTATTTGTGTTTTGGGAGATTTTAATTGTAATATGTTAAATATTAGATCAAGTGATGAATGTGACCATCCCTTTGATGTGCTTTCTTCTTCTGGACTACTTCCTTCAATTTTTTTTTCCTTCTTGTGTTGACCCTACTAGAAATTCTGCCACTTTAATAGATAATATTTTCATTTCTCATTCTCCTAATTTGCAGTTTACTTCTGGTCTTGTTTTCACTGATCTTTCTGATCACTTCCCAGTTTATGTATCACTTTTTGTGCCTCAAACTAAGATTGCTGCAGATGAGCAGAGTGAGTCTTCTTCTAGAACTATCACAGATAAAGAAATTTCTAATTTAATACATAGTCTTCAGAGTAATGATTGGTCTAGTGTTCTTGAAGCTAATGATGTTGAAAGTGCAACGAATTTATTTTTGTGTTGTATGGGAGCTCTGTTGGATAAGCATTTTCCTCTTAGAAAGAGGCCAAGAAATTCCACACCAAAATGCCCATGGATGACTAGAGGTTTGATCAATGCTACACATATGAAGGCGTCTCTGTTCAAGGCTGCATGTAAAAGTAAGACACGGGATGATCTTTTGAAGTATAAACTTTATAAAAATGTGCTTACTTCTTCAGTACATGCAGCCAAAAAGCTCTATTTTTCGCGTCAAATTGATGAGTGTAAGGGGAATTTGCAAAAGGTTTGGACTGTAGTTAATGAAGCTCTTTCCCACAAGAAACTCAAACAGTCTCCCCCTTGTCATTACAGGAAAGCTGATGGATCTTTTGTGGACAAAAATTCTCTTCAATTCACATTTCACCACACTTCCTTCAGTTCCTATTCTACCACACAGCAGAGTAAGTAGTTTTCCCTTAGCAGAAAAGTCATTTTTCCTTTCCCCATGCAGTGATACTGAAATTTCTAACATTATTTCTCAGCTTTCAAGTAGCCATTCAGTTGATGGTTTTGGTTTGAGCTGTAATGTTCTTAAAAAAATTGGTCAGTTTGTTTCTAACCCCGTCTCACACATAACAAACCTCTCTCTTTCTTCTGGTGTTTTTCCTCATTTATTTAAAGTTGCTAATGTTGTACCTTCATTTAAAAAAGGTGATTCATCTCTAATTTCAAACTATAGACCTATTTCTTTCCTTCCTGTAATCTCTAATGTTGTTGAAAAAGTAGTGTATTGTAGACTCTCTTCATTTGTATTTAGTACTAATACAACTGCAGGAAATTCTCTCAGAACTAACCATCAGTATGGCTTTCATCCCAGTTTTTCTACCTTGCTTGCACTTTCAGATGCAACAGAGTTTGTGTGTGTTAATCTTGACAAGGGCTTGTGTGTTTTGGGTCTATTTCTTGACTTTTCAAAGGCATTTGATATGGTTGTTCACTCTGTTCTTTTGTCTAAATTATCTTTATTTAGAGTGCATGGAGTCCCACTTGAATGGTTTAGGTCTTACCTCTCAGGGAGATCTCAGTATGTTTTGGTTAATGGTACTTCTTCCTCTTCCTTGTCTGTTTTGAAAGGGGTCCCACAGGGGTCTGTGCTTGGACCACTTTTGTTTTTACTACTACTACTACTAACAACTCACCACAGCACCAAGTCGCCTGAGGCCAACACAGCTATGCACACTCCTCCTCCATCCCAACCTATTCAAAGCCTCCCTTTTTACGCCCGCCCATGAAGTTCCCATTTCCTTTAAATCTTTCTTTATGACGTCCTCCCACCCCAGATGAGGAAGACCTGTTTTCCGGTTTAGCCCTAGACAGTTTGCTAAAAAGGACAATCTTCAGCAATCTGTTATCCTTCATCCACACAATGTGCCCTAGCCACCTCAACCTTTCTTTCATTATAGCCCTAGAGAGCGGTATTGAACCACATTTTTTGTATAGCCTATTGTTTGAAATACAATCAGTCATTATCTTGTTGATGGTCTTCATCCCCTTGTGCACCCTATTCTTTTTTATGATGACAGTAACGTTTTCATTGCTGCAGAGGACCTGCCATCTGCCACTTCCCTAGCTCAAGGTCTTCTTGATATAGCAAAGGATTGGTGCTGGTCAAATGGTATGACTCTCAACAGCCAAAAATGTGCCATTGTACACTTCAGGACCCCTTATTGTATGAGAGACATAAGGGAGCCAACCATCCTGACTTATGGGAATGATATTATACTGCAACCTACTATAGTGAAATTTCTTGGTGTGTATCTTGACTGTTTTCTTTCTTTTAAACCCCATATAGCTCATACCCATTCCCTTGTCCTCTACCAATCTTCAATGTTATACAGGGTTAACTCATTTCTTCCCCCAGATGTTATGCTTTCTCTTTATTATGCTTTTATTTTTCCTTACCTTTCTTATTGCTGTTCTGTCTGGGGTAGTACTAATAAATCTCTTCTCTGCTCACTTCAAAGAGCCCAAAATAGGGCAGTGAAGGCTACTTCTCTTCTACCTCGATTTTACCCTTCCTATGATCTTCATAATGATACTGGAATAGCTCTGCTGGATTGTATTGTGGGTAAAACTTACCTTTATTTAGTGCATTCTGCTTTTCTAGGTACACTTCCACCATCTCTGCGACAGCTTTTCTTTTTGTCAGGCTCAGGTAGGTACTCTTCTTTTTTACATAGCTCTTATTTATTTTATCTAAATGATCATTAACAGAAGGTCAGAGGTCTCCTGTTTATCAATCAATTCTACTATTGAACTCCATCCCTCCTGATGTCCCTCTATCTATTTCTGCAAAGGCAGTTTCTCACCAGGTCTTTCCAGTATAGTAATTTTTCTCCTTTTTTTCTTTTTTTGAATTCCATCCTAATTTATATGTCTCTCTTTCTTCATTTAATATGTTTTTCAGATTTAAAATTTTTTTTTGATTCTATCCTAATTTTTAATCTCTTTTCTTCATTTAATTTTTTTTCAGTTATATGTTAAGTTTCCTTTCAAATCCCCTATTTCATAAATGTCCTTGTCTTGATCCAGTGTTTTTTTTTTTTTTTTTTTTTTTTTTTTTTTTTTTTTTTTTTTTTTTTTTTTTTTTTTTTTTTTTTAGTGCTTTATAATAGTGTTTTATTTTGTTTTGTTGGCCCTTTACAAGCTGAGCTTCTTGGGCATGTAAAAACCTTATGTTTGTAATTGTTTTTTTTTAGTATTAATAAATTGATTGATTGATTTAATATATGCTATGCTTTACCCCCCCCCCCCCCCCTCTCCCCCTAATGTGCAAATATATACCCCAAATTTGTCTCTAAACTATTATATTTTCATCCTAACTTTTTTTCAGCTCATTAGCATTAACCAAACTTCACTTCTTAAGAGTTTCTTGTATAATACTTAAGTACTGTATGTCCTGAGAAGGTATTTTGAGGTATGTATCTCTACTCTCTCTCTCTCTAGAAGGCCTTGACCTTTGATGACCCTTATAAATCTTTTTGTTATAAAATTGAAACCTTGAAAAATAGATATCTGCTTAAATAAAGCACAACAAAACTGTTTTCAGCTTCACAACTTTGCTCAATCCTAATTTATGAGGTTTTAAAGATCTACAAATATATTTCCCAAATTTGGAAAAAGCCCATTGATATGGCTTAAAATTCTACTCAAATAACAGGAACTGTATTTGGTAAATTTCTAGTGGGCTATATAACTTAACTAAGATGAAAGTGAAAGTTTGTTAGTGCTTTTTCATAATTTAAGAATTGCTTCTGGGGCTAGTTGCATCTTCAGCCCTTAAAGGAGCCCTGAAGGTATTTTATTTGAATAATAAAAGAGCATAAAAAAAGCATCAAATGATGTTTTCACTTTCCTCCTACCTAAACTATATGGCCAACTACCAATTTACCATGAAGTCTACCCACCCCCACCCCCCTAATGTGCAAATATATACCCTAAATTGTTGACAGCAAAGTTTCAAATTGCAAAATTCAGCACTATTTTTGTCAAAAGCATTTAAAAAACTTGGAAGGGTAGCAAAATAGTTTATATTTGATTTGCCTAATAAATGACATTTGAATTGTTATAAACAAGTACTTTTGGAATATGTTACTCTTGAACAACTTATTTTTAAACTATGATAAGTTTTAATCACTTTTCAATAACTTAACTGGTGTTGAAACTTGCAAAAATGAAATACGTTTGGGGCCCCTTTAGGCACTCAAGATGCAACTAGCCCCAAAAGCAATTCTTGAATTATGAAAGAGCATACAAAAAGGCATCAAATGATGTTTTCACTTTCATCTTAGCTAAATTATGTAGGCTAGCCCACTAGAAATTTACCTTGCATTTAAAAAAATAAAACCAGAGAAAAACAAACCAATAACTGAAAATTAAGATACAATGATATTTTGTCAAAATTTCAATAGATAGCCTATAGCCTGTCAAGTAGGCAAATTTCTAACACTGAGAAATCAAAACAGAGTTAACATAGAGGCTTGGCAATACCTCCTCAGAGTATGTTTTTGGCCCTGGATTCATTACTGAAAGTTTTATTTCCTAATCTAACCCCTTTTCAAGATAGCAAAAAGGAGCTAAACTAAAATTTTACCATGTTTGTTTTTTTAGTTTAGTATACATCTTAGGGTTATTAATGTTGCAAACACAAATATGATATTTTAAAGAGCAGGTTGGCTACTGCAAAATACCTTTGCAAGACATCCTTTAGTCTGTAGATCCATCCCTGAAAGTTTCATTTTCCTACAATAACTTAACCCTTTTCCAAGATAGCAGAAAGTAGCTTGACCAGGACATATGTCTGATGTGGGCCATATATTTCCATATTAACAGAGGGAGTTGGTGGTAAACTATAGTGGAAACATCTCTAAATATGTTTTACCATGTCCAAAAAACAGTAAAGTTGGAACAACTTACACAAAAATTGGAAATTGCTTAATTTTAACAAGTTCTATGGAGTCAATGACCTAGATGATGGAATACTCAATGGTTCCTCTTTTGTTGAGCCAACATACTAAATTCTATTGGGCAAAATAGATGATTCTTCCTCTGCTTTAATACAATTTTTTTCATTGTTTTTTAACACTTTAAATACAATGTCTATTTTTGGTGTTTTTCTGGATTTTTCCCCTTTCAAAGCAACCCTTCCTTCAAAATACATTTAGGCTTATACAGTTGTAAGTTCTTTCTGGTTTTAAGGTGGTAACATCTGAAAAGAATAGTATCAAACTGGTAATAGTGCAGTAATATTAAAATCCTATTCATGCAATTTAGGTAGGCCTATGGAGGAGATAAACCCCTAAAATGAGGATCAGAGGCATCCCCCCTCTGAAAGCAAAAGATGGCTCTATTGCTGTGATACCTCATGGACAGAAACATGAAAGGGAACAAGATGTATTGGTGAAAATAAGCTATTTCACTGGAATAAGATAGTGAACCAAATGGCTGATGACCATGGCAAGTATAGAGATCATTTTCAAAGGCATCATTTAAAGACAATCCCCTGTTCTAAAGCTGACTCATTTGATGACTGTAAATCTTTCTATGTGAACAAAAAAATTTCACCATATTTTTTTTAGTTTAGTATACATCTTAGGGTTATATCTGTCACAAACACAAACATGATATTTTAAAGAGCAGGTTGGCTACTTCAAAATACCTTTGCAAGACATCCTTTAGTTGGTAGATCTATCCCTGAAAGGGTAAATATTTACCAAATCATATTATTGAGTTACAACTAAAGTGAATATACCACTCAATGCCTTTTTTTATGCTCTATATGAATATAATAATCATTTTTGTTGGAAATTAATTTTTAGCCCCACCCCTATATATACCAATTCAGGGTATATATTTGCACATTAGGGGGGTGGGGGTGATTTTATTTCTGATGTAAATGAGAGATAAGTTTAAACTTCCCCTCACCCCCTAATGTGCAAATATATACCCTGAATTGGTATATATAGGGGTGGAGGCTAAAATTCATTTCCAACAAAAATGATGGTAAAGTTCTACAAAATCATATTATTGAGTTAGGACAAAATTGAATACACCATTTGATGCCTTTTTTTATGCTGATTATGAATATAATAATCATTTCTATCAGAAATGAATTTCAGCCCCCCCCCTATATATGCCAATTCAGGGTTAGGTTAGGTAGCCTATATATAGGGGGGGGGGGCTCAAATTCATTTCTAATAGAAATGATTATTATATGGTCAATATATACCAAATCATATTATTGAGTTAAGAATAAAGTGAATACACCATTTGATGCCTTTTTTTATGCTGATTACGAATTTAATAAGCATTTCTATCAGAAATGAATTTCAGCCCCCCCCCCCTATATATGCCAATTCAGGGTTAGGTTAGGTGGTCAATATATACCAAATCATATTATTGAGTTAGGACTAAAGTGAATACACCATTCAATGCCTTTTTTATGCTGATTACGAATATAATAAGCATTTCTATCAGAAATGAATTTCAGCCCCCCCCCTATATATGCCAATTCAGGGTTAGGTTAGGTATAGCCTATATAGGGGGGGGGGGCTGAAATTCATGGTCAATATATACCAAATCATATTATTGAGTTTCAAATAAAGTGAATACACCATTCGATGCCTTTTTGGTAATTGTTTAGCCTTAGCCCCCTCATATGGAGACATGTTAAGAAAACAATTCTTACTTTAAAATATGTATAATGATCCTAGTTCTTATATTATCCAAGGGGAGAACCTTTATCATCAAGTCTTTCCTCTAAAAACCTTCAAAAGAGAAAAAGTTTCCAAATATCACCACGCTTTCAATTCAATGCTTAAGTCTTTTTAAATTGCCGCTTTATATTGCCACCTAATAAGTTCCTTTTATAGATAGCGTTCATGCTGGTCATTTTATTTTTAAATAGCAGTGGCGAAGGGCGAATAGCAGTGGCGACGGGAGAATAGCAGTGGCGTAAATACAAAATATTAATAGCAGTGGCGAAAGGCAAATAGCAGTGGCGAAGGGCAAATAGCAGTGGCGTAAATACAAAATATTAATAGCAGTGGTTAGGTTAGGTTATGAAAAGAAATGAAATAATATAAAAATTACCTTTTTGATTCTATAAATCAAATTAGGTTAACCTAACCAAACCTAACCTAACCTTTTGAAAATCAAAAATTACCTTTTTGATTTCTATAATCTCAATATACCACTACTTTTTCTTTAAACACGTTTTTTGACACACGTGCTAAACGCTACCTATAAAACAACTTATTTGGCAGCAGTTTACAGCAGCAATTTCAAAAGACTTAAGCATTGAATTAAGAACGTGGTGATATTTGGAAACTTTTTCATTTTTGAGGATTTTTAGAGGAAAGACTTGATGATAAAGGTTCTCCCCTTGGATAATATAAGAACTAGAATCATTATACATATTTTAAAGTAAGAATTGTTTTCTTAACATGTCTACTTATGAGGGGGCCAAGGCTAAACAATTACCGCCTTTTTTTATGCTGATTACAAATATAATAAGCATTTCTATTGGAAATGAATTTCAGCCCCCCCCCCCTATATAGGCTATACCTAACCCAACCTAACCTAACCCTGAATTGACATATATAGGGGGGGGGGCTGAAATTCATTTCCAATAGAAATGCTTATTATATTCGTAATCAGCATAAAAAAAGGCATCAAATGGTGTATTCACTTTCTTCCTAACTCAATAGGCCTAATATGATTTTGTAGAACTTTACCAAAATGATTATTATATTCATATAGAGCATGAAAAAGGCATCAAGTGATACATTCACTTTAGTTGTAACTCAATAATATGATTTGGTAAATATTTACCCCTGAAAGTTTCATTTTCCTACAATAACTTAACCCTTTTCTAAGATAGCAGAAAGTAGCTTAACCAGGACATATGTCTGATTTGGGCTATATATTTCCATGTTAACAGAGGGAGTTGCTGGTAAACTATAGTGGAAACATCTCTAAATATGTGTTTTAGCCTAATTACAATTAGGCTAGTCTGCACATTACAAATTAAGATTTGTTTTCTTAACATGTTTCCTTTTTAATAGCCCTGATTGTGCATTAATACTCTCCTTATGCTTGTTCAGCATGTTTCCTTCAGAAATAGGCAACTACTAGCCTAGCCTATATGTTTTCCCATAGGCTACTGCAATAAATATTTTCTTACATCACCTTAGGTTCTCCATCTTCAGCCTGTCTTACCTGCGAAACTATTTGAAACATCAAGCAGTCCTTTTCCTTTGTTTGATCCTAGCAAAACACCAACACATCTCCTTTGACTACCAACTTTGCCCATCCTAGTAAAATGATCTACAACACTAAGTAATACAAGAGGATGGACTACTACTTTTGTTTGGTCATTGTTGTTCCCACCAGCAGCTTTCTTCAGTGTGCTGTGAAGATCTGTCATTTCAAACAAGTTTCAACCTGGGTTTAGCACAGTCACAAAACAATCAGTAGTTTCTTCAAAAAATGCTTACAAAAATGGGAACTTTCAGTTTTTGTTTATGCCACGTCTTCATTTGCCTTGTTTTGGTGAAGGTAGTAAAGTGCCGTTGGTAGCGATGACTTATCAATCTATATGTTGATGGGATTTGGCCGAACTGACACCACACTGTTTGGATATACTCTAACTGGCCATTCATATCAAAGTCATATAGCCCGAATTTACCAAAAAAAAAGAAATGAAGCTTGGGCTATAAGTGACGTCGTTACTTGACTGTTTCAGATCAAAAGGGGCAAACGAACCTGGGTCTTAATTTGCCTTTTTCTGGTAAAACTGGCTATTTCGAGTCAATAAAGGTGTCGGATATCGAGGAGGGGGAAACTTCCCCACAGGACTTTAGGTGACTCGGTAAGAAAGAACTGAGTCGGTGAAAATCACGTCGCAAAGCACCGCTGTTTGACGGAGTTTATTATTGTAATTTAATAAATGAGAAGAATAAAATTAATTAGATATAGGGAATAGCATAATGAGTGAGAGAAGATGGATATAGTGACATAATAACCACTGAAATCTTGACCTACCGAAATCTCTTCCTCAATGGCTACGCGCAGATCCAGCAGTTTTACAAACCAAATTTTTAAATTAATTAAACAGATAAACAGCCAAAGCACTTTGAAGCGCAAATTTACCGACTCGTTATTTAAATTAAATAAATGAAAAGAGCATAAAAAATAAAAATATAATAAAAGTGGGTGAAAGAAGGTGAAAATACTGACATGACAACAAGTGAATCCTTAACCTGCCAAAATCTAACTCTCAGTCGGTAAATGCAGCAATTCTACATGATAATTTGTTTTTAAATACTAAAAGGGATGGATAATATCAATAAAATATGAAAATAGATAATGTCTTGTAATTAGAGCAGTTTAACTAGCCGGAAACAATGAGTAACTTCATAAAAATTTTAGTAATTTCTTGCATGTAATTGGCTGAGAAACTGGTTATTGATATATTCGTGGTTATTTTAAGCGCAAAAGAACAAATCTAAATCAAATAAATAAGCAACAATAACAAGTTTATGGATCAATCGAGCATAAATAAAATGCTTTGAAGTGATCTTAAACCTCAACATTTTTAAAATATTTTTAATAATGTACACATTGACTATTTTTTCACATTTTTGCCTCACCAAGAAGCTCTGTCTCTCGAAGTAAATTTATTTTCTTTTAGTCTTCCGTCATCTTTGGCACTAAGATAATACTGTTTGACAATAACACTCAAACAGAAAATAGTGCAACAATTTCAAACTCATAGATATACAATTTAGGTGTGAATTAGGCACGTGCCTAGGAAGAGGACAAGGACCTCCTCCTTCCTTCGACAGAAAAAGCTGAATCTTCTACATTACATATTTGCTACTTCATATTGGGCCAAAGCGCGCAAAGACAGGAGATGCTTGGGTTGAAAGTAGAGGATATTACTTGAATAAGATAAAAGCCAATTGGCTGAACACCAACGGCTAACTGAACAAACTTGTTCCTTGTTAATAAATTCTAAAAAACGGTAAAGTTGGAACAACTTACAAAATAATTGGAAATCACTTTGTTTTAACGAGTTCTATGGAGTCAATGACCTAGATGATGCAATCCTCAAAAGTTCCTCTTTTGTCGAGCCAACACACCGAAGTCTATTGGGCAAAATAGATGATTTTCCTCTGCTTAAATGCAATTTTTTTTTCCATTGTTTTTTAACACTTTACATACAATGTCTATTTTTGGTGTTTTTCTGGATTTTTCCTTCGTAAGTTCTTTCCGGTTTTAAGGCGGTAATATCCGAAAAGAACAGCATCAAACTGGTAATAGTGCAGTAATATTAAAATCCTATTCATGCGATTTAGGTACGGAGGAGATAAACCCCTAAAATGAGGATCAGGGGCATCTCCCCTCCGAAAGCAAAAGGTGGCTCTATTGCTGTGTATTTTTCATGGACAGAAACATGAAAGGGAATAAGATGTATTGGCGAAAATAAGCTATTTCACCGGAATAAGATAGTGAGCCAAATGGCTGATGACCGCGGCAAGTATAGAGATCATTTTCAAAGGCGTCATTTAAAGGCGATCCCTTTTCTAAAGCCGACTCATTGAAGATCTTTCTATGTGAACAAACTGTATTGTGTCCTCAGAATCATGGTAACGAATGGCCTGGATGATCAAGTTCACAACTCCTCTTATTTAGAGCGAACGTACCGAGGTGTATTGGAAAAAATGGATAAGGGCTATAAAATCCTTTCCAGAGTAATAAAGCTGTTTCCAGGAAAAGGCTTAGGTCCTGTAAAAAACATAGATCAGCAGATTACCTTAGATCTAGATCTTATAATACTTTAAATACCATCCAAGTGCCGAAAACTATCCAACACTGTTCAAGTCCCCTTGCTGGCTGACTAATTAGCTGTACAAATGGGTCTTACCGTAAAACATAAAGAAATTCTCTAAGTTGTAAAAAAAGGAGATTTTTATTAATTACTTAGGAAATTAACGCAGTCTGTTAAAATAACCAGTAATTCGGTAAAATCTACTGTCCCTTACTCCAAACATTTTGGGTAGTGACAACCCTGACATCAGAACCAAAGACTAATGATTATATGCTTTGAGAGTATTGAAGCAACGCCTCCCTATATCGGTGTAATCTGCATTGGTGACATCCAGACCATATAATAGTCATACCTCTTGAGAAAAAAGTTCAGAATCAGGATCTCTGCACGTTCTTTAATGATTTTAAATTGATACTTATGTCACAAAAGTAGAAAATTGAAATTCATTTTTTATTTCTGCAAAGTTTATAATAAATTCTAGTTTTCGAAGCAGGAAAGGTATGCGAAAGCAGAGGATAGTTGGCCCGAAGTCCCTCTCCCATCGCACTTCCTGGCTGAAGGACTATAAAAAGATATGAGGACCGCCCATTTGGATTATGGGGTCTAGTGTTGTTTCATTACCTTATAGCCTGCTAATAGTATGTATGTATGCATATCTGTAAGTGCAGATTTATTGTCGATCACGAACGTAAAAATACAACAACGATGGAGCCATCAATACAAAAAAAAATAATTAGAAACAAGTACAATCTATCTAAAAAAAAAAAAAAGAAAAAAAAAGTAAAGAACAGTTTCGGAAGTACTTTCATCAGTAAATTGCTTCCAGCATTTCTATTTATTTTTTGGGAACGCGTTACAGGAATAGCAACTACATATAGAACAGACAAGTAATCATGACTAGTCCAAAGGGACAGCCAGAAGAAATATTTCGTTTACTTATAGAAGCAACTTCAACAGTATTTAGCATTAGTAGGCAAAAAAAAAGAAAGAAAAAAAAACATCAAATGGCACAAGAGCGTGAAAACGCAGGACAAAAAATGCATTATAAACCTGCTAGGACATGACAATTAAACTTGAAATCTAACGCAATAAAGAGACCTTCTCTTTCTTAGACTTACTAGAAAAAAATTACCTTAAAAGTCGCCGCATGGCACGAAAATTTGACTAAAATGGGACACCGAGATACGTCAGTGTGTCTTGCGCTTGTTTACTTAATTGGACACTTAACAACCAACCAGAGCGACTACTATAGGCCAAAACACAGTCTTACACTCTTTAAAATCTATGACCAATGCACTCGTATTTATTATTAAGAATCTTGAAATTTTCTTCAATTCCTGACAATGTTTTACTAATATTTAGGACGTCTTCCCTGAAATTTGCAAGAAAGACATGAACACACGTGAACATACAAGTAATTAAAACCTCCCTTCCGGCTCGGCGACAGTGTTGTTAAGCAAAATAGGCGAAGTAAGTACACCCTTTCTAATGCCTTTTCTAACTGTAATAAGCGCGCTAAGCTCAGCTTAACGTGCTTTTTACACATGTGACATAAAATACAAACGATAAAAGTATTAACACTGTGCTTTTGGGTCGTCAAAAAAAAAAAAAAAAAAAAAAAAAATATGTGCATGAATCACAAAATCAAAAGCCTTAGCCATGATCAACCTGGCAAAATAAAGAACACAGTTATTTTCGCTATCGTACAATGATAGATTAGCGATCAGGTAATGCGCGTGATTACGACCCTTGCCATGCTTAAAACCAATATGGTCATCTATTGCACACCATCTATAATGAATTTTCCAGAAACAACTAGTAACTCAAGTAATTCACGCAGAACTGGAGATAGTAATAGATCCAAGAGCCTAGCACTGATCAGCTGGCTTTCCTTTTTTTCATAGCCAGTGCTATTACTCTCGTGCTGAACAGATAAGGGACTAAGCCAGAGCGTAAAGTCATTTAGAAAAGAGTAGTTAGCGTTCAATTTACATTGTTGAACGATGCTTAGCATAAATCGAGATGCTTGGCACAAATCGAGTCGGCACCAAGAGATGTCTTTTTTTTTACAGCTTTGCAATATACCCGGCTCTTTTGACCACTTGCCAAAATAAATTAGGATCACTATTGGCATTACTGGATAACTTGGCCTCATCTTATCATAAAGATAAGATGCATTTTTAGTGCTTGGAAAAAAGCCTACGTCCGCGTCTTACCTAAAGTCAAAGACCCGAAGTCCTGCAATCAGCTTCGTCCGATTTCTATTACGCCTAATATGGCTAAAGTGACTGAATCTTTTATTTATAGAGAGCTCCTAGCCCAAGTTCAGCCAGCCCTAGATCCGTTTCAGTACGGCTGCTTGAAAGGGAGTAGTACGACGCATTATCTAGTACGTCTCTACCACCTGATTACCGAGTGGTTGGACAAAGGCAGTAGCCTCGTTGACCTGCTTTTAGTCGACTATCGTAAGGCTTTTGACTTGATCCGCCACTATACAGCAGCAAATAACCTCAAAAAGATGGGCGCTAGGAAGCATATTTTGCTCTTAGTTGTTGACTTCCTGCGTAACCGCTATCAGTGTGTCTATGCTCTCTTCCCTAGTGACTTAAACTCTGAGTGGGCTGAACTAACGTGTGGTGCACCACAAGGCACTAAGCTGGCAGCTCTTTTGTTTTTAGCGGTAATTAACTACATTATCCTCGAGTTTGAAGACAGATTCAAATACGTGGACGATCTCTCCCTACTTCTGAAATATCTTGCTGAAAAGTCAGACGTGTATCCCCAGTTCAGCAGTGGGATCAGGAACTCCTTTCTCGAGGCGTTGTAGCATTAACGACCTCCAGCTTAATATGAATAAAACAAAAGTCATGAGGTTTAATCCGCTTAAGCGTGACCTCTCATGCCCGGTTCCTTGGTACCCTACTACCTCAACCTCAGTGATTCTCGGGGTTACTTTCAGTGACGACTGTTCATTTAGCGCGCACATCGCCGGTCTGGTGAAAAAAGGTAGTTGCGCATTACAGTCGCTAATTACCTTGCGCCGACTGGGTTTCTCACAAAGTCAGCTGAAGACGGTTTACGTCACGTATGTGCGCCCAATCCTTGAATATGCGTGTCCTGTGTGGGGCCCTCAGGCTCATAATATTGAACACCTAAGTGAAGATCTGGAAGCCATTCAAAAACGGGCAGTGAAAGTGATACTAGGCCCGAAATACAACTCTTATGAGGCTGCCCTTAGTACCTTACGACTGCCAACGTTGCGTGATAGGCGCTTACAGTTAATGTGCAATTTTGGGCAGTCCCTTCTTTCGTCCCAGAAACACCGTTCGTTGCTTCCCCCACCTGCACCTATCACCGCCAACCACCGCCATAAAAATCAACTAGTGCCGCCAAAGTGTCGAACAACCCGTCACAGCAATTCTTTCGTGCCTTTTTTTGTCAGTTATTTAAACCGCCAGTGACCAGTTTTATGCAATGTACTAAACAGCGCCATTTAGTCGGGGCTTCGGCCACGGCTACGATAGTTGTTTATAAATAAATGAGTCTATGAGTCTATAAAACTAACAAAATGACGTGTTATATTGGGCCAAATGCAAAAACAAAACTAGTGCTTTACTGGAAACACAAAACTGACGAAAAAAACAGCATGTTCTCTTAGGATAAAAAATTACATGAGTAGCCTGCAGAAAATAAGAGACTAATTTATAAATCTCATCAGCCATGATATCGATAACTTTTAGTATACGATTATAATTCTCCAAAAAGCTCAAGCAAGCTCAGTTTTCCGTAAAGCACTAGTTTTTCGGATTTTACACACATTGGAAAATATCACGAGTCACTTTATTTAAGCTAGTTTTGTAGACATACCTTGCGTAATCTGTGAAGCAACGCTTCTTGTTCGTTTTAATTTTCAACTTCACTCATTTCTTCTGTAACAAAAACTTTGTTATTTCTTAAATTATCTTTTGCTTCTTTTTATTTTTTAAACTTACACAATAAAGTTTATAAAAAGATCTTCATTTAGTTTAGGCAACGAAACTAAACAAGGCAATATTCTTTTTTTAATAAGACATTAAATGTAGGTTTTACTTTCTACCTCCCTTAAACTTTTCCATAAGATATGCAAAAATTACTCACATAGCTAAAGACCCCGAGGGGTATTTAACCACCGGTATCTTTGAAAATTTGCGCAGAAATTTGTTTTTTCAGAAAAATAAAAACAAACAAATAACATTTGTTTTAATTAGTTAGTTTTTTTTTATTATAGAGCGTTTATTAGATTTCGTTTACTAAAAGGGCTGGGAGGAGTGTAAAAGAGGGAGGGATTTTAAATCGTTAACTGAGGATTTTCAACCATGGAGATAAAATGGTACCTTTATTATGCGTTCCGGCCTTCACATTCTAGAGGGTGCCATATGGCCCTTTACAATGAAGGAATTAAGACATACCTATAAGAGGCAGGCAGAGAGAGGCAGCAGCTTTGAAATGAGGCATTGAACATCTCTCTGCAATCTACGGTAGCCTACTAGCCTTAGCTAAAAAAATAATAAGAAATATATAAAGGGATGCATGTAAATCATGCACGAAAACAATTCTTTCCTTTTCTACCCTAGGGGAGCTCAAAATCTTCAGTTGGAGGTTTTAAACCATGATAAATGGACTGACCATTTCATAAATTGCAATTCCAGGCATTTTGGCCCTCTTTGGACAAAAATTGATGTTTTGTGGAACAAAGCATCGCTTTGCTGCGGCACGGTCTCTTTTGTTACCTACAGAAGTCCTCATCTGATGACGATTTATCAAAAAGCTTGGTAATCACTGAAGCCTTCACGTCATTATCAGCTGATGATTTCTGATTAAAAACGGAACTCGCTGCAGCATTCACGCTATACTTAAAAGGCCTATGAGAAGATAAGGGGAACTGAAAACCTTCAATTTGGGGTTTTCAGACCGTGACAAATCGATTGGCAATATTAGACTTTGTATTCCCCGTCATATTGACCCTCTTTGGAAACATTTGATGTTTTGTGGCACAAAATGACAGGAAATGCCACTTAGCTGTCAAGACGGGGGGGGGGGGGTCAAAACCTATAGGGTTTTAGACCATGAAAATTTGATTTGCTATCTTATAATTTTCACTTTTAGCATTTTGACCCTCTTCAGGCAAAAATTGATGTTTGGTGACACCAAATGGCAGGAGACGCCAGTTTGCTGTACGACGAACCCTTTTGTTACTCAAAAAATGTCACTAGATATGGCAATTCCTTTTCAAAGAAGCCCTCTCCCAGCATTCTATTACCATCGGATCGATGCGATCACCCCTGGAAAATAAAAGAAAAAAAAAATGTGGCAAAGACTAATTTTCCTTGTTGTTCAAGGCGAGGGACTGTAACTTTCCCAATCAGGATTTTTAGCCATACCAATTCCAATGGGGATATTTTTATTTCAATCCAACATAATCTTCGAGGTGTTTCAGTCTGTTTCTTGAAATTACCATAAATTTGTTTTCACAATAAACTTTTACTATTAAAATTAATCGGAACAATGGTTACCGTTCCTGAGTTGGCTACAAATGACAATTTTTTCTCACTAAACAGTTTTCCCTCAAAACACATAATTTTTGGTTACTGTGGGCCATGCTTCGCTCTTTATTAAAAGCTACTATAAACCTAAAAGTACCTATAAACACCTTACACCTAATTATAAAATACCCCCTAAAACCTATTGAACCATTCACAAGTACAGATTAATCAAATCAACCTTTTTAATAAGTTAGTTTCCTCAAACTTCAATTACAAACATATCAATACATATTGAAACCAGGCCATTGTTGTGGTAGCAGCCCTCTTCCAAGACTTTTAGGAACCAGATGAGGGCTATGGTCCCCTTCAAATGGTATCCGACATGAATCAAATGTAAACTAAATAAATTAGAAATCACAAATAAAACAAATAATGCACAAAAGGACAAAAGAAGACACATTGGCCGTATTGGACGATTATAATATTTAATCAGTACATCAAATCAATTGAGGGCTTCACAAATTTTTAAAGAAACTAAACCACCTTCTAAAGACTGAATGATTCAGCTCCAAGTGAGGATCACACCTGCGGCAACATGGTATCGGCTATCACTGAGTTGTGGCTTTTTCTACAAGTTAATAGCCGAAATTTATCAAAATTACTACTAAGATGATACAGATACAGGGAAAATCATTAAAAATTAATCATTTCTCACACACACAAGATCCGCCATTTTTCAAAAAAAAAAAAAAAAAAAAAAAAAAAAAAAAAAAAAAAAAAAAAAAAAAAAAAAAAAAAACGGAATCTGGAAAAAACCAAAAAAATGCATACACCACAAAGAAGTTAAAGGGGTATTAAAACTCTTTTTGAAGGACAGAAAAAAAAAAAAAATCAAAATCATACTTTCATGTTTAGGCTTTTCATTTTCTTAATTGCCTATGAAATGAGAATAAATGTTATACACACTATTTTAAACGCATAAAACACACAGTGCTTATTTATACCAATAGGGAATGAGGACAAGTCGTGGAGTTTTACCTTAAAACCGTCAACGGACCCCTTTTTTTTTCACTGAAGAGTTTTTTTTGGATTCTTTCTATAATGCAAATCAAACAATTGTGATGAGATCCTCTGAAACTGTTTTCTATACTTCAGTGGTTTTCAGTAGTTCAGAACATTGAAGTGTCTTTCCCACTTTCATTACGAAAACAGCGGGTAAATGTGGAGAATGTTGGGTATCCAACAAAAATACAACTTATTCAACTCCGGGGCCCCGCCTCCATTCCAGCAAACATATAGGTTCTCCTTTGTTAACATTTGAAGTCAACACGAGAGAGTATTCCGACATCATAAGGGCGCTTTTAAGCTCTTCAACTTAAATATTCTCTTCTTAGTCAAGTTACCAGTGACAAGGACAAACGAAGGAATCTGTTTTTGGGAAGGAGAAAGTTAGTTATAATAAAAAGCAATGCTATTTATGAGGTACATTACAGAGAAATATGGAAAAACTGAACAACTACTATTTTTTTGAATGGGGGGGGGGGCAAGGAACAGACCATTGAACCCCCTGCGCATATACAAGATGCAAAATACCAAGTACGTATTTGGGAATTAGTTTAAGTGTAAGTTTTAGGGTGTGTAGGAAGGGGGAGGATGGGCAGACTGAGCCTTTAACCACCCACCCTAAAAGATCAAAAACAGATACAAAAGGTAAAATCTGACAGTACTGGCAAAAGACCTTCTTTCAAACGGTTGTACCCAGCAAAAAAAGGAGGCTTGTTTCCTCACCATCTACATTCTCTGGACTCTGTAGGGTTAACTTGTTTCTGCTATATTTCATTTTTAAACAAGCAAATGATTTGCTACTCTGTTTGAAACTAAAGTTTTAGACACAACCTATATATTTTTCCTTTAGATTCCAAATGTACAAACTTTGTGGGTAATGCCATCTGAAGTTTGAAACCATCCCTTATATTCCCCATGAAGGTGTCTACCCCTGACAGGTTACGCGATATTATTTTTCGCCTAAGACCGATAAAAATAACAAATACAAATTTTGGTCGATGCATAGTTTTAAATTACTAACACCCAGCACCTTATGTGACAGCCCAGTAAATATATTTACCAATTTAGTGCTTTTCTTTGAGTTTTGTATTTTAGGTCCAATTTGGTTTAGTCACTGGTAAAAAACATTAAACATTTTTTTTTCAAACATACCGACACAAGTTTGGACTTTAAGTTTATTTTTTTTCTTCTACTATC
>CM051268.1:53253106-53318106 GCA_027921565.1 Artemia sinica
AAAAAGAAAAGAAAATGAGACAAATTGAAAATAAGCACCATAAAAGTGAGATTTTGCATTTCTCAAAAGATTGGTAAAAAAAAAGAAGAAAAACTACCTGTTGGACAATTTTTTCGGCAATCCCCTGCATTCCAGTAACGTCTTGAACGAGCTGACCAACTTCCTCTGGAGAAAAACTGGAGATTTGTGAAACTTTTAAATTCGACGCCCAACTGGACAACAGTGTCTTATTCAATTTTTCCCAACCAGATAATTTCAAATTTGTGGTTGGCTCAGGATTTTCCATTGTATTTAAAATTTCCATTGTATTTAAAATAACTTGTTTTACTTCTTCATGAGATGCCACCGGAAACGGTGCTGGCGGAGGTGGTTCAACAGCTGGTTCTTCCCTGAAAAGCACTGTCATAGATAAATAAAGTAGAACAGGAATAAAACTGAGCTAGGGTTTACAGCAACTACCACTAAATATTTCATATTTGAAAGAAAACATACCTAAACTCCTAATCTTGAGAAACAACCTATTTATGAAGAGTTATAATGAATTTTTAAGAAATAATATAATTAAACTATCCAGTGTATATAAAACTACACTCGCATCGTTAATAGTGCTTTTCCATAGCAATCACAGGATTTTAATTAAAGTTTTGTAGTTAAATATGTAGCTAAAAAAAGAGCTAACAGGGTATTACTCTGTGGTTTTATGTCGTTCAAGACAGTAACTTCCTGGAACTTGAGCGCTGGAAGGATTTTGAAGTCTGTGAGTGTTTTTCAACCACCGCGTTTTTTTTTTAGCGTTGTTTTTTCAAAGATGTGATGCACTTGGATTTTACACCAGCGCCAGCTGGGAATTTGGAACACAATTTTTAGAATATTTTCATTGAAAAGACGATACCTTGCCCTCAGCCCCCCTAGATTTAAAAAAATGCATCAGGCCACCCGCCAAATTTCGTTAGTGGACGCCATTTTCAGGTCTATCCATATTTTACAAAAACCCAAAATTTTGCGTCTTCCTCGACAAAGTTGGTAATAAATCCACATTTTTTTTCGTTCTTCTCTTACAGGCTCATACACATCCTCTATTTTAGGGAGGGGTACAAGTTACTGAAAAGACAGAAAAATTGACCATTCGTAATAAAAACATAAAAACTAATATAGGAGAACATTCATAATCTTGTCGTTTTGAGATTGAAGGGGGGAGGGGGGTATAAGGGTCCGAAGGATTCCTTATCTATTGAGCTGCTTTTGTCTTTCGCTTTTCCGTAGTAAATAAAGAAAAAATTAATGCATAAAGTTTAGCAAAATGGCTTACGATAACGAAAGAACTGATTGACTTTAATCAATAAATTATTTGTTATTTTAGGCCATTTTGATAATTGCCGTAATTTATAATGGCATTGCTTCAACCAAAGCAGTAAATAGCTGCAGACTCAAATCCAAATTAAAGTGAACAAAAAAACCTCTTAAAAAACAATTAAATATAGCATTTTGCGTCCAATTTCACAAAAGAAGCTTATGTAGACACATCCTTTTTTCGTGCTACTTTTTTTCCACGAGTATCATTTTCTTTACACACAAATTTATAAATAAACAAAACTAACAAACCTGGAAGGGGGTAAAGAGGAAAGCCCTTACTTATTTTCGACTTAATAACTAATACTATGTATTTTTCCCAAGACCACACTGCCTCTTTATAAGGAACAAATAAACATTCAAAAGCGGATAAGTCCGATTATTAGACAAAGAAAACAGATACAAAAGTCTGAATATTTGGACCACATAACCTATACAGCGATCGTCATCAGCAGAAATGCTAAAGCATATATTAATTTTAATTTTAATATTTTAGTATTTCTGCTGATGACGATCGCTTTTTATGTGGCCGAAATATCCAGACTTTTGTATCTGTTATTCACTGTCTAATAAATGGACTTATAACCATTTGAACGTTTATTTAAAGATCTTACTGTATAGGGTTGGAAGAGGAGCCCACGGGATGTAGGTAGTAGGTCTTAGACTTTTACTGTTAGGGAAGGAGGCAGTACCCAAACTCCTGCTTGTAGTGATTTTTGTTAGATTTAAGCTTGATTTGCATACTCAATTTAAGTTTTACTCATTTTAAGATTTATTTTTTCAATCATATTAGTACCTATTGTATGTTTTATTGTTATGGTTTTTTATTTAATTTCTGTTCGTTCTGAGTTTCATTTATTCTTTAATAGTGTTTTCTGGTCGTTTTGAGTTTGAATTATTGTAGGTTATTATTTCTTCTGATCTTAAGTTTAATATGGCTTTTACTTTTCTTTGAAAAACTGCTTTTTCAGAAACTTTTTATAATTAATTTCAGAAAGGAGCAACATGTCCATCATTTATTAAATGCAGTCGAGAAGAATGGAAGTTGATGAGCGCCAAGTACCATTTCTTAAATAAGCATCGAATGGTTCTGACTCAGAAGAGGTTGTGACACATCTATATGGAATATATTGAGGGATAGAGACTAGGGCCCCATCTGCATGCTTTGTTTTGTGCTTTACCGTATCTTCTTTTTATTTACTGAAATTTTGCAGAAGTACATTGTGACACCATTGCGTAAAAAGTTAAAATGTTGCAGAAAGGATCTTTTTTGACCTGAAAACGTTGCGGTAACTGTCCAAGGAAGCTTTTTGAACTAAATTGAAAAGTCCTTGTGTCGAACAAATATCTTTATTGATACACTGTAATTTTAATTAGGAATAATTGATAATGTAAATGACAGTGCTATACATCAAATGATCTAATTATTTTGCTAAAGACTAGCGATTTCGAAAATTCTTTGTTTTATGAAACATGTGAGCAAATAATTATACCCATAGTAAGCTTAGAAACCGTACTCCTTATCTACTAAAACTTGCGAAGAATTTTAAATATGCTCTCTCGTTTTTTGACAAGATATGAATTTACCCGAAACAAAACGGCGTAAATCAGTTTTTTTTAATGAATAAGAAATTGCCAAAGATTAGTGTGATTAGTATGTTGTGATTTATGACAATCCAGAAAGAAGGATTTCGTGGCGTCTCGAGATGACCTTTTGAAAGCACATGAATGTATCTCTCCCAGAATTTTTTTGCAAAGATAGGAATGCTTTAATAACGTTGGATTAAGGTTAGTCAACTTCAACAGTAAAGAGTAGGAGGTCATCAATAGGGAAATGCCAGTGAAATGCTTCATTACTCTGTTTTACCTACGTAACCTAAGTAAGTTTGGCAGCCTGTGCAGGCAAAATAAAAAATCAAGTATACTTTGAATTTATAAGTACAAGTCTATGTCCATATAGTATGATTTTAAAAATTCAAATACATTCAATCAAAGAAAGATTTCGATCAGGGAATATTTTACGTTCCATCTTTGAAGAGCGGAAAAGATCAAAAATAAACAAAAGGAAGAAAACAATCAACTGAACTATCTCACTAATGTAGTGCCGCTTTAGAGAGACTCCCCACTTTTCACAGCAGCTTTTTGCAGTTGAAAAAAAGGGGTGGGGATCAAACAACTTTCTAAGAATAATCAAACGCTCTATTAATGGAAAGATTTTCGATCAGGGAATATTTTATGTTCCATCTTTGAAGAGCGGAAAAGATAAAAAATAGACAAAAGGAAGAAAACAATCAACTGAACTATCTCACTAATGCAGTGCCGCTTTAGAGACTCCTCACTTTTTGCAGCAGCATACTTAATCAAAATTCATACCAGTAAAAAAAAAGAAGAAAAAACGATTTTGCAGAAGAAATGAGGGTATGATGAAACACGGATGAAACAACCATATATATGATGAAACAACGAAGTAAGGTTGTTTCTGAGAGTAGGAGCAGTGACCACGCTCCGTATTATGTTTAAAAGGTAGTGATTGAGAATCTCGGCGTCCAGGAATGGACTGAGTATTGTTATTATGTGTAATTTTTTTTTTAATTCATAATAAACCCCATTGAACTTGAACTTGAAACCGATACTACTCGCAGTAACTATGGTTTTAGGTGAATTTACATATTATAATTGTTTCTCTTACATATCCCTTGTGAATATAGATTATGACTATCTCAGGCTTAGTTGTATCTCAACATTTATAAAACTTTAGGGTCTTTGTTCACAATATACTTCTTTGGGAGAATTTGTGCTTATTTTAGCCACAAAGGCTTCAAAGAGCTCGGTGGCTAACCATTCTAATACATTTGGTTCCTTGTATTTTTTTTCCCTCATAAACCCATTCTTTTCTTTTTCACCAAAAAAAAAATCACTATTGCAATGAGTCTGCTATAATCTTTACTAAGTTTAAACATCTACGTACAGTAAGACCTTTTTAAAACCAGTTAGAATAAAGCAAGAGCGAGGAAGAGCGAATAAAATAAAAATCACGATGGAAAATATAGTCTTAGGAAATCTATCAATTATACAGGGAACAGAAGGAAACAAAAATGTGTAAAGCAAAATATTTAAAAGTGGCCTTACGTATCTTGTCTGAATGACTCTATTGAGCAGAGAGCATCTGTGATTACTGGCAAGAGATTGGGAACTCTCTCAGGAAAATCTTCGGACATGAGATTCTCATCTGAGTAGGGACAGTCGTCTAGTGTGTAATGAAACGGCGTACCAGATTTTTTTGCACTACCCAGTCCAATACAGCCAGGAGTGGGACATCCTAAGCTTCTTTCTCGCAAATCTTCTACAGCTACAAAAAGAACAACTTAAGCAATGAATAAATAAAAATATACAAATATTATCCTTACCGTGGCTGTACCGTGAAAGGAAATATTTGATGCAATTTAATATGGCTAAGGAAAGCACTAGTCATGTGAAGAACGAGGGGTTGAGTGGGAGGTAGCCTTATCATACATAGGGTAATTTGTGTTTATTTTCAGTTTTAACGTCACTCTTCTTCCTTTTCAAGAAAGACTTTTTTAAACCTACTTCGGCTACAAGTGTTAAAAACCACCAAAACTCCGATTTGAACCCACTAAGCCAATTATTTTCTTTGTTGTTACTATTTTAATTTTTTTGTTGAGGGAACAGATTTACTGGCAATTCCGAAACGTAGGTAGGACGCAAAATCCCTGAGCTCTTCATATGTTTTTCCTTAGACTTTAATTGTGACGATAAATCTTCACAAATCAAAACTAGAAACATATCCTTACCCAGCCTGATACAGCCGGGAGTTGGACACCCTAATCTTCTTTCTTGTATATCTTCTATAGCTATGCAAACAACAAATAGTGGATAAACATACAAATATTACCCTTCCAAAATCGTATAAAACAAACTGGATCTACCGTATTTAAGGCCATAGACGTATTACTTTAATATAGACTACAGACAGCCTGCGCTTTGACGAACTGCTTGCGCTTTTTCTTCTATGCCATCAGCAAACGGATATACTCGCCGAAATGCCGGCCGTCCACTTAGCGGAATTTTTTCCGAAATGTCTGCTTCATATTTTGGCTTTTATTCACTGGCTGATTATCATTCTCTGAACTTCCGCGAAAGCTGAACACCCTCAGAGGCAACTCACTGATGTTAAATTCGTTAAGAGTTTATTCACAAATGGGGTTTGATTTCCACGAAAATTTTGTGTATTTACTACAGCCTAACGCCCAAAAGCATTTTCAATATTTGTAGAAGACTCATGACTTACAAATATATTTAATAATCTAAATTCTAACCACGTCGAAACTTTTAAACTTTCTTCATATTAACTCGTATGATACTGAGGTTTATTTTGTTTGAAGGAGATGAAACAAGTTATTTATATCTGCTCCTCATTATGATAGCTGCTCCTCATCTGTTCCTCTATTACCATCATTATGATAGGATACTGAGGCCTACTGGCTCTATCGTAATAAATTTTTTCTACATTATCTGGTATCTGTTCACGCAATAAATCTATAATTAAGGCAGGCAAGTATGAAGCACAACATAACTCTTTTCTCTCTATATAATATTATCAAAACAAAATGGTGCATATCAAATCTTTCTTCATTCTACAGATCAAAAATCAGACTTAAAGTAGGTAATTTCGAAGACCATACTGTCTTTCCATGACGATAAGTAACAGTTCCAATAGAAAATAAATCCCTTTATTAAAGTGAAAAAAAAAAAAAAAAAAAAATCAAAATATAAAGGATTTTACATGCGATCGAAATATTCAGTATATTTTTTTGATTGTTCTTTTTTTCGCAGTCAATTAAAAGGATTTATCCCTATTCAAACTTTTATTTATCGTCAGATTTTTAAGCTTTTTAGAGGAGCAGCTTTCCAGTATATATCCCATTAGACCATCATTTCTCAGCCTGAGAATCAAAAGCTTAGGAGGGGGGGGGGGGGGGGGAGGGGAATCGATGCCATAGACCACAACCAATCTGAAAAACTAAACGCTCTTGTGCGCAAAAACAGTTTTTCCATCAATGGGGTTCTATCAAATTTAGATACAAATCCAAAATTAAAACTTTGAAAAATGAACAGGCAGGTGTGAATCAACGACTAATGAGATAATTAGGCTCTATTGATAAAGTGAATAACAAGGATAATAATAATGTAATTATTTACATTATAATATTATTATAAGATATGTAATAAAATATTCTATATGTTCATTTCCATCATAAGTTCCATTTTCCGTTCCTAACCCCGACAGGGAAATCCTGCTTGCGGGGCTCATAGTGGTATCAGGGTGGACTTTCACGAGTTTTTCTAACCAAAATTGTGACTGTTAACAGCGATGTAGGGTGGCTTAGAGGAGTGGTGCCCCTCGAGGAAATTATAGCCTAGTGAACGACACAGCATTTGCACTGAATTCTGATGAATGGAAATTTCTTTTGGGTTTCACTTGTTTTGGTGAGCCTTTTTGGGGTAAAAAACCCTCTTCCTAGCTAAGTTATCTAATATGGGTTGCCTCCCCGTTGTAGCATAATATTTGTAAGCATGCATATATAATGAGTTGGAGGTAAGAGGTTGGAGATTGCCTGTGCAGGATTCTGACTCTTGTTGATAGAAGAGCATCGCCAAGTGCTGAAAACCATGTTGTGACCACGACGGGTCCAGGATTGCAGAAAGCATCCTCTCAACTGAAGGTCCCAGGGATTTCTTGTTGTCCGGTTCAAAGCCGGCTTAAGCGCTTCATGTAGATTTGAGAAGATATGTTATCCCCCGTTCTGCAATGATTCTGGGACCATTGCTTTTCCTGAGGCCATAATAATTTCAATGATTTAAAGAATTTGAAAATTTTAACTTGGAATATTACGACGTTAAGAAATAATTATTTCTTATTTCGACGTTAAGAAATAGTTAAGACTAATTAGAAGTTTCAGAAACTCATATCCCAGGGGTAGAAAACATGAAATTAGGGGATTTGGAATTTATTTACTCAGGCAGGAAGGATGGAATGCATAGGCAGGGAATATGGATCATGATGAATAACGAAGGTACCAAGTCTTGATGAGGTGGGGAAAGTATTAAAAATAGAATGCTAGTCGCTCACTTTATGACTAAAAAGTGCAGTGTATCGGTCATAGTAGTAAATTGCCCCTGTAGAACCGACTGGTGTAGATAGTAGTAACTCAGATAAATTTTACTTATAGCTATAGGGAAAAATAGACAGGGTCTCAATTTAGTATGGCATAATCTTCTTTCTGTTTAAAAAGGGCAATAGAACTTTAAAACTCCATTCAAATTAAATTTCTCCCAATATTCTAAGACCACAGACTCGATACAATTAGCTCTAAAAAAAGCAAATGTTTGTAGGTAAGGGCTCGAAACCTCTGTGAAAGGATTCTTCGATATACCCAATTTGAATATGTAATTTTCGTCAAGAGTGCTCAGACTTTTAGGAGCGTTTTACACCTTTTTCAAAAATTAGGAAATTTTTAAGGCACCGTTTTTTTTTTACTTGTAGCATGCTGACAAGGCTCAGCGTTGGGTTGAAAACGGATTAAAGCACTTCAAACATGCCAATTACTACATAACATACATACATAGAAGTGTTTTATCACATTATTTGACCAGACGATGCTTAGAATACAGCAGGTTCAATTGTTTTTTTTTCTTAGGGAATATTAGCGAACACAAAAAGTCTTTATTTCTGCTGCACCCCTTATTTTGTCGTCAGGTATAGTCGGGTTCATCATAAAATCCTTTTTAATATCAAATCTAAAGATCAAGTCTAAACTCACTTTTAATTTGACAGGTAGCTAGTCTCCTCGAAAAACGAGCCACATTTGTTCTATTGTTTGAAAAAAAAATCAAGATTCATTTTTTTTAATTTTCCGTCTATGAAATTCTATTTACGAATCCAGCTGAAAAAAAAACTTACCAAGAGGAGGTAATAGTTGAGTAAAACTATAGTTGAGTAATAGTTGGTAAAACTTACCAAGAGGAAGTAATAGTTGAGTAAAACTATAGTTGAGTAATAGTTGGTAAAACTTACCAAGAGGAAGTAATAGTTGAGTAAAACTATAATTGAGTAATAGTTGGTAAAACTTACCAAGAGGAGGTAATAGTTGAGTATAACTATAGTTGAGTAATAGTTGGTAAAACTTACCAAGAGGAGGTAATAGTTGAGTAAAACTATAATTGAGTAATAGTTGGTAAGACTTACCAAGAGGAGGTAATAGTTGACAATGACTATAGTTGAGTAATAGTTGGTAAAACTTACCAAGAGGAGGTAATAGTTGAGTAAAACTATAGTTGAGTAATAGCTGGTAAAACTTACCAAGAGGAGGTAATAGTTGAGCAAACCTATAGTTGAGTAATGGTTGGCAAAACTTACCAAGAGGAGGTAATAGTTGAGTAAAACTATAGTTGAGTAATAGTTGGTAAAACTTACCAAGAGGAGGTAATAGTTGACAATGACTACTTTTACACCATCCTGGCTGAAAAAGATCAGAAGAATCTTCATCCGCAATAACACTGAAATGGTTTGGCCAACCATCATAGTGAATTTTAATAGAATTGTTTTCCGTTTCTGTCACAGTTGCTACTCTAACAAATCCTGGGTTTCTAAGGTCGACTGCTTCTACTTTCATCCCCACTTTCCAAGGGATAGATGGTCGTCGAAACTTCGACAATAAAGGTGAGGGTACCGCTTCACTTTTAGTTTCACTTAGATAAGTCTCCCATGAGAAATCAGTCACACCTGAAAGTAAAGTATTTTTTTTCATGACTTGTCGGTGATAAACAAATAATTCAATTATATAGCACGTTGAAACCCTTGAACAGATTGCTTATTAAAAATGTTATGTTTCGAAGTAAAAAATGAATATTGAAATACCATAGGAATAAAAATAAAACAAACTGCAAAAGCTTGAATAAGACTTCACATTGTACGAAAGAGCAACAAGAAAACGTCATCCAAATAATTGCTAGAGAAGAGAAAGAGAAAGAAAAAGTGTGAGAAACACAAACTTATCGATGGTCTATTAATGAAAAAGTAAATTAAGAACAGAGAGAGATAGAGAGAGATAGAGAGAGATAGAGAGAAAGAGAAAGAGAGCGAGAGAGAGAGAGAGAGAGAAGAGATGAGAGAGAGAGAGAGAGAGAGAGAGAGAGAGAGAGAGAGAGCAGAGAGAGAGGAGAGAGAGAGAGAGAGAGAGAGAGAGAGAGAGAAGAGAGAGAGAGAGAGGAGAGAGAGAGAGAGAGAGAGAGAGAGGAGAGAGAGAGAGAGAGAGAGAGAGAGAGAGAGAGAGAGAGAGAGAGAGAGAGAGAGAGAGAGAGAGAGAGAGGAGAGAGAGAGAGAGAGAGAGAGAGATGAGAGAGAGAGAGAGAGAGAGAGAGAGAGAGAGAGAGAGAGAGCGAGAGAGAGAGAGAGAGAGAGAGAGAGAGAGAGAGAGAGAGAGAGAGAGAGAGAGAGAGAGAGAGAGAGAGAGAGAGAGAGAGAGAGAGAGAGAGAGAGAGAGAGAGAGAGAGAGAGAGAGAGAGAGAGAGAGAGAGAGAGAGAGAGAGAAGGGGATTCTGTATTATTTCCTATATAGTGCATATAAACTGTATTATGTAACTGCCAATAAATCAAACTAACTTTAACAGATAACTAATTGAACAACTGATGTCAAAAAGTAAAAAACACAGATTAATGAGAGGTCCTCCAACCCCCCTGCTTTTAAGAAAATCTTGAAAATAACCTTTCGGGGTAGTAAGACGTAAGTTGTTTTCTGTCGCGTATCCTATGGGAAATATCCGTGGAGACTGAATATCAGTCCAATAGTCATATTTCTGGTCCCAGGAATCAAAATGCACAAGTATTCGGGCACCAATCACATCAGCTATAGTCGCCACACATGGTGTTCTATCATAATTCAGGTCTAGGGCTTCAAGCTTCATCCCTTTTTTGATTTGGCGATTGAATTGAGTTGAGATCTGAGGGAAAAAAGAAAGAAAAGCAGATATAACATAAAAAGACTGAGAATTAATTGTAGATGTCTGAAAAAGGACAGACAAATAACCTGCGATTAAGTAAAGATACATTCTTGTATGATTGTCTATCACGAAGAACAATAGCAAAAAGCTACCTCAGAAAGCTACCACAAAACTGAAAGTGAGACAATCATTTTATTTATCTGATTGGCACAATTAGCATATAAGTGATGTTCGCCTTTACATGCTTTAAAGATCAAAGAGTCAATCCAAAGTATTTTACACAGGCTGGAATGTACATTGTGGGGGGGGGACCAAAGGCCTCTAGTACTGTGCTGAGCCTCAGCAACACTTTTGACAACTATAATCTTTTAAGGTAAAATATTGAGAAACATCAGCACGTGGTTTAAAATATGATTTTCTTGTGTTCCAAAGGGAGGGGCTGAGAGCCTCAAGTAAAAGTTTTTAAACAGTTTGATTTTAATGGTGCACTTTTACTCAGGAACATCACCATTTTAATGGTCAATACGAAAAAGGAACCAAAAAATCATGAATCTTCTAAAAACAGGCTTTCTGTAGAAAATAGGATTATGCTTTAACGTTATAAAAACGAATTTATGAAAAAAAAAAAAAATATGAGCATTAGCTTTCAAATAAGCCATTAAAAAGTGCTAAACTTTCAAAAGAGCCTTGAAAAAGGCTTCCGCAAAATTCCAGTGCTTTGCTGTGGTTAAGAAAAAAAAGACATTTACAGTATTTCCCAACCTAAAATGCACTGAACATTTAAAATGGAGTGCTGAAAACTTTCGATTAAGGCTTTTTAGCCAAGGTAAATCTCTTTTTCAAAATGTGTATAAATTTGTGTTCATCCTTAATTTTTATTTTCAAATGCTATTTTTTTCAAATCAGGAACTTTATTCTTAAATACATTTTGTACTTTTCGGTTACTATGGGCTGCAGTTCGCTCTAGTAAGTAAGTAAGTAAGTTTATTTGTAACCCGCAATATAAAATAAATGCGGAGTAAAAAAATTAAAAATAAAATAATATTATCCACAAGGAAATAATAAGGAAAACACAACATAAATAACTTAACAATATCCATAGAATCACTAATTAGGAAAAAAATAAGTGAGGGGGTCACTGGCACATATCTTCCTTGGAGTGTTGGTCCTCAGGTCCTTAGCGATGTTGTCAAGCAGCACTAGAGGGTCGATAAGTCCAAAATGAGAAATAATCTTGTGATTTCTGTACCACCTTGGCAAATATAGCAGGAATTTACAATATTTAAAATAGCCTCTCCTTAGCTAAAGACGATCTTTTTGCGCATTAGAGGCTGTAACCGGAAAGAAAAAGAATTGCAGGAGAACAAAAACTATGGTAAAGCTTACATAAACCTTGGCGGCTGTACCTCCCTCTATTAGGCGAGATTTTACCATATGAGAATCGAATACAGTGCAGAGCACTAGCAACCAGAGACGAGCATGTAGTCGAAAGTGTATCAGAAAAAGTAATCCCAAGTCATTTCAACTTTGAGACACAGTTGAGTAGCATTGTACCCACACGTAAACAAGGAGCAGGTTTAGAAGTATTATAACACAGAAACTCGCATTTTGAAGCATTTACAGAAAGCCCAATCATACTCAAAGCATTAATCACAACATTTAGGTTCTTTGTGAGGCCTGACCTAGTATGACTAACTAGCAGAACATCATCAGCATAAGCAATGTGACTAACAGCTGTATTTTCTAAAAACACAGTAGGAGACAGCATTCGCAAACAGTCCGCAAGCACAGTTTTAAAAATATATGGAGACAGCAAACCACCTTGCCTGACTCCCTTCTTTACTGAGATAGGCTCGGATATATCAGACATCCATTTTAACCAAACCAACGAATTGGAATACCAATATTGAAGAACTTTTACTACGGAAGAATTAACTCCTGCTTTAACTAAGCAGTGAAGCGCTTGCGTATGTACAACGTTGTCAAAAGCGCCCGAGATATCAACCAAGCAAAAATAAAGTGGCATTTTTTGCATTTTTGCCGAGACTAGCAACTGACCAAGTATATGATGGCTTGAGAACAACCAAAACCGGCTCTGAACCCAACTTGATAATCAGAAAAATCACATTTAGTCAAAACTTCAGGCAATACGACATACTCGAACAGCTTGCTCATGAAGCAGGACACTGTAATTGGTCGATAACTGGAACACTGATCTGCGTCCTTTCCCTTTTTCAAAACTGATGTTACGATTCCGAAAGAAAACTATCTGGAACTAACGACTGGGCTAAACACATCTGGAATAGGAGCTGAATGTGTGTTAACAATAATGGACACTTAATGGTGAAGTGATTGTAACACAGACCATCCATATCAGGAGCACTTGATTTCTTAACACTCTCAAAAGCCCGATAGATATCACCACTAGATATTGACAATATATGGACTTGCCGAAGAACTCGAGGAACAGTATTATGCAATAAGGAAGAAAACATGGACTGGATAGAATGATTAAATGTAGAAAAAACACGAGTAAAATGAGCAACAAAATCACTGATTTTGATAATCGAAACGGTAGCAGGCACACACTTGCTGCTATTAATTACATTGGACCAAGACTTCCGATCCGAGGGGCCATCCAAACCATTCAGGCGGGCTTGACGCAAAGAAGATCTAAACTGACGTTTCGAATTTTGCTTAATTTTAAATACTTCACTAGACTTGGGCCGATCACAAGCAATCCAAAGGCGAAGCCAAGACTTCGCGCGTTGTTTAGCTTTTTTCACTTCTGGGCACACATTCCATAACGGTTTTCTGGTACCAAATCTAACACGTTCAACAGGAACTGAAACTGAAGCAGCTGACTTCAAACAATGCACGATCTGGTAATAGTAACAATTTAAATTAATCTTAGCTGTCGGTGACCTTACAGAGGTTTGTAAAAGGTGAAAAGGCACTTTCAGGCTTGATAATAACGAGCAAAGAACATACAAATAAACTTGAGAATTTACTCGTTTCCAATTTGGCTTATCAAACCATTTATTATGGTAAGAAAAACGGTTATAAGCCAGTAGAGCAGGCGACTCAATTTCACAAGTTAAAGGCAAGTGATCATCCTCAATTTTATCATCCAAAACAATGACAGGAGGAATCACGAGAGATCCCCTTGAAACTATAATATGATCAAGGTTTGATCTAGAACCATCACGGTTATGAATGTAGGTAAACTGTTTATCTTTATTGACTAACTGATAGCCACTAGGCAAAGCATCAAAAAACAGGTCACTTCTTTCAGATTGGGACAGAAGATTGGCATTAATATCACCAGCCACAATCCAATTTAATCCCTGATTGGTCACTCTTAGCAGAAGTGTCCTGAGTCGCTTACAAGAACCCGCGAAGACAGATAGGGATGAAATGTTCTTGCGATTGCATGGCATATAGACATTGATGAGGACCATATTACCGCATTTTATTGCCAGTAAATTATGATCAGAAGAAATAAGCTCAGGTTTCTTAGCGAGGCGAACTAA
Organism: Artemia sinica; assembly: GCA_027921565.1. Lineage (NCBI taxonomy): Eukaryota > Metazoa > Arthropoda > Branchiopoda > Anostraca > Artemiidae > Artemia > Artemia sinica. The sequence continues at coordinate 53,267,011 of CM051268.1, forward strand.
GTTGCAGCCCCAGAGGGTCGACCGCGTGTTTTTTTAGCTTCACGTACAAAGGTGTGGTGGGTAGGTGACCGTTTAAGAGTATCTGTATTGGCTTTAGTTAGAAAATGTTCCTGTAGGAAAACTATATCATAATCAAGAAGCTCATCAATAAGGATGTCTTTGTCTTTGGTTCCGTTAATATTAAGTGAAACAAAGCGAAATCAGAGCTTTTTTTTAAAAACTGGGCATCTGAGACTATAGGAAACATGATTTCCCCCGCAGTTGGCGCAATTCAGGCTTTCAGTGCAAGGATTATCACGTGTGTTACAATGTCCAGCAGCGCACCGTGAACACTTTGATTAGTCGATGGGAGTGGGCAATTTCCGACAATATGGTTCAGCGATTGACAGCGGTAACATCTAGGAGGTAACTTCTGAAAACTTCTAATTTTAAAAAGCTCGTATCCCAAACACAAACCCTCGTTTATAGCTTTATTTAAGGCAGCATCGTCTAGAAATTCAAGGCGGAAGGATCCGGAACTTCCAATTTTAGTTGCATCAACGAGACTGGGAATCATACTAATAAGTTCTGATTTTTGCACAACATCAGGGATGTGACCAAGCACTTTTTAATTAAGGACATGAGTGGATAGATTTAGCTGACTAGTTGCAGCGGCGGCGAGAGATGGCTGAGGCTTTATCTCGGGTATGGACTACCCACCTTTTCTTAACAGGATCAGATCTCACACTTACGATACCATCATGACCATCCAGGGTATCAAGGGTCTCTTTCTGTTTATTATTTTTAGCTTTAAACTTTGCCGTTTAAAATTCTTTCTAACTGCGAAAACTTTTATTTCAGTTAACTATCCGAATAGCATTTGATTATTATGAATAAGCTTTAAAACCCCAGAGGCTAGAAAAAAATGACAGGAAGAAAAAACAGCATCAGGGACTTACAACCAGTTAAAACAATGCGGCGTTTATATCCTTGATTTGTTTTAGTTTGAAAATTCAGTTGTTTCATTTTAATTGTTTTCTATGATTTCTAATATTTTATTTCATTACATTAGTCTTATCTTAAACTAGCTTATTTTATTTTCATACTTACTTTAAAATTCAACAATTTTTCTTCTGCTTCTCATGTCTCTCGTTTTTTGTAAGACGGCTTAGCAGAAATCTCTAGCAGAAAACTTGCACTTGTCTTCAATTCTTTATTGCCTACATTTTTAAGTTTTATTTTATTGTCATATTTACTTTTCTATTACTTATGAGCTGCCTCCTCCTCAATACCCCGCTCCTTACGCTAAAGTTTGACCTTTGTCTCAAGTCCTTAAGAATGACCCCTGAAGCATAGCGGCCGTCTAATTAGAATCAGAATCTTTTTTAAAAGTTCTTAAAAGACTTCAGGGTGAAGAGAGGGGTATTGAGGAGGGGACAGCCCACCTCATATACAGAATAGTTTCTGCTCATTTTAAGCTTTAATATTGCTCCTTACTTTCAGTAGAAAAAGCTTTTTTTTTATTTAATTTCTTTCAATAAAGACGGCTTAGCGGAAATCTATAGCAGTAAACCTGCGCTTGTCTTCAATTCTTTATTGCCTTTACATCTTCATCAATTTTTTATCTCTTTTTCTCTCTTCACTGAACACTTTACAAGCATCTCTAGTCATATCTTACGTTTTTTTTATTCCGCTTTCATGCCTTCCATCTTATGTTACATTTTTCATTTCAATGACGACATTTAAGAGGAAATTTCTAGCGACAAATCTGCGATAGTCTTCAGTTATTTACACACTTTACGTCTTCATCGATTTTTTGTCACTTTTTCTGTTTCACTTAAATACTTTTCGTATATTTTAAGATTTCTTTTTTAAAATGTCCATATTTTTTTAGGCATGAGCAGTTTAGTTTTGCTAGTCTATATTAAAAAAAAACAAAAAAAAAAACAGTATCTTTCTCATATAAGGCTCATAGTGTTTTGAGTTATAAAAAAGCTCATAGAATATAGTAACAAGAAGTGGCGTTTGTTTTGTGCAAACTACGCAAGCACAATGACTAACATCTCGTAAGCACAATGACTAACATATCTCCATAATTGTGAATTTTCAGAAGAGCAAAAAAAAAAACACCTCAAAACTTTTTTATTTCCCCTTCGATAACCGCAAAAACTAAAACGGATTGGTCTGCATTGATTTCTAGCGACAAATCTGCGCTAGTCTTTAGTTATTTACACACTTTACATCTTCATCGATTTTTTGTCACTTTTTCTATTTCATTTAAACACTTTTTGTATATTTTAAGATTTCCATTTTAAAATGTCCATATTTTTTTGGGCATGAGCAGTTTAGTTTTGCTCGTCTATATTTTAAACAAGAAAAAAAAAAAAAAAAAAAAAAAAAAAAAAAAAAAAAAAAAAAAAAAAAAAAAACTATCTTTCTCATATAAGGTTCATAGTGTTTTGAGTTTCATAGAATATAGTAACAAGAAGTTGCTTTTTTTTGTGCAAACTACGCAAGCACAATGAGTAACATATCTCCATAATTGTGAATTTTCACAAGAGCAAAAAAACACCTCAGAACTTTTTTATTCCCCTTCGATAACCGTAAAACTAAAACGGATTGATATGCATTAATTTCACCTATCAATTCGTTTTTGATTAACGGTTATTGAAGGGGAGATAAAAAAGTTGTGTTTTTTTCCTCTTCTGAAAATTTACAGTTATGAAGATACGACCTTTTGATACCCGACTAATGATTTATAGTTAAATCCTAAGACTACTAATCACATACATAAATTAACACAGAACTTTACCCAAAAAAATGTTGAGATTCAAATCCATAAAAATAACATGAAAATAACATCAAATTATCCGATATTCCTAAACTTTGTGAAGTATTACGAAAATTCAATAAAAGCTCTTACTTTTTGGTTCGGGATAGTAAAAAGATTGCTAGGTGCAGCTTCCGATTTCGTAGTCTTCAAATATTTTTCCCATGAAAACTCTGTAATATTGTTCGGGGGCGTTTGAAGTTTTCGCTCATTTTTACTGCACCAGCCAACTGGGAAAATATCGGGGGAAGTATCCAAAACCCAAAAGTCAAACTTTCTATCATAGCCGTCAAAAGTCAGTCGAAGCCGTCGTCCTAAAAGTGCCAAATGTTTGAACAGTGAGGTAAGACAAAAATCTTCTGTTGTTTGTTGAATTGTTGCAGATAGGGTTCATCAACGTGTAATCTGGGCACATGCCCAAAGCCCGAAAATGTTCTAATAGTGTCATAATAGTGTAAAAAAGCGTCATATATTTTCAGATATGGAAAAACAACAATTTTTATCGCTTTGAAATGTTACTGATAGGAATCAGTGACGAACTGAAAACGAATCCAACACTTCGAGTTTGTAAATCTGGGAGGTATCCAAAACCAAGAAACTGAACTGTCTATCATAACAGTTGAAGGCCATTCTGGGTCGTTTCCCCTATTAGTGTCAAAATATAAGTGTGCTGCCATAAAACAACGATTTTTTCGTTTGAGCAAGTGTTGCTGATAGGACTAGGCGTCGTCCAGAAAACAAATTAAAATACTATAAGCGTACAATACATAGAATTATCATATTCCTTGAATGCTCTTTTGAACAGTTTCCAGACAGAAAAAAGAAAGACTGGATGCATAATATTAGGCCGGGATAATATTGTAAATGAACTAGTAAAAGTACACTTCGCAAGCTAACCTTCAATCAACTCATTCGACCTTCTATCTTAACTAATGCCATTAGTTTAAAATTCTTGGAAGTTTCCAAACTGATAAAAAAACTTTATAAAATTTCATCTTATAACAATTTTGGGTAAAACATCGAGCTTTATATCAGAGGCAACGCTGTAGCGTTGCCTATAGTAAAGGCCCTACGGCTCCAATGTTTTATTATTATTTATTTATTTTTTTTTCCCAGAGGCACTTCATATAGAAGGGGTCGTCGTAGAAGCTTCAAAGGGGGCTCATTCGATTGGAAATCGAGAGTTCTAGTGCCCTTTTTAATAGTCAAAAATGATTCGAGGGCAACTAGCCCCCCCCCCCCACGCCCATCATTCCCCCAAACAAATCCAATCAAAATTTTGAGATAGCCATTTTGTTCAGCGTAGTTAATTTCCAGATAGAAAATATATTTTTGAGGAGGATACTCCCCCACAACCCTCAGGCCAAGGGTTTTAAGTTATGCCCTGGGGGCATATAAGGTTTTTATAGAAGGCGTTGTCGTAGAAACTTCAAAACAGGCTCATTCGATTGGAAATTACAGGCTATTGCCCTTTTTAATAGTCCAAAATGATTGGAGGGCAACCAGCCCCCCCCCCACGCCCATCATTCCCCCAAACACATCCAATCAAAATTTTGAGATAGCCATTTTGTTCAGCGTAGTTGATTCCAAGATAGAAAATATATTTTTGAGGAGGATACTCCCCCACAACCCTCAGGGTAAGGGTTTTAAGTTATGCCCTGGGGACATATAAGGTTTTTATAGAAGGCGTTGTCGTAGAAACTTCAAAACATGCTCATTCGACTGGAAATTAAAGGGCTAGTGCCCTTATTAATAGTCGAAAGTGATTGGAGTGTAACTAGCCCCCTCCCCCCCCCCCACGCCCATCATTTCTTCAAACACATCCAATCAAAATTTTCAGATAGCCATTTTGTTCTGCGTAGTTGATTTCCAGATAGAAAATATATTTTTGAGGAGGACACTCCCCCACAACCGTCAGGGCAAGAGTTTTAAGTTATGCCCTTGGGGCATATAAGGTTTTTTATAGAAGGAGTTGTCGTAGAAACTTCAAAACAGGCTCATTCGATTGGAAATTAAAGGGCTAGTGCCCTTTTAATAGTCGAAAGTGATTGGAGTGCAACTAGCCACCCCCCCCCCCCCACACACACACATCATTCCCCAAACACATCCAATCAAAATTCTGAGACACCCATTTTGTTCAGCGTAGTTGATTTCCAGATAGAAAATATGTTTTTGAGGAGGAAACTCCCCCAGAACCTTCAGGGCAAGGGTTTTAAGATATGCCCTGGGGGTATTTAGGTTTTTATAAAAGGAATTGTCGTAGAAACTTCAAAACAGGCTCATTCGATTGGAAATTAAACGGATAGTGCCCTTTTTAATAGTCGAAAGTGATTGGAGGGTAGCTAGCCCCCCCCCCCTACGCCCATCATTTCCCTAAACACATCCAATCAAACTTTTGAGATAGCCATTTTGTTCAGTGTAGCTGATTTCCAGATATAAAATATGTTTTTGAGGTGGACACTCCCCCACAACCCTCGGCAAGAGTTTTAAGTTATGCCCTGGGGGCATATAAGGTTTTTATAGAAGGCGTTGCCGTAGAAACTTCAAAACAGGCTCATTCGATTGGAAATTAAAGGGCTATTGCCCTTTTTAACAGTCCAAAATGATTGGAGGGCAACTAGCCCCCCCCCACGCCCATCATTCCCCCAAACACATCCAATGAAAATTTTGAGACAGCCATTTTGTTCAGCGTAGTTGATTCCCAGATAGAAAATATATTTTTGAGGAGGATACTCCCCCAAAACCCTCAGAGTAAGGGTTTTAAGTTATGCCCTGGGGACATATAAGGTTTTAATAGAAGGCGTTGTCGTAGAAACTTCAAAACATGCTCAGTCGACTGGAAATTAAAGGGCTAGTGCCCTTTTTAATAGTCGAAAGTGATTGGAGTGTAACTAGCACCCTCCCCCCCCCACGGCCATCATTTCTCCAAACACATCCAATCAAAATTTTCAGATAGCCATTTTGTTCAGCGTAGTTGATTTCCACATAGAAAATGTATTTTTGAGGAGGACTATCCCCCACAACCCTCAGGGCAAGGGTTTTAAGTTATGCCCTGGGGGCATATAAGGTTTTTATAGAAGGCTTTGTCGTAGAAACTTCAAAACAGGCCCATTCGATTGGAAATTAAAGGGCTAGTGCCTTTTTAATAGTCGAAAGTGATTGGAGTGCAACTAGCCCCCCCCCCCCACGCCCATCATTTCCCCAAACACATCCAATCAAAATTCTGAGAGAGCCATTTTTTTCAGCGTAGTTGATTTCCAGATAGAAAATATGTTTTTGAGAAGGACACTCCCCCAGAACCTTCAGGGCAAGGGTTTTAAGATATGCCCTGGGGGTATATAAGGTTTTTATAAAAGGCGTTGTCGTAGAAAGTTCAAAGAAGGTTCATTCGATTGGAAATTCAAAGGGATAGTGCCCTTTTTAATAGTCAAAAGTGATTGGAGGGCGACTAGCCCCCCTCCCTACGCCCATCATTCCCCTAAACACATCCAATCTAAATTTTGAGATAGCCATTTTTGTTCAGCATAGTTAATTTCCAGATTGAAAATATATTTTTGAGGAGGACACTCCCCCACAACCCTCAGGGCAAGGGTTTTAAGTTATGCCCTGGGGGCATTTAAGGTTTTTATAAAAGGCGTTGTCGTAGAAACTCCAAAACAGGCTCATTCGATTGGATTCGATTTCAATATTAGTACAAAAGAAAACATTTGTAATATAATTCGTTTTCAGTACAGCGCCAATGACGCAGTAGGTTTTAGGCTTCTGCAGTGACACGATACCCAAACTCTTGTTTGTAGTTATTTTTATTCGATTCAAACTTGATTTGCATATTCAATTTAAGTTTCACTCTTTTTAACATTTATTTATTCATTTACATTAATATATACTGTATGTTTGTTTGCATTGATTGTTTATTTAATTTCTGTTCGTTTTAAGTTTCATTTATACTTTAATAGCAAAATATTTGTTTTCGTTTTAAGCTAGATTTTCATATTCAATCTAAGCATTACTCGCTTTAAGATCTATTTATTCATTTATATTATTACTTGTTGTATGTTTTTTGCTATGATTGTTTATTTAATTTCTGTTCGTTTTGGGTTTCATTTATTCTTTAATAGTAATTTCTGGTCGTTTTGAGTTTGAATTTTAACAGGTATTTGTATCTCCTGAGGTTAAGTTTAAAATGGCCTTTACTTTTCTTTGAAAAACTTATTTTTCGGAAGGTTTTTTTTAATTAATATAAGAAAAAACTGTCCATGCAAAATTGTGGCATCAATTTACTTTTATTTTTACTTTTTTTTTTCTTAATTTTTCCACATTTTACAAAAGAGACTGGATTATCAAGTTCAGAAAATGTGGAAAAATCAAAAAGAAAAAACGTAATAGTTTATAATGTTTTTCTGTTTTTAAATAAGTATATAATTTCTTTTTCAACTAATACAAAATAAGCTCTATAGATAATTATTTTTACAATTCCACATAGAATTAGTCCCTATAATTTTTTTTGTAAGCATATGTTATGATTTTGTGAACTTTTTCCTTTCCTTAATGTATTTTTCTGGTCGAGTAGTTACGAGTAAACAAATTAAAAAAACAAAACAAAAAAACGAAGTGACATTAATAATAACAATAAAATTACCAGATATTGTGCTTTATTGAGAAGAATGTACCAACAACAGCTATTTTAAAGATAATTTCAATACCAAAGCTAGTTATCAAGACATAGTAATGCACGCAGTTATAAGCGTTAGCTAAACAAAAATAAGAGCAGCCTTATTTTTAATTTAGTCAACAACGACTTAACTACTGCAAAAATGTCCGTAACAGCTTACTTCTACAATGATTATAATTAAAAACTACGATGATCACCGCGTACATTTTTAGAAGAAGCATTCTCAAATATTCTAATTGAATTTTACTATACGGCGTGCAAGTTATAATTTCGTCTTCTTCCTTTTAGGCTTTAGGTCAATTTTGTCACAGAAGAGCAATTACAATTCTTAATCTGGCCTTTATTCACCAGACACCATAAAGTTGAACAATCAAAGGCTTCTAGCTGTTGGCTGTCAGGAATGCGACTAATACCAGTAAACTGTGAGTTAGCTGATAGTTTAGTAGCTTATTCATTGTAAACAGTTGATAGTTTGGCTGTTTAAAAAGCTGATAGTTTAAACTAAGAGCTGATAGCTGAAAGCAGTTTAAACAGCTGATAATTTAGCAGTTAGTTCAGTTTAAACAGCTGATAGTTTAAACTAAGAGCTGATAGCTGAAAGCAGTTTAAACAGCTGATAATTTAGTAGTTCAGTTTAAACAGCTGATAATTTAGCAGTTAGTTCAGTTTAAAAAGCTGATAGTTTAAACTAAGAGCTGATAGCTGAAAGCAGTTTAAACAGCTGATAATTTAGCAGTTTGTTCAGTTTAAGAAGCTGATAGTTTAAACTAAGAGCTGATAGCTGAAAGCAGTTTAAACAGCTGATAATTTAGCAGTTAGTTCAGTTTAAAAAGCTGATAGTTTAAACTAAGAGCTGATAGCTGAAAGCAGTTTAAACAGCTGATAATTTAGCAGTTAGTTCAGTTTAAAAAGCTGATAGTTTAAACTAAGAGCTGATAGCTGAAAGCAGTTTAAACAGCTGATAATTTAGCAGTTTATTCAGTTTAAACAGCTGATAGTTTTAAACTAATAGCTGATAGCTGAAGCAGTTTAAACAGCTGATAATTTAGCAGTTTGTTCAGTTTTAACAGCTGATAGTTTAAACTAAGAGCTGATAGCTGAAAGTAGTTTAAACAGCTGATAATTTAGTAGTTCAGTTTAAAAAGCTGATAGTTTAAACTAAGAGCTGATAGCTGAAAGCAGTTTAAACAGCTGATAATTTAGCAGTTTATTCAGTTTAAACAGCTGATAGTTTAAACTGTTAGCTGAAAGCAGTTTAAACAGCTGATAGTTTAGCAGTTTATTCAGTGCACGGACATACGCTTGATCTTCCATAGATATCAAGCAAAAGAGCTATTGATAGTACTATCATCGAAGGCAAACCTAAAGGCTAACAGAAATCACCATCAAACGGGGAACAATGAATCCGACGGGTTAACTAAAAAAAAAAAAAAAAAAAAAAAAAAAAAAAAAAAAAAAAAAAAAAAAAAAAAAAAAAAAAAAACGGATAGAAGGACAACGATGATAAATATGGCTTGCAAAATACAAAGGGCCAATACAAGGAAATACTAGGGTTTAAGTTTATCCAGGTTATTCAAATGGCACAGATTCAGTGTCCCAGACACAGAATCGGGCATTAAATTTTATTTTTCAGTGAAAGTTGAGGGGGCTTTCAACTAAATTAAAAGGTGCTATGCGTGTCCAGATTGTTAAAAGACGTATGTGTAATATCCTAGGAACAGTGAGGGGTGTAACATTGGAAATTTCAGAGCATGTTATTGGGGACCTCATAGTAACCTCAAACAATCAGGAAATACAAGGGGCAAATAAATATTAAGGCCAAGAGAAATTCTCATCAGAAAATGGAACAATGAGGAAAAAACATGAGAATTACAGGTTAAGTTCACTCTGCATGCTTTGGAGGTTATTTTTCTGCCATATTTTCTGTCAATAATGTTTCAATATGAGACATCAAATTTGATATCATTCGATAGCTGAGACTCAGCTTGATTCATCAACGGAATTTCATTTTTGATATTGCTTTGTATTTTTTTTCTTAGATGGAAATATATGTTGATAACGTGAAAAAAGTAAATTTTCCTATTTTTTTAAGCAAGTTTAAAAGCAAAATTATAATTCTAGCTGGGTGAATGGATACATCTATAACTAATGAGTCCAATTAAATACGCATCTTTTTCTCTCAGTGCAAAACAAAAAACTGAAGGATATTGATGATAAGTCCCTTAACTAAAAGAAAAATACAAGGGATTTTAACTTTTACAGTAGTCCCCACTTGATATTTGAAGCATTACCTTTTACGTCTGCTATAGTCACAACGCAAAATAAAGTTGGGTGATCTGGGTCAATTGCTTCCAGCTTTTGTCCAATTGAAAAACCACTAATGCCACAAGGACGCGTATTTAAAATAGGCTCGGAGGACTTCCAGTCATCATCGGAGGCAAAATACAAAGGCCAAGAGAAATCACCATCAGAGGAAGAAAAATGAATGCAAGGAATAGGCTACAAAAAAGGAGAATTCAGAACATAGATTTTAAATTTTTTGTTAGCTTTAACATAAAAACAGTGATTATGGGGAAGTTAATCCACCAGAGATTTTTACTACTCAAATTCTTGATGAAGGATATTTCTGCTATCTTGTAAAGCGACTGAGTAAGAAATTCAGAGCCGAATTCAGGAATTAATAAGACCAGACACAGCCCTAGGCTATATGCAAAACAATTCGAAAACATTTTAATAATAAAGTTTGTGCTGTACAGATAGATAATTTATTCAGTCACTAGGCCATACACAAACATTACAATGATTATATAAGACAACAGCCAGCATACACTTAAATAAATGGTATAACTACTAACAACAAACAAAGACCTTAAACCCATTATTTACATCTTTTTAAACCCTCTTTTATAAATCCAGTCGCTGCTATAATCGTCTCCCGGGACGAAGATTTAAGGATCCCAGGAAAAAACACTTCCCCATCACCTAAATACTTTAATCTCAAATCTGAAAGCCCTGGCACACCGTAAAAAAATGGAGTAAATTTTCTTCCTCCATACCACATAAAGAGGAAGTATAACATGATTTCGGGCCCTGAGCATTTCTTTCAAATACTTTCAATCTACTTTTTAAGGGCAGACCATTCGCTCGGACCTGGAACCACAGACGCAAGTTTTCCGGTGGCAAATTCAGCTTAAAATAATATTCTAGTTCAAAAGACTCTTTTATCTTAGAATACTGGCGCATATAATATGCAGAATGTGCGAGATTTACATGGTTCCTTCCATTTTAACCTATAATTAATCTAAAATTGTATACATAGGCTACTAAATTGAACTTATTGTTTTATAAGTTCAACCTTATATTATAGAGCAGGGTATAAAATTCTTGACGAGGGCTTCTCACGATCTTGAAAAATAGTTGCATTAGAACAATGGAACTTTACAGAATTCATTCATAGCCTAAATTATATCTCCAGATGCTATTTTCATGCTCATATCTTGACTCCTTTCCTGTTTATTATGCTTACAAAGTTGCAAAGAAGACAGGCCTTAACTTCGGAAAAAAGTATTTTTATCAATAATTTCAGTTTGAGTCCACTATTCTTTAAATATAAACTTTGAAAACATAATCGCAATAAATTTAAAAGGACTTCAAACTACATTAGTCTTTATTTTGTAGACAAAATTTTTCAAATTCATTAGTTTGACGAGAGTCTGGGCCATGAATAGGCAACAGGAATAAAATACTTTATTCTGTCGTTTCTTGTATGTTAAAAGATAGTTCAGACAGTAATTTTGGTCTTTTTTGGCAGCTGCAAAAATTTTATTATTGTTGCTATAAAAAAAGACTTATAGCACAGCACCTATAATAAAAAAAACCTTTTATAATATAAAAATATCAATAAATAATAAAACTAATAAAATATATAATACAATGTAATTTGATATAAAAAAAATAATTAAAAAAAAAAACTGTTATGAAAAGTAGCAGCGACAAGGAACAGCAGACGTTATTCCTTAGAAAAAAAGAAATTAAAGCGGCTCTGTGAGTGCCTAGTGAAGTACTTACTTTGCAATATTAATATGAACATTGGGACGAACTCCTAGACCACCTGTTTCATTCTTTTCGTTCGTTGCTGATGCTTTTAGATCAAGTTGCTTCTGTCGAATTTCAGAACTAAAACAATCACTGCATTCATGGTTCACTGGACTTTCATCAATAGAAAAATAGTTTTTACATAGACTACAAACACCAACACCATTATCTTTCAACTGCTTAAAGGCACGAGGACAAGCATTAAAATCGACTTCATAGAACCCCCACTGGTTCTTGAGAAACTAGAAAGAATCATTAACACAAGTTAATAGGTGATAAAAGAAAAAAAATTTTAATTCCTAATCAACGAGCAGATGAGTTACTATAATTTTATTTGAGTTAGTCTAGCCAGTTTATTTTGTATATTGGCCTTAATAAATGTAACCGAGGGCATTTTACAAGTGTTTTATTGTATTTTTTTTTACTCCGTCTGCTTTTTCTTGTTACATGTTGTTTTATAGCCAAAAAGGATAAACCATGTAAACTTCTACTGATAATCAACTTTAGATCGTCATCAAATCTTGGATCTATCCACAAGAGATAAAAAAGATCGGTTTCCACATTTAGCAACCTGAGTGCATCATTTCGGCTGGTGTATAACCAAAAAGAATAAGCCATGGCAAATTTTCCTGTATATTAACTTCAATGTTCATCACGTCTAGCGATAAACCATTTCAGATTTTCCTGACTACCAACTTCAAACATCATCGCAGCTTGGATCTATCCCAGAAATATTTAGCAGACCAATTTCAGACCCTTACAACTTCAATATATCATCAATACCGGTTTAAAATAATAAAGTAGCCAAAAAGAATAAAGCTCGCCAATTTCTATGCATGTTAACTTTAATACATCATTCCACGTGGTAAATAGCCAAAAAGGATAAACTATGTAAGCTTTTCCTGCATGTTACTTTAATGTTTCACGTTTAGTGTCTAAAAGTTAGTAAACCATACCAACTTTTCCTGCAGGCACGGACAAATGGAATTTATTTTATAGGGGGAGGGGCCCTTCAAGTTGGAACACAAATTTGAATATAAAAAAAAAATCAGTCACAATACAAGAAGTCAGTAAATTTTCCGTCTTCTGAAATATTTCTTACAGCGAAACAGTATCTTGTTGCGCAAATTTTATAACAGTTTGTATTTTTAAACATAGACTTTAGCTGATATCTTTTACAGGCAGGGTTGTCACCTGGTTAAAAAAGATCACTAAATTTTGTTGACTAATTTAGTGATTTAGTAGGTAATTTAGGTAATTTAGTGAATTTCTTCAACAATATAGTGATTTATGTGCTGATTTAGTGATTTGTTTTTAGGCAATATAAAAAATCACTAGCGGTGGCAACCCTGATAACCTGCACGAACACATAAATATATTTTAGAGTCCCCATTCTGTGATAAAAAAAACAAAAAAAAAAAAACAGAAAGGCCAGTTGTATGAAAAATATAAAAAAAAAGTAAGGACAATTGTTAAGATCTGTGGTATTAAAGTTGGCTCCACATGCCCCTATACACATGTCTGCCATGAACTGCTCCAGATCTTTATTACACTACTGTACTTTTTAAAAGCAAAATTAAAATCCTATTTTGTGATTTTTCCAAAGTAGATAGTTTTCCCACCTTTAACCAACCCGGGTCCCCTTGGAACTTTGGCCGTAATAAAAGCAAAAACGACATTTTTTAAAATCATCGTTGCGGCGTCAGACACAACTTAATAAAGAACGAATTCTAGCCTATAGCAGCCAAATTTTTTATAGAAAGATACGCAGTACTGGTAATAACGATTGTGTGCATATTTTTATCAAATGAAACGACTGGAAGTCCTCTTGAACTAAGTAGCAACAATAAGCATCAAGTTTTGATTTTAAAAAATATTGTTATGTCATTAAAGTCAACAAAAAAGTTGTTATGCGAATTCCCGTTGTTAAATCTGATTGAGAGTAAAGTTGACTACAATGTCGAGGAAATAAAAAAAAAAACTCCGTTGAAAACTAACTTCGAATAGACTACGAATAAGATTCTTTTTGCAATTCACATTCAATATTGGCTCATTCAAAGACAAAGCCTTTATTTATTTTAAACTAAATGTTTTCAGCCGGGAAAACATACTTTTCAATTCTGATAATAAACATAATAGAACCGGTTATTCACCCACATGAAGGTATTTTTGCCAGACGATGCGAAATCTGACTGGCGAAACGAATTTCGACTCCTGTCAGAACAAAGCTTTAAAAGGAGCTGAAAGTCAACCCTCTGGGCTACATTACGTGTACTGGGAGACTGTTCTACACAGCAGTTCGTCAATATGAGCTTTTTATAAGTGCCCCCATTTAGAAATTTTGACACCCCTTTGGACATTTTCACGAAATGCAATTTCACTGGCTTGAACATAAAACAAAACAACACTAACCGAACGGTTGTGTTTTCGGCTTCTTTGAATCAGTTTTAGGTTCATATCGACGAGGTCTTCGTCCTCTGTTAAAACTAAAGGATCCTCAAGGTCAGGCGTCGAAATCATTTCTGGTATTTCTTCAGCAAGCTCTTCAAGCTTCTGAATTTTCAGTATTCCCTAAAACAAAATTCTTAAATCCAACATCACTAATTTCAAATACAAACCTGAATAAAAAATTACGACTCGTAAACCTTTTAAAATTTACTGAAATGAAGCAAAAAGCGTCGGGTTTCAACGTCAAGCTCGCAAATTGGACAAAAAGTGGCAGAAGCGGGGGGGGGGGGGGGTTGAGCTAGACATTTCTTCTAAAGTTAGAATCCCATCTCAATGTGCAGACCAGTTACAAAATAGCGTTTAGCACGGCAATAAACAATTTACCCGATTTTCAAAGCCTACTAATTAAGGAAGTAAAAATTTGAGGCTAAGTGTGTTTTCAAAAATGAGAAACAAAAAAAACCTCTTTAAAAGCAAACGAATATATCCTACTTGCAAAGGTAAAACTAGGCACTTGAATTGATGTTATACACCAATCAAAAAAACAAGAGTAGGGAATAGACTCAACACAGTACGATTGACTTAGTAAAGAGCGACACGTATCCGAAGTATCATTTTTCCCTTGCCATTTCGCATCAAAACAGATGGCCGTAGAAACGTGAGAGACATTCAAAATTGATAGTTATGGCACCACTTTAAAGGGGTAAAAGTGATCAAGACTACCGTTCTCTGTCCTGTGCCCCTTTTCACCCACGGGGATTCCTTGTAACCCCCTATCGCATGAGATCAAAAATTTGAGATGCGTATTCTACTTAAAACATTCTGTCTAAAAAATATGACTTCAGGGGGACATTAATAAAGCAGCCCAAGGGACAAAGATTCTTTATTATGTAAATGACCCATTCTTCATAAATACGTTTAATTTTAGTAGTAAATAATAATTTGTAGATCCTGAAAAAAATGTGGTAGAGAAAAAAAATGTGTAGTTGCTGAATCAAAAAGCTGGTTATTTGTAAAAATACGCCAAGTCCTGACAAAACTCTGGTACAAATCCAGACAGGTTTAAGCTGCAGAATTTAGGCAACGCGTTGCAAGGTCAAGCTAAATCCTCATTGTTAAATAAGATAAGTCCGTGCTGCGCGCATGACTTGGCTCAAAACAAATGAAGTTCAAGCTACATTTAGTCACCACCCATTACCAGCTTTTTTCCAGAAGGAGGACAGGCTCTATCTTATCTTAATCGAAAAGATGCATTGCTTTTCAAACTGTTTGATGGGAAGTCAAATTGGGCAGTTGGTCTTTCCAACAGCCCCACACCAATCTTTTTAGTAGAAAGGTGGTAATGTTGCTAAGTGAAATCGCTTACCGGTTTTCAATATACATTCTTGGACGCACAAAGTGGGCCCGTGGCTCCTTTAACACCGTCCCTCATCCAATGGCCTGATTTTTAGCAGGAAGGAAGATAATGTTGCATCTTTTTTTTACCCGAAAGCAGGCAAGGCATTTGAAAAAGTAAAATTGAAGAGCCAAAGTGGAGCGTACAATGCCCAGTTCACCTCCCCCATCCAACACCACACCAAGCCTTTACGCGAAACAAATGCATTTTTGTACCTTATTTGAACAGGTATCAAGTAAGCATTTTCAGTATGGATAATTGGAATATCAAAAGTGGGTCGAGGGCCCCTCCAATACCACCATGATTTTTCAGATAGTTGGGCATGTGCACCTTGTTTGAACTGGTATGAATACAATAATTTCAATCTGAGCGATTGGAGGCACACAGCGGACCAGTAACCTTCCAACACCATCTTCATCGCCAGCTTTTCGGCCAAAAACTCAGCAGAGGGGGGATTCCTTAACCTACGATAGGTCCAAACACCCAGCCCCCAAAAATACGGTAGAAAATTCAATTCTCAAGTTTTAACCCCTCTGTCACCCAGAAAATGAACAGATAAAATCACAAGATAGAATATGAATTATGCAGTTCTTAGTTAATCCTCTAAACTAGGATATGTTCCTGGGTGTTGGACAATGACAATCAGGAGAACGTTTTTCGCATAATGGACCAAAGGGTAATGCGGAGTCTTTATTTAAGTTATCATGATTATTATCTGTGGCTATTAATTATACGTTCTTTTGTTGAATAAAAATTTCCAAAACTGAGCTTTGAACATTCCAAGGGTGAGAAATCCACCTATTATTAAAACTGTGGCAGGGCCAGGAGCGTTTAAACCCATAATTATCATTCACTGATAAACTGCTTTAACTAATCACTCTTGTGATAATTTGATAGCATTAAGGCGAAATCTTTTATAACTTTGTGAAAACGATAATGCTAAATTTAGATTCCTTTCCTTAGAATGAAATTCTGACTCCTCTACTTTCTCTCTTGATATTCACTGAATGTCAACAAACCTATCCATGACCCAAAAACGTGCCCCCCCCCTTCAAAGAAAAGAAACACCGTATGTAGCTATCAATGAAAGTTAGTAATGTATGCAAGTATTAGTTATTTTTTTTAATTCATTTTCTTTTTATTCTCACTACACACACAATATGTTTGCACCATATTCTGTATATATTATGCACCATATGTATCTGTATTTTTGCAACATATTCTGTAGAAACAAGTAACTTCAAACAGTGATGACAAAGACAAATGGTACTACTTTGATTGACCCCTCTGCCTGCATTTCCCTTTTCAGTCAAACGCCTAGGGCCAAACGAAAAGCAGGTCGTCCCCGGTTGGGGTAGGAGGATGTCATAAGGAAAGATCTAAGGAAAATGAGAGCTTCCTGAGAGGGTGTAAAGATGGAGGCGTTGAAAAGATTAGGATAGAGGAGGAGCGTGTGTAGCTGTGTTGGCCTCAGTCAGATCGGTGCTGCAGTGAGTTGTTAGTAGCAGCAGCATTCCTTATCTTATGAAGCAATGCTGTCGCTGGGAAATCTTGTCTTTGTGTTTAAGTCAACCACTTATAACTGTATAATTTTCAATATTATTATCAAGCAGCTAATGACACTGTGCATCTTGCTATAACAAAAGTTTGTTTTGCAGAGGAAGTATTTTGATTTTTGACGGCCAATGAATGATCACTTCGCGAGAAACAAGAAGTCAACTGGAATGACAACTTTTTCCGAAAACAGTGATTAAAATAAAACAGAAACAAATATTTTGGCCACTAGACCAACAACCTTCCTCAGCAAAACAGAACAAAAAACAAATCCAACTCGTGAACAAAAAGCTAAAGAAAAAGGTAAATTAAGGTGCCTTAGCTTTATCACTTCAAACAATTTAAGGAAAAGATTTTGGTTTTTAGTTGTTTTTATTTTTTCAAGGAAATCTTTGACCTTATTAAGTTTTTCCTTTATCGTCACTTCGAAGGGGAATTGGTCCAATAGCCAAAGGATTGTCTTAAGTTCTGTTTTAATTACTGTCTTCAGAAAAATTCCTTATCCTATATAACTTCTTGTTTTTCAAATGACGGAAAGGCACAGTGGTCTTCATCATTACTTATAATGAAATAAAAGAAAAAAAAAAACAATTGAAAGTAAGGAGCAACATTAAAAACCAAAAAGAACAGAAATTATTCCGTTTATAAGCGGGGCTGTCCCTTCCTCAATCCCTTGTTCTTTACGCTAAAGTCTTAAAGTTCTTTAAAAATAAAAACTTTAGCTTAAAGAGCGATGGTTGAGCATGAGGCAGCCGTCTTATGTGCAGAATCATTTCTGATTGTTTTAAGTTATAATGTTGGCCTAGTGCCTTACTCTCAGCTGAAAAATAAAATTGTTTTAAATTTAATATCTGACCGTTTTTCAAATCATACCATGAAATCTCCTCCCCCCCCACTCGTGTGGAAATTTCCTCTGGAAGATTCCCCCCGGAAACTTCCCTGACCATGGACCCCCCCCCCCCCTACCACTCAGAATACTAACCCCTAAAAAAAATTCAGTATATTTTCCAACTACAAATACTATATGTGAACAATGGGCCAGTTGTATAACTTACAACCCTTTTCCCGAGGACTACGGGGGGTCATGTTATCCCCAAAGACATACTTATTGGACCTTTCAAATATGCTGAACCAAGTGGATGTATCAACATCTTGATGGGATGTCTATGGAAAAAAGAGGGACGTGGGAGGGATGGTATTTGTCCTCCAATCTTTTTGGTTAATTAAAAAGGGCACTAAAACTTTTGATTTCTATTCGAAAGAGACCACTCCCGATCTTCTAGGACCATTGGTTCAATGCGATCAGCCCTGGAAAAAAAAGCACATATCTTTCCGTTATCTTTATTCTGGTAAATGAGTCTGAAACCTTAATTGATGTTCTTGGATATGCTGGATCTGACGATGTGATTTCGTTAAAATCACTTTACTTTTACGTGGTATTTCCCGGCTTCTTGGAAAAACAATATAAATTTTCTCAGGCTCGTAGCTTCTGATGGGTAACATTAAACTTAATTAATTTTCGTTTATTTTGTTAATAAACATAAAAAGCCAATGCTTCTGATGTATCTATTGTTTATTAATTTTTTTTTTCAGTTCCGTTACTATTGAGCCCAGTCGCTTCTTACGTCTGCCACGTGATGCACCAGCACGGGTTATATTTGACCTTGGCCCCACCTTGCAGAGAAGGAAACGTCCCAAAGGGAACCCCCCTTGCTAGGTGGAAAAACAAAGCCAACGAACTCATTGCCTAAGCCCACATCCCAGTGGAAGAAGCCTCGAGCCTAGCATGTGATAGGTCAACCTGGAGGCACCTAGTCTCATTGTTCTCTACGCTGGTCCTGGCAAGAGCCGTAAGTCAAGTAAGTCAAGCCCTTTGCTTACAGTTCTTAACCATGAACTGTTTAATTCATTTCAAAAGCTTCAATTTATCACACTACTCATTGTGCAGCCACAATCAAGTCAGTGCATCTGCGATAGGCTAACTACTTCAAACGTAGTTAATCTTACTTAGTTTTAAACGAAAAACCTACCTCCAATGAATCGCTACTATTTCTTCTGCGTTTATACTGTTTAAGTCGAGGCATTTCGTCGTTTAGTTTTATCCCTTCTTTGTTCTGTACAACCTGCTTTCGGCTCAGGATTCGATCGGCTAAATTTGAAGGCAATTCCTCTTGATTGCCCAGGCTCGAAAATCCTAGAGGAAACATATTATAATTATGTGAGTGAAATTGAACATTCAGACTATGGTATCATAAGTAAAAAAGAAAAAAACATTAACGAATAATTCCGAAACCAGAGTGGGTAGGGAAGAGACGTTGTTATCTTTCGAGATGTTGGCCGGGGGGTGGGGGGGGGGGGTAAACCAAAAATTTGTTCTTAAATTGAAGAAGGGACTATTATTGCTTACAATAAAAAAAATTAACTGGAATCACAATAATCAAGAATTTTTATTATTGAAGAGATGGAAGGTTCTGCATTCTTGAAACAAGGAATGGATAACACGAAAAGAAAGTGATCGTGTAGGGGTGGGGTTGTAATAACTAGTCATGGTACCATGAGGTGTAGAAAAGTTAAATCAAGGTTATTAGATCAGTTGTTTACCTAGGATTTTGTTCTTGAGGGGTTCGGTGCCAGTACTACAGCTACTAAACTGTTTGTCATCGTAGCAGGCATAGGACAAAACAAAAGTACTGTAAATCTATTAACAAAGAGGCAGGCCTGATCTAAACTTGAAACAATCACTGTTACAATGCAGTAGATAAAGTTTTAAGAGAAGAAAAGTGTTGATTTAGGACGGGGAGAGGCGAAATTCAATTCATTCAATTCAGCTGAGGGTGTTTTTTACCCTCACTATGAGACCATAGTGCTACAACGGCAAGGACATGAAACCGAGGAAATAATTTTGTCCAGTGAAAAGGAACCAAATATTACTGTCAAAATATTGCCTATGCTATGTTGTCTTCGTTGAGAGGAAAACCTTGACAAAGTCAAGCACATGAAACTGTACCGTTGCGTAACCGCGAAGGCACGTAGGCACACAGCTTGGTCTAATCATATAAAAGTGGACACGCCGAGAACCGAGTATTTGAAGAATATCTTCGTCTGACAATGTGCTTTGATTTGTAATCATATTCCCTTGGATGTCACTGATGTTGAGCTTCAATCTGAACGTTTTTTCGAATTTAGTTTCCAATGAAACTAAGCGTAATTTACTGAAAAGGCATTTTAAACCAAACAAGGGCTATACATAAAGTTTCCAGGACTATAAAAAGTTTCAAGAAGTTTTTGAAAAAGGGTGTTTCTGCAAATATTGTGCTTTGTGGTCAAGCCAGAAGGAGGTCTCACCCAAAATTAAGACAGCTTGTCCTGGAGGACAAGCTCATGCCATAGAGGCGTTTTTGTTTGGGTAGTATTACACCCTCCATCATCCAACCGTGAAGGCAGACAGGAAGGCACAAAGCTCAGTCCAATTTTCTTAAGGTTGACATACCAAGAATTGAGTACTTGAAGAATGGCTTCTTTCGATGGCGTACTTCGACTTGTAATAATCTTCCTGGAGACGTTATCCCTAAAAGTTATTCATTTGACTCCTTCGAAACACGATTCAACAGACAATTAAAGCCGCATGATGGAACGAGGTAAGATAAAAGAATAGCGGCATATCAGTTACTTGGAAGTCCCTGGCACCGCAAATTTAGGAATAAAAAAAAGTTAAAAGAATAGAAAAAACTTATTAAAAACAGCAGATAATAAAAGCCAGGGAAACTTTTGTTATTACATTTTAGCGTATACTGCTGTAATAACAAGTTCCCATTTTACTGATATTGTGTGAAGGAGGTTCTTTTAATTATCTGATTTTTGTTTCACGCTTTTTAATCTGTTTTAGTTATTTGGTGTTATTAATTAAAAAAAACTTTTTCCACAAAATAAGTTTTTCAAAGAAAAGTAAAGAACTCCATTAAACAAAAAATGAGCAAAAATAAAATCGAATAATGTTTTTACTTTTTACTTTTATAACTTTATAAATGTTTATAAATATTTTATAAATGTTTTTACTTTTATAACTTTAATAAATCAAATAATACTAACATTTTGATTACTAAATATCAGTATATGTATATAAAACTGACAATTCACATTCATTTGTATTTTTTCCAGTAAAGTGCAAATTATGTTCTGGCCGTGGTAAGGCACAGGGTTTTGACCCCAACTTATGTTAATTCCTGCTCGTTTTGAGTTTGAATCGGTTATTTATTGTAATTTCTGTTCGTTTTGGGTTTCATTTATTTATCGATGCTAATTTTTGGTAGTTTCACGCTTGGTAGATTATTTGATTTTCTTTTTGCTCATTTTTTGTTTACGGGAGTTCTTTACTTTTCTTTGAAATACTTATTTTGTGGAAATATTTTTTTAAATTAATTTCTGTTTGTTTTATATTGACATAAGCTTTTCAGGGAAAAAGAAAATAAAACATTAAATATTTTCGTTTTTTTAAAAGAATTTATAGTTTGGCCTGCTATTTATATGCTGGATAAAAATTTTCAGCAATTTTTAACAACATACACCCTTTTAAAAATCTGAACACAAAAAGTAGTGTTTAATTTAGTTTCATACCTCCTCTTGTTGACCTGAAATGGAAAACTTGATACCATTCGCAAAAAATCTGTTTACTTTCTTTGATAGCTTGGATACACTGACGCTATTTTGATTTGGTTAAATTTTAAGAATTGAAGTAGCCCCGAAAGTTTGAACAAAATACCCATAGTAATTCTTGGGATACTGCTGAGATGCCTTACTGAGAATTAGCATTAACACAGTGCATTTTGATTTAATCTTAAGGCAACATTTAGTTTTTAAACATAAAGGCAAATGGGAGGGTAGGCGTGGGAGGGGGATTAGTTTCCCTCCAATCACTTTCGACTATTAAAAAGGGCATCAGCCCTTTCTATTTTCAATCGAATGAGCCCTTTTTGAAGTTCCTACGACAACTCCTTCGATACGAAGTGTCCTGGTCTTAACAACAACAACAACAACAACAAAATAATACATTATACCCACATCGATCTTTACTATAAAAATATCAATCCTTCCAATCACTTTAGACTATTAAAAGGACACTAGGCCTTTCGATTTCCAGTCGAATGAGCCCTTTTTGAGTTTCTACGACAACGCTTTCTATAAACACCTGATATGACCCCAGGGCATAAATTGCAACCCTTACCCTAAGGGCTGTGAGGGTGGCTGTCATCCTCTAAGACCTAATTTCCAGAACTTTCAACTAAGTTAAACAAAATAGCTATCTCAAAATTTTGATTGGATACATCTGGGAAAATGGAGGGAGTGACAGGGGCGTTAGTCGCTCTCCAGTCACTTTCAACTATTAAAAAAGGCACTAGCCCTTTCAATTTCCAATCAAATGAGCCTCTTTTGAAGTTTCTACGACAACGCTTTCAACAAAAACGTTATATGCCCCCAGGGCATAACTTACAACCCCTTCCCCGAGGGCTGGGAGGGGGGTTGTCATCCTCAAAGACCTAATTTCCAGAACTTTCTGCAACGTTGAAGAAAATGGCTATCTGAAAATTTCGATTGGATATGTTTGGGGGAATGGTGGGCGTGAGAGGGTGGTTACTTACCCTCCAATCGCTTTCAACTATTAAAAAGGGCACTAGCCCTCTCAATTTCCAATTGAATGAGCCCCTTTTGAAGTTTTTACGACAACTCTATCTATAAAAACCTTATATGCCCTCGGGGCATAACTTACAACCTTTACCCAGGGGGATCTGGGGGGTTTGTCATCCTTAAATACAAAATTTCCAGACCTTTCAACTACGTTGAACAAAATGGATATCTCAAAATTTTGATTGGATGTGTTTGGGGAAAAGGTGGGCGTGAGAGGGGGGTTAGTTGCCCTTCAATCACTTTCGACTGTTAAAGGGCACTAGCCCTTCCCATTTCCAATTGATTGAGCCCTTTCTGAAGTTTCTACAACATCGCTTTCAATAAAAACTTATATGCCCCCTGGGTATAACTTACGACCCTTGCCCTGAGGGCTGTGGGGGTGAAGTGGTTGTCATCCTTAAAGACTTAATTTCCAAAACTTTCAACTACGTTGAATAAAATGGATATCTAAAAATTTTGATTGGATGTGTTTTGGGAAAACGTGGGCGTGTTAGGGGGGTTAGTTGCCTTCTAATCACTTTCGACTATTAAAAAGGGCACTAGCCATTTCAATTTCCAATCGAATGAGCCCTTTTCGAAGTTTCTACGAAAACGCGTTCTATAAATATACGAAACGCGTTCTATAAAAATACGAAAACGCGTCCTATAAATAATAACCCTTACCCTCTGGCCTGTGGGGGGGGGGGAGTGTCATCCTCAAAGACCTAATTTCTAGAACTTTCAACTACGTTGAACAAAATGGCTGTCTTAAAATTTTGATTGGATGTGTTTTGGGAAAACGTGGGCGTGAGAGGGGGGTTAGTTGCCCTCCAATAATTTCGACTATTAAAAAGGGCACTAGCCCTTTGAATTTCCAATCGAATGGACCTTTTTTGAAGTTTCTACGACAACGCTTTCTATAAAAACCTTATAAGCCCCCAGGGCATAACTTACAACCCTTGCCCTGAGGGCTGTGGCGGAGTATCTTCCTCAAAAACATAATTTCTATCTGGAGATCAACTATGCTGAAGAAAAAAGCTAACTAAAAATTTGGATTTGATGTGTTTGGGGAAAAGGTGGGGGTGAGAGGGGGGTTAGTTGCCCTAAATCACTTTCGACCATTAAAAGGGGCACTAGACCTTTGAATTTTCCAATCGAATAAGCCCTTTTTCAAGTTTCTACGACAAAGATTTTAATAAAAACTTATATACCCCCAGGGCATAACTTGTAACCCTTGTCCTGAAGACTGTGGGGGGAGTGTCCTGCTCATAAGTATAATTTCCCGACTTATATATGCCTAAGCTTAAACTTATACGCCCCCAGGGCATAACTTATAAACCTTGCCTTGAAGAATGTGGGGGGAGTGTTCAAATCGAAGGTGTAATTTCCTGAAATTTAAACTGCGTGGAAGGTGTGTTAGTTGCCTTCTAATCACTTTCGACTATTAAAAGGGCACTAGCCATTCCAATTTCCAATCGAATGAGCCCTTTTTGAAGTCTCTACGAAAACGCGTTCTATAAAAACCTTATATACCCCAAGGGCATAAATTATAACCCTTGCCCTGAGGCCTGTGGGGGGGGGGTGTCATCCTCAAAGACCTAATTTCCGGAACTTTCAACTACGTTGAACAAAATGGCTGTCTTAAAATTTTGATTGGATATGTTTGGGGAAACAAGGCGTGAGAGGGCGGTTAGTTGTCCTCCAATAATTTCGACTATTAAAAAGGGCACTAGCCCTTTGAATTTCCAATCGAATGAGACTTTTTTGAAGTTTCTATGACAAGTTTGAAGTTTCAAAATTTTGATTGGATGTGTTTGGGGAAAAGGGGGGCGGGAGAGGGGGGTTAGTTGCCCTTAAATCACTTTTGACTATTAAAAAGGGTACTAGATCTTTGAATTTCCAATCGAATGAGCCCTTTTTCAAGTTTCTAAGGCAATGATTTCAATAAAAACTTATATGCCCCAGGACATAACTTATAACCCTTGCCCTGAAGACAGTGAGGGGAGTGTCCTGCTCAAAGGTATAATTTCCTGACTTACATATGCTTAAACTTAAACTTATATGTCCCCAGGGCATAACTTATAAACCTTGCCCTGAATGTGGGGGGAGTGTTCTAATCAAAGGTATAATTTCCTGAAATTTAAACTGCGTGGAACAAAATGGCTGCCTCTAAATTTTGATTGGATGTTTTTGGGGAAATGGTGGAAAGTGGTTGTCATCCTTAAAGACTTAATTTCCAAAACTTTCAACTACGTTGAATAAAATGGCTATCTAAAAATTTTGATTGGATGTGTTTGGGGAAAAGATGGGCGTGTTAGGGGTGTTAGTTGCCCTTAATCACTTTTGACTATTAAAAAGGGCACTAACCATTTCAATTTCCAATCGAATGAGCCCTTTTTGAAGTTTCTACGAAAACGCGTTCTATAAAAACCTTATATGCCCCAAAGGCATATCTTAACCCTTGCCCTGAGGCCTGTGGGGAGGGGGGGTGTCATCCTCATAGACCTAATTTCCAGAACTTTCAACTACGTTGAACAAGATGGCTATCTTGAAATTTTGATTGGGTGTGTTTGGGGAAAGCGAGGGCGTGAGAGGGGGGTTAGTTGCCCTCCAATCACTTTCGAAACTATTAAAAAGGGCACTAGCCCTTTGAATTTCCAATCGGATGAGCCTTTTTGAAGTTTCTACGACAACGCTTTCATAAAAACCTTATATGCCCCCAGGGCATAGCTTACAACCCTTGCCCTGAGGGCTGTGGGGGAGTGTCCTCCTCAAAAACATAATTTCCTGAACTTTAAAATGCGCGGAACAAAAAGGCTTTTGACTATTAAAAAGGGAACTAGCCCTTTGAATTTCCAATCGAATGAGCCTTTCTTGAAATTTCCACGATAACACTTTCTATAAAAACCTTATATGCCCCCACGGCATAACCTAAAACTCTTACCCTGAGGGCTGTGGGGGAGTGTCCTCCTCAAAACCATAATTTCTATCTTGAAATCAACTACGCTGAACAAAATGGTTATCTCAAAATTTTGATTGGATGTGTTTCGGGAAATGGTGGGCGTGGAAGGGGTGTTAGTTGGCTTCCAATCACTTTCGACTATTAAAAAGGGCACAAACCACTTCAATTTCCAATTGAATGAGCCCTTTTCGAAGTTTCTACGACAACTTCTTCGATGTGTTTCGGGAAACGATGGGCGTGAAGGGGTGTTAGTTGCCTTCCATTCACTTTCGACTATTAAAAAGGGCACAGGCCACTCCGATTTCCAATTGAATGAGCCCTTTTCGAAGTTTCTATGACAACTTCTTCGATACGAAGTGCCCTGGTCTAAAGGAAAAAAATAATAAATAATACATTGTGCCAACATCGTTCTTATATGCCCCCAGGGCATAACTTAAAACCCTTGCCCTGAGGGTTGTGGTGGAGTGACCTCCTCAAAAACATATTTTCTATCTGGAAATCAACTACGCTGAACAAAATGGTTATCTCAAAATTTTGATTGGATGTGTTTCGGGAAATGGTGGGCGTGGAAGGGGTGTTAGTTGGCTTCCAATCACTTTCGACTATTAAAAAGGGCACAAGCCACTCCAATTTCCAATTGAATGATCCCTTTTCGAAGCCTTTAATCACTTTTGACTATTAAAAAGGGCACTAACCATTTCAATTTCTAATCGAATGAGCCCTTTTTGAAGTTTCTACGAAAACACGTTCTATAAAAAACTTTACATACCCCAAGGGCATATCTTACAACCCTTGCCCTGAGGCCTGTGGGGAGGGGGGGGGGGGTTGTCATCCTCATTGACCTAATTTCCAGAACTATCAACTACGTTGAACAAGATGGCTATCTTAAAATTTTGATTGGGTGTGTTTGGGGAAAGCGAGGGCGTGAGAGGGGGGTTAGTTGCCCTCCAATCACTTTCAACTATTAAAAAGGACACTAGCCCTTTGAATTTCCAATCGAATGAGCCTTTTTTGAAGTTTCTACGACAACGCTTTCTATAAAAACCTTATATGCCCCCAGGGCATAGCTTACAACCCTTGCCCTGAGGGCTGTGGGGAAGTGTCCTCCTCAAAAACATAATTTCCTGAACTTTAAAATGCGCGGAACAAAAAGGCTATCTCAAAATTTTGATTGTATGAGTTTGGGGAAATGGTGGGTGCGGAAGGGGTGTTAGTGCCTTTCAATCACTTTCGACTATTAAAAAGAGCACTAGCCATTTCAATTTCTAATCAAATGGGCCGTTTCTGAAGTTTCTGCGACAACGCGTTCTATAAAAACCTTATATGCCCCCAGGGCATAACTTAAAACCATTGCCCTGAGGGCAGAGTGGGGGGTGTAATCCTCAAAGACCTAATTTCCAGAACTTTCAACTACGTTGAACAAAATGGCTATCTTAAAATTTTGATTGGATGTGTTTGGGGAAAAGGTGGGCGGGAGAGGGGTTTAGTTGCCCTTCAATCACTTTCGACTATTAAAAGGGCACTAGCCCTTTCAATTTCCAATTGAATGAGCCCTTTTTGAAGTTTCTACAACTTCACTTTCTATTAAAACCTTATATGCCCCCTGGGCATAACTTACGACCCTTGCCCTGAGGGCTGTGGGGGTGGAGTTGTTGTCATCCTTAAAGACCTAATTTCCAAAACTTTCAACTACGTTGAATAAAATGCCTATCTAAAAATTTTGATTGGATGTGTTTCGGGAAAAGGTGGTCGTGAGAGGGGGGTTAGTTGCCCTCAAATCACTTTCGAGACTATTAAAAAGGGCACTAGCCCTTTGAATTTCCAATCGAATGAGCCCTTTTTCAAGTTTCTACGACAAAGATTTGAATAAAAACCTTATATGCCCCCAGGGCATAACTTATAACCCTTGCCCTGAAGACTGTGGGGGAGTCTTCTAATCGAAGGTATAATTTCCTGAAATGTAAACTGCTTGGAACAAAATGGCTATCTCAAAATTTTGATTGGATGTTTTTGGGGAAATGGCTGGCGTGGAAGGGGTGCTAGTTGCCTTCTAATCACTTTCGACTTTTAAAAAAGGCACTAGCCATTTTAATTTCCAATTGAATGAGCCGTTTTTGAAGTTTCTACGAAAACTCGTTCTATAAAAACCTTATATGCCCCAAGGGCACAACTAACAACCCTTGCCCTGAGGCCTGTGGTGAGGGGGGTTGTCATCCTCAAAGACCTAATTTCCAGAACTTCCAACTACGTTGAACAAAATGGCTATCTTAAAATTTTGATTGGATGTGTTTGGGGAAAACGTGGGCGTGAGAGAGGGGTTAGTTGCCCTCCAACAACTTTTGACTATTAAAAAGGGCACTAGCCCTTTGAACTTCCAATCGAATGAGCCTTTCTTGAAATTTCTACGATAAAAATTTCAATAAAAACCTTATATGCCCCAAGGGCATAACTAAAACTCTTACCCTGAGGGCTGTGGGGGAGTGTCCTCCTCAAAACCATAATTTCTATCTTGAAATCAACTACGCTGAACAAAATGGTTATCTCAAAATTTTGATTGGATGTGTTACGGGAAGTGGTGGGCCTGGAAGGGATGTTAGTTGCCTTCCATTCACTTTCGACTATTAAAAAGGGCACAAGCCACCCCAATTTCCAATTGAATGAGCCCTTTTCGAAGTTTCTACGACAATTTCTTCGATACGAAGTGCCCTGGTCTAAAGGGAAAAATAATAAATAATACATTGTGCCAACATCGTTCTTATATGCCCCCAGGGCATAACTTCAAAACCCTTGCCCTGAGGGTTGTGGGGGAGTGACCTCCTCAAAAACATATTTTCTATCTGGAAATCAACTACGCTGAACAAAATGGCTATCTCAAAATTTTGATTGGATGTGTTACGGGAAGTGGTGGGCCTGGAAGGGATGTTAGTTGCCTTCCATTCACTTTCGACTATTAAAAAGGGACCAAGCCACTCCAATTTCCAATTGAATGATCCCTTTTCGAAGTTTCTACGACAACTTCTTCGATACGAAGTGCCCTGGTCTAAAGGAAAAAATAATAAATAATACATTGTGCCAACATCGTTCTTATATGTCCCCAAGGCATAACTTAAAACCCTTGCCCTGAGGGTAGTGGGGGAGTGACCTCCTCAAAAAACATATTTCCTATCTGGAAATCAACTACGCTGAATAAAATGGCCATCTCAAAATTTTGATTGGATATGTTTGGGGGAATGATGGACGTGGGGGGGGGGCTAGTTGTCCTCCAATCACTTTCGACTATTAAAAAGGGCACTAGCCACTCCAATTTCCAATCGAATGAGCCTTTTTCAAAGTTTCTACGACAAATCCTTCGATACGAAGTGCCGTGGTCTAAAAGCAGGAAAAAAAAATAATACATTGCGCCAACATCGTTCTTTACTTAGGCAGCGCTATTGCGCTGACTATGATTGGTGTTGTTTGAGTTATTTGGTGTTATATGCTCTATTTTAGTCATTTGGTATTATTGGTGTTATATATATATGTCCAATATTCATGAATGTTGACATTCACCAGTAAGTGTCCGAAATGCCTTTTTTCCTCTTTGGATTTAGTCAGTGTTGTCAATCAACTTTTTCAGATTAATACAAGGTTTGATGATGACAGTTAGGTTAGATTAGGTTTGGTTAGGCTAAGTTAGGTTTTTAACACATTTCTAATATTCATAACCGAATTTAACCTAACCTAATCTAAACCTAACCTAAATCAACACAATCTAACCTAACTTTAATTTCTATCATCATAGCTTTCTTAAGACTGAAAAAGCTGACTCGCAAAGCTAATTATATCCAAGCAGAAAAAAAAGAATTTCGGACATTCATCGGTGAATTTCGACAATAACCAGATTTCGAACGTTCACAATAACATATATATTATATGATGCTATTCAAGGTCTTGGTTACGTAGTCTTTAATTTTTTCAAGTTTTTTTTTTTTCCACGCTGAAGATGGCAGAGTAGAACTCTGCCAAAATATTTTTAAATATTTACTTTTTGCTTCAGATGTTTTATTGGCTGAAGATATTTCCTCGATTTCGCGTCTTTGTTGTTTTTCGTCATAACAGTATAAAAAGCACTTCTATCAAAAACGTATTAAATCGACGGTGCATGTTTTAACAAAACATACAAACAATGAAAAGTAAAATCAACAAAAATTTTCCAAATAAGAAACAAAGAAACAAACGAAAAAGATTCAAAACCCGTAAATAAGTGGCTAATCTAACATTTACATAGCCTACCCAACATTCTTCTAAGCATTAAATCAAAAATTAATTTTTATTTATTCTTTAAAAAATATGCCAGAAAATTGCGACAATTTTCTTTTTATAAATTCAAGCATAGAAAAAAGAACAACAAGTCAATTTCAAAGTTCCCAAAAAAAATGTCTTGATTTTTTTTTGTCATTTTGACTATGAGTATGTTTTCATTTCAACAGATGCTTCAAATATTCCTTTGCAATGGATACTTATGGGGATTGACTAAGTAGAAAAACTGGTCCGAATTAAATGAATGGCATAGCTTTTAGTGCCAATAGTTTGAATTCTTAACTCTTGAGCTAATTTCGAGCTCCTAGAAGAATTGAGATCTACTAAGATACGATTCGAGTCACTAACGAAAACAAGCCACGTCAAGGGACCCTATTGGCAAATTTTCACGAGAATGGGAGTTGAACTCGTATTCACCTCCCATCCTAACGAAAACAAACATTTGTTCAATAAAAAGGTGGACTTCCCCCGTTTAGTTTAAACTCTGATATCAAGGCAGAGTTAAGCTAGAGCTCTTCGTAAAGATAGACAATAGATGGGTGGGAGGCGTGTGAAAGCAAAAACATTTTTGTTGAACATATCCAGCGCGAAAAAACTGGTTCACGCCGATGGATGACTTCTATCCAGCATCCTCGTGAAAACGGCCCAAAAGAATAGTTGGAACGGAGCCAAAATCTGGGGTGGAATTTGCGAAGACCTCACTGCCTTTCCATGACGTACAGACAACAGTTAAACAGGGAAAAAATCCTTTTATTTGACAGTGAAACAACAAAAAAATCTCTGAATATTTCGGTCACATACACAGTGGCTGCCATTAGTAGATAAACTCAGCTTCTGCACATGACATTTGTCTCCTTTTTAGTTTCAGTTTATCTGG
This sequence comes from Artemia sinica, assembly GCA_027921565.1. NCBI lineage: Eukaryota > Metazoa > Arthropoda > Branchiopoda > Anostraca > Artemiidae > Artemia > Artemia sinica. Next base: position 53,297,784 of record CM051268.1, read on the forward strand.
TGATGACGGCCACTCTATATGTGGCCAAAATATCCAGAGATTTTGTAGTTGTTTCGCTGTCAAAGAAAAGAATTAGTCTCTATTGAAATGTTATTTGTATGAAATGGAATCACGATACACATTAATTGTCAGCTTCTGGGGACAGTGTAAAGACTTTTCAGCAGCTAGACTGTCTAAGAAACATCCAATCTCGATCGTTTTCAATCATGTCAGCTTTCATAATAGAATTGTTGATAAAAATACCTTTTCCTTGGAAAAGTGCCTTTTGGTTCTTTGATCTGCGTTTAGGTTTTTTAAGGCCTGCAGGTGATCCTTGATTTGAACTGATATTAGATATAGCTTCATCTATGGCCTGCCCAATATCCTCCTAGAATAAAAAAAAAGTTAAAGGAATAAACCTCAGAGAAGTGGCCTATAACATAGGTTAACATAAGGTACAGATGAAACACGTTTCTGACTGTTCTGACATACGAGTTATTTCAAGAGGATGCAGAACCTTAAAGGATCACCCAATCGTCCATTAAAAAATTTTTGTTTAGTTTGTGTTTCCATACTACTAAGAACTGATTGGTTGGTTTTGCCATAACTTGTAGAGCTTAATGGATCCGAATAAACGACATAAAACTAGAAGCCGAGACTTATTTTCCCTAGAAAAAACGCGAGATATTAAGTTCCCTAGAGATATTAAGTTTTAATGAACCTTACATCATCAGAAAGTGTGAATTATCTTTTTTCGATTAAATGGATCAGATTGTTCTTTTTTAAATTCAGGAGAAGACAGTTACCAAAAAAAACAATATTATTGAGTTAATGTCTTTTCATATCGGACCAGCGCAGTTGACCGTCCAAGAATTCATAGAATTTATTCAAGAGTTCAAGCTTTCTTTTTGTCATCGCAAAAATTTACACCCTTAAAGTGCCTTAGGCTGTAATAAATCCTGCTGGGCATCGTTTTTCACATAAAAGTGATAATCCCTTTAAGGCTTTAAATGCTGTAATAAATCCTGCTGGGCATCGTTTTTCACATAAAAGTGATAATCCCTTTAAGGCTTTAAATGCTACTTCCTTTAAGGCTTTAAATGCTGTAATAAATCCTGCTGGGCATCGTTTTTCACATAAAAGTGATAATCCCTTTAAGGCTTTAAATGCTACTTCCTTTAAGGCTTTAAATGCTGTAATAAATCCTGCTGGGCATCGTTTTTCACATAAAAGTGATAATCCCTTTAAGGCTTTAAATGCTACTTCCTTTAAGGCTTTAAATGCTGTAATAAATCCTGCTGGGCATCGTTTTTTCACATAAAGGTGATAATCCCTTTAAGGCTTTAAATGCTACTTCCTTTAAGGCTTTAAATGCTGTAATAAATCCTGCTGGGCATCGTTTTTCACATAAAAGTGATAATCCCTTTAAGGCTTTAAATGCTACTTCCTTTAAGGCTTTAAATGCTGTAATAAATCCTGCTGGGCATCGTTTTTCACATAAAGGTGATAATCCCTTTAAGGCTTTAAATGCTACTTCCTTTAAGGCTTTAAATGCTGTAATAAATCTTGCTGGGCATCGTTTTTTTCACATAAAAGTGATAATCCCTTTAAGGCTTTAAATGCTACTTCCTTTAAGGCTTTAAATGCTGTAATAAATCCTGCTGGGCATCGTTTTTCACATAAGTGATAATCCCTTTAAGGCTTTAAATGCTACTTCCTTTAAGGCTTTAAATGCTGTAATAAATCCTGCTGGGCATCGTTTTTCACATAAAAGTGATAATCCCTTTAAGGCTTTAAATGCTACTTCCTTTAATAACAAGACTAGGGAGTTAATATACTTTGATTTTTGACAGTATGAGGCCTAAATTCAAGCAGGGCGAGAAGTTAGTTCAAGTAAGTGGCTTATCTTCAAAGGAAATTTAAAGCCACCCCCTCCTTGTTTAAAAGGGCATTTTTTCTGATATTAAAAAGATTACGAAATTGGAAAACAAGATTGATTGAATATAATGCACCAAATAAACTTGGAAACACATATAATGGATGATCTTAAACTAGTTTAAGCGGAAATAGATTATGAAGTTGTAACTTCGTCAAAGTATTCGTTCTGTCTATTTTCGGAATTACATTATATTATTTGCCATGGAGACTACGATCAACTCTTACAATAACTTAAAAACGTTTCAGCCAATACCTAGTAGAGTGTGCAGAGGGACTAGAGCATTGGCGGTCTCAAGAGAGTAGGGTAGAGAGTAAAGTCTGAAGCACCACCTTGCTTCATAACTTACATGTCACTTTCTCAATTTCTTATCTTTTGCAATACGTGTGTTTTCTCATATCTGCACCACTATACTCTTATTCTTTATACTTTTCACTATATACTTATACTCTTATTATTATACACTTATTATTCACTATACTCTTATTCTTACCACTATACTCTAATTCTTTTTTTTCTTTAGTTGCATTTTCTAATGGCACGACACGTTCATGCAGATTAAAAACAGTTTGCATCAATACATCAATTTGCAGTAACTACATAAACTGCATAAAAGAAAAAACAATATGTTATCTGATGAAGAAATTCTGTGAAGTAGGTGCGAAAGTAGCAAAGCTACTCCTCTTTCATGGACTTCATTCATGATCACACAATTTGAGAAAAAAACAAATGAAAGAGACACATTGCAGAGCACCACAAATATCTGAAAACCCCATCTATTAATGTAACTTCGATACCAGTGAGCAGGGCCGTTTCCAGGATGTTTTTTCTTCATGGTGGGGGACAAAAGGATTTTTTCGGGGGAGGGGACAAAAAGACATTAGAAAACGCATCAAAATTTGTTTTTATTCATTTTTGTTACGTTTTTACGAGTCGAACAAACATTTCGGGGGAGGGGAGGGGATTCAAACTCCCTGGCCACCTCCCCTCAATACGGCCTTGACGATGAGGGATCAGACTTATATTATGCAAAATATGAGCATAATTTTATTCTTAAAGAACTGGTTAAACTGAAGAGGGTAGGAAGCAATTTTCAGACTAACGAAATTAACGATCAGCCTTTGCAGATGTTAAAAGCTGGCTATCATTATGAGGCACCAATACTAACCCGAGTATTTTTAAAGAAGGCTGGCAAAACCCTCCGAGCAAAAAAAAACCATCAATTCACAGCTAACTATGGCTATAATAAACAAAACTAAGCGTTTACATAGAACTAATTCACAAGTAGGATACATTTGTGGTGGTTCTCGAAGGATATTTCGGAAAGTCCCGTGTCGAAACCTTATGACACAGCTACTGTATATAACTGATATAACACAGAATCACCGGTTAAAAAAGACACAAAAAGAACAGGAATTGCTTAGACGAATGATTTTCGTTTAATGGTTCAGTGTTTCAAGTGCCTGAATTAGCAGTTCGGGAAAAGGCAGTTATCAAAAAAACCATATTATTGAGTTAATTCCTGTAGATTTCGGACTGTGCAGATGACCGTTCTAGATTTTATAGCATTTGATTTAAATTTCGACAGTGGTAACACCAACAAGTTAAAGAACTCTCATGTTTGCTTCCTTTTTATCACCGTATCAATTTTGACATTTAAAATACGTTAGGCCGCAATAAATCGTTGAGGACATCACACAAACGCAATAATCGCTTTGAAGCTTTAAATGCAATTTCACCTAATAGAGGTAATGCATTTTGATTTTGGAGAGTCACATTCAGAAGCCTAAATTTAAGCAGGACGAGAAGTCAGTTCGAGTAAGTGGCTTATCAGAGGCAACGCTGTAGCGTTGCCTATAGTAAAGGCCATACGGCTCCAATGTTTTATTATTAATTTTTTTTTTCCCAGAGGCACTTCATACAGAAGGGGTCGTCGTTAAAAAACTTCAGAGGGGGCTCATTCGATTGGAAATCGAGAGTTCTAGTGCCCTTTTTAATAGTCGAAAATGATGGAGGGCAACTAGCCCCCCCCCCCACGCCCATCATTCCCCCAAACACATCACATCAAAAATTTTCAGATACCCATTTTGTTCAGCGTAGTTGATTTCCAGATAGAAAATATATTTTTGAGGACACTCCCCCACAACCCTCAGGGCAAGAATTTTAAGTTATGCCCTGGGGGCATATAAGGTTTTTATAGAAGGTGTTGTCGTAGAAACTTCAAAACAGGCTCATTTGATTGAAATTTAAATGGCTAGTGCCCTTTTTAATAGTCGAAAGTGATTGGAGGGCAACTAGCCCCCCCCCACGCCCATCATTTCCCCAAACACATCCAATAACAATTTTGAGATAGCCATTTTGTTCAGCGTAGTTTATTTCCAGATAGAAAATATGTTTTTGAGGAGGACACTCCCCCACAACCCTCAGGGGAAGGGTTTTAAGTTATGCCCTGGGGGCATATAAGGTTTTATGTTATGCCCTGGGGGCATATAGAAGGCGTTTGTCGTAGAAACTTCAAAAAAGGCTCATTCGATTGGAAATTCAAAGGGATAGTGCCCTTTTTAATAGTCGAAAGTGATTGGAGGGCACCTAGCCCCCCCCCCACACTCATCATTCCCCAAAACACATTCAATCAAAATTTTGAGATAGCCATTTTGTTCAGCGTAGTTGATTTCCAGATAGAAAATATGTTTTTGAGGAGGACAATCCTCCACAACCCTCAGGGCAAGGGTTTTAAGTTATGCCTTGGGGGCATATATGTTCAATTGGAAATCGGAGTGGCTTGTGCTCTTTTTAATAGTCAAAAGTGAATGGAGGGCAACTAGCCCCCCCCCACGCCCATCATTCCCCCAAAAACACATCCAATCAAAATTTTGAGATAGCCATTTTGTTCCGCGTAGTTGATTTTCAGATAAAAAATATGTTTTTGAGGAGGACACTCCCCCACAACCCTCAAGGCAAGGGTTTTAAGTTATACCCTGGGGGCATCATAAGGTTTTTATAGAAGGCGGTTTCGTAAGAAACTTCAAAAAAGGCTCATTCGATTGGAAATTCAAAGGGCTAGTGCCATTTTAACAGTCAAAAGTGATTTGAGGGCATCTAACTCCCCTCTCACACCCACCTTTTCCCCAATCACATCCAATCAAAATTTTGAGACAGCCATTTTATTAAACGTAGTTTGAATCGAATAAAATAACTACAAACAAGAGTTTGGGTATCGCCTCACTGCAGAAGCCTAAAACCCCGAACGAACAGAAATTAGAATTAACTATCTTACAAACGTAAAGATAACCGGTACAAACATAAATAAATGAATAAATCTTATATAGCTTCAATATTTTTTATTATTTTCCCCCAGAACTACTTTATATACAAGGGTTAAAAATGCCATTTTGTTAAAAATAGTTGAAAGATTAAGTAACAAAACTCTGGCGTCGACAAAACCCCCAGGGCCCGGGGGCAGGAAGGGATTCTCGTATAAACTTCAGAGAGGGCTCATTTGATTGGAAATTGGAAGTTCTAGTCCAGCTCTTAAGAGTCAAAATTGATCAAAGGGTAAATAAACCCCCCCCCCCCCCCGCCCTTTTTCCCCACCCCTTCCTTTGAACTAATTCTGTTTATACCTGAAGGCTCTTCTCCCTAACAAGGAAAGAAACAGAGAGTGTAAGGCGGTGGCGGATCCAGGGGAGGGGCGAGGGGGTGCCCCACCCCTAACGTAGTCTAAAGTAATGTAATTTACTTAATTAACGCAAGATTGCGTTAATTAAACTTGCCATTTTTTCAATCCATTCATTGTTGTCAATCGCTGTTCACAAGTTATGCAAGCTGTCTATTGTTCATATATAAGGTTTTTATCAAAGAGGTAATCGTATAGACTTTGAAAAAAGCGTCATTTGATTTCAATTGAAAGTTCTAGATCCGTTTTTTAAAGTCAAGAATAATCGGACAGTAAGCAACCCCCCCCCCCCATGCCATAAAAACTTGAAACTTTTTGCAATCAAAACGAACAAAAATAAATTAAAAAAACTTTCCGAAAATAAAGTTTTTCAAAGAAAAGTAAAGGCCATTTTAAACTTAGGCTCAGGAGATACAAATAACTGTTAAAATTCAAACTCAAAACGACCAAAAATTACTATTAAAGAATTAATGAAACCCAAAACGAACAGAAATTAAATGAACAATCATAGCAAACACACACAACAAATAATAACATAAAAGAATAAATAGATCTTAAAGCGAGTAATGCTTAGATTGAATATGAAAATCAAGCTTTTAAAACGAAAAAAAAAAGTTTGCTATTAAAGTATAAATGAAACTTAAAACAAACAGAATTAAATAAACAATCAATGCGAACAAACATACAATATATATTAATGTAAATGAATAAATAAATCTTAAAACAAGTAAAACTTAAATTGAATATGCAAATCAAGTTTGAATCGAATAAAAATAACTACAAACAAGAGTTTGGGTATCGCCTCACTGCAGAAGCCTAAAACCTACTGCGTCATTGGCGCTTCACTGAAAACGAATTATATTACAAATGCTTTCTTTTGTACTTAATATTGAAGATAAATATTAAAATTACAATAAAATTTTGAACTGATGAGCTTTCAGCAATTAATATCATTATACATAAAACATTCAGTTTAATTTATTAGTTCTTTCCAAGATTGGTCAAGACAAATATAGTTTCACTACAAACAAAATTTGGATACTGCCCCCTTCTTTAACTGTAAAAAACTAAAGCCTTCTGCGTCATTGGCGCTTCACTGAAAACGAATTACTCGTATATTACAAATTTATTCTTTTCCAATTCTTACAGCATTGAAAATGAAAGTAAAAATTACAGTGAAAAAAAAAATCTTGAACTGATGGATCTTTTAACAATAATATCATTATATATCTAATATTCAATTTGATTTCGTTTTATACTTTCCAAGACTGTTCAAGACTCATACAGTTTTCAGTAAGGCGCCAATTACGCAGTAGGTTTTATGCTATTGCAGTGAGACGATACCCAAACTCTTGTTTGTAGTTATTTTTATTCGATTCAAACTTGATTTGCATATTCAATTTAAGTTTCACTCTTTTTAAGATTATTTATTCATTTACATCAATATATATTGTATGTTTGTTCGCATTGATTGTTTATTTAATTTCTGTTCGTTTTAAGTTTCATTTATACTTTAATAGCAAAATATTTGTTTTCGTTTTAAGCTTGATTTTCATATTCAATCTAAGCATTACTCGCTTTAAGATCTATTTATCATTTATATTATTACTTGTTGTGTGTTTTTTCTATGATTGTTTATTTAATTTCTGTTCGTTTTGGGTTTCATTTATTCTTTAATAGTAATTTCTGGTCGTTTTGAGTTTGAATTTTAACAGGTATTTGCATCTCCTGAGCCTAAGTTTAAAAAGGCCTTTACTTTTCTTTGAAAAACTTAATTTTCGGAAAGTTTTTTTAATTAATCCTCAAAGAAAAATTCAAACTAATTCACAGATAACTAAGGCTATAATAAACAACAGCTTACTCAATACCAATTCACAGCTAACTAAGGCGATAATAAACAAAACTAAGCGTTTACATAGAACGAATTCAGAAATAGGATACATTTGTGGTGGTTTTCCAAGGATATTTCGGGAAGTCCTGTGTCGAAACCTTATGACACAGCTACTGTATGTAACTGATATAACACAGAATCACCGGTTTAATAAGACACAATAAGAACAGGAATTGCTTAGACGAATGATATTCGTTTAATGGTTAAGTGTTTCAAGTGCCTGAATTAGCAGTTCGGGAAAAGGCAGTTATCAAAAAAAACCATATTATGAGTTAATTCCTGTAGATTTCGGACTGTGCAGATGACCGTTCTAGATTTTATAGCATTTGATTAAATTTCGACAGTGGTAACAGCAACAAGTTGAAAGAACTCTCATGTTTGCTTCCTTTTTATTACCGTATCAATTTTGACACTTAAAATACGTTAGGCTGCAATAAATCGTCGAGGACATCACACAAACGCCTAATCACTTGAAGCTTTAAATGCAATTTCACCTAATAGAGGTAATGCATTTTGATTTTGGAGAGTCGCATTCAGAAGCCTAAATTTAAGCAGGACGAGAAGTCAGTTCGACTAAGTGGCTTATCCTCAAAGAAAAATTCAAACTATTCACAGATAACTAAGGCTATAATAAACAACAGCTTACTCAACACCAAATCACTGCTAACTAAGGCGATAATAAACAAAACTAAGCGTTTGCATAGAACTAATTCACAAATAGGACACATTTGTGGTGGTCCTCCAAGGAAATTTGAGAGAGTTATGAGTCCAAAAATTATAACACAGCTACAGTATGTAACTAATAACACAGAATCACCGGTTACAAAAGACCCAATAAGAATAGAAATTGCTTAGACGAATGATGTTGTTTAATGGTTCAGTGTTTCAATTTTTCTTTTTTAAAACAAGCTGAGTTAATAGAATAATGCCTACTGGAGTCTTTGTTGTCTCTGGACCATTCTTACCATTGTAGGGGTACTCGGAATACTGCTATCACTATCCACCAATAAGCGCTTTCCTTCAATCCGCTTTTGTTGAACTGCAGAAATAACCTCGTTATAAGAAAGCTTCTGCTGCCAGCGACTTCGAATTCTTTGAATTCTTTCCCCGTCTGGTGGATGTAAGTGTTTGGCACCACGGACAACTTTCTGGTTAACTAGATTAATGGTAATTGTGCATTTGCATCTCTTCCTTTCCATGCATCGCCATGACGACAGGTGACGATTTCTCTTATGTGCATACTCTAAATAGTACATATAACCTCCATGGTAAAGGAGTTTTATTCCTTTTTGTAGCGAAGAAATAAATTCAAATATTGGGTCAATACGTTCTGTTCTTATATCAGCCTATAAGAAAAGAAAAGAAAAAGAAGAAGAAACAGGCAGCAAATAATTAGCATGTAAAGACATACATAAGTATACACAGTCAAAACTTTGGAAGAGAAGAGCATTTTCGAGGACAGAGAGGGGGTCAAATGTCCGAAAACAGTCTGTTTTATACCCTACCATCAAGACCATTACATGTTTTCGCGCGTTGGATTTCCCCTTCCTTCATAGGCAGCTACTCTATATATTTGATTATGTTTAAAAAAAAGTATTTTCAATTGAAAGTAAGAAGCAACAATAAAACTTAACACAAATTAAATAAATAAAAAACAAGTTTTTTTTAAATGAAAGTAAGGAGCGACATTAAGACTTAAAACGAACAGAAATTATTTCATATATGAAAGGAGCTGTCCCCTCCTCAGCGCGTCACTCTCTACTCTAAAGTTTGACTCTGTCACAACTCTACTTTAAAAAAAAACTTAGTGTAAAGAGCGAGACGCCGAAGAGGGGAGAGCCCCTTTCATATACGGAATAATTTCTGTTCGTTTTAAGTCTTAATGTCGCTCCTTACTTTCAGTTAAAAAACTTCGAATTTGGCTCACTGTAGATGAAAAATTAAAACAAAATGTGCATATTAATTTTGGCAGATTTATTCCGTATATGAAGGGTTGCCCCCTCCTCAATGCCTTGCTCTTTACACTAAAGCTGTTAGCACTTTTAAAAAAGCTTCCTCTTCTAATTAAACGGCCCCCGTGTTTCAGTAGACGCTCTTGAACAATTGGGACAGACAGTCACACTTTATCGTACAGAGCAATGTATTGAGGAGGGGGCAACCCTTCATACAGGGAATAATTTTTGTTCGTTTTTCAAATAATGCAGGTAAATCTGGCTCACCCTCTGGGAAATATACCCCCCCCCCCCCTCACGGAAAACTTCTCCGTGTAAATTTCATCGAACATAAAGTACCCCCCCCCCCACCAAGTTCCTTCCAGACAGTTCCATCCTCGCTGAGAATCCCCCTCCCTGTAAAATTGCTTGCAGACTATTCAGCCTGTAAAATTCTCCTTAGCATTCCTTCATTTGAATAAGACATTAATCTCTAATCGGTTTCTCGATCACTCCAGAAATGCCCCCTTCTGTGGAAATTATTTCACGGAAATCAAAACACGTGGAAAAGGGCCCTGGATAATTCCCCGAGATTATCTCCACAAGAATATCGTATAGTAATTCTGTCAAATCCCCCCCAGTATAACATTTCCCCTGGAATATTCACCCCCCAGAAATTTCCCTCTCCAAGGAAGATTCTCCCCATAGATATCCACCTCAAGCACAACCCCCCCCCCCCACCCCAAAAAAAAAAAAACAAAAAAAAACGTCAGTATACTTCACAATAAAAAATACTATACGTGAACAATAGGCGAATTTCATAACTTCAGGCCTCTCCCCACGGACTGTTGGGGGTCATTGGACACCTAAAGACATAATGATTTGATCTTTCAACTATACTGAACAAAATAGCTATATCAAAATTTCGATCAGATAATTTTGGGGAAAAATAGGCGTGGGAGGGGACCCAGTTGCCCTCCAATCTTTTTGGTCACACAAAAAGGGAACTAGAACTTTTAATTTTCGTTCGAATGCGCCCTCTCTCGATCTTCTAGGACCATTATTTCGATATAATCACCACTGAAAAAAAAAGAAAAAAAAATGCCTTCTGGCAACAACAGCAAAATTCCACATTTTTGCAGGTAGGAGCTTGAAAATTCTACAGTAGAGTTCTCTGGTACGCTGAATCTGACGGTGTGATTTTCATTAAGATTCCTTCAATTTTAGAGGGGTGTTCCCCCCCCCCATTTCAAAAATCAGGCCATTTTTTTCAGGCTCGTAACTTTTGATGGGTAACACTAAACTGTTACCCTAATGATGGGTAAAACTTTTCGATGAATTTTACATATTTGGAATCAGCATAATAAGCTGATTCTTTTGATGTATCTATTGATATTAGAATTCCGTTTTTTAGAGTTTCGGTTACTATTGAGCCGAGTCCCTCCTTACTTACATAGTAAGGAGGGACTCGGCTGTTTGAAACATAAATTTTCCTTGTACAAGGGGACTGCCCCGACCTCAATCCTTCTCTTGCTTCTCTAATTTTTTAGGGTTATAAAAAGCTTCCTAGCCAATTCAACCCTTGTGATTGAGTAGTATTTCTTAAAGGATTCGACAAAGACTAAAATTTTAGTGTAATAAGCGAGGGATTGGGGAGGGAGCCTCCTCTTATATGGGAATAATTTCTGTTCTATTCTGACAGTTTTCAAACTATGCCAGAACCCCCTCCCTTCCCAAAAAACACAGTGCAAAATTCCGTACATTCCCCCATATCAAATACTACATATAAACAATGAGAAAGCATACCTCACCCAGTGCTTCGAGGGAAGGGGGAATGTCTTCCTTGGAGACTTGGCTTTTTACACCTACACGAAGCCTGTTATTAGGACAGCATTGAAAACCTCGATTCAATTATTAAGGAGGAAACGCTTGGAAACGTTGTGTTGGATTTTCTTCGATCTCATTGGCTAGACTTCGGAAATTGTGTGGGAATAGGCACTGATGGATGTGCAGTGATGGTTACAGAACATTGTGGTGCTGTGAAAGAAGTTCAAAAGGTAGCAACCAATACTCTGCGTGTTTCAAGCATGCAGTAAATCTCCTATGTCAAAAACTTTTCTGTTCAGATTTTTAGAAACTTCATCGGAGTGAGCAATAAAGGAAATAGTTGCCTTTCTTGGTGTTTCAGCAAAGTACAATAATGTTTTAACCAGAGTAATAAAAACACAACTATTTTGAGTAGGAAACATGCTGGATCGAAAGGCACAGTTCCTTAATGCAGTTCGTGGTAGAGCTTCCTAAAATCGTAGAAGGTCTTGTGATCATCAACACCTGGCAGAACGCACAACTGCAGCAAAAACAAAGTCTTGTTGACTGCTGTCACATCCTTCGATATGATAGTAATCATCTACACTCTTAGTGACACATCTGGACTGATTTTACCGCTCAGTCGACTATTTCAGAAGGAGAGCTTGGACCCTGCGCCTGCAAAAAGTCATGTTAAGGACCTTCTTACCCAGCTGAAGTCAAGCGCGAGGAGAGTGAAAGCAAGATAAAAAAAACATTTGACGAGGTAACCAAAGCAGCAACCAAGTTAGCTTCAGAAATAACAGTCCCAAGGGTAGCGAAAAAAAATTTGAATCGGATTAATGTGCCAATCAATTCACACGAGGAATATTATATACGACCAGTTTTTATTCTACCGTTGGAAACGATTATTTCGGACTTAGAAAGCCGTTTTTCTATAGAAACGCATGACACTTCCAAGCTCAGTATTTTCTTGCCAAAAATTGTATGGAAACGAGCAAACAAACATTTAGTGATACGATTCGTGATTTTTCCCCGCGATACTGGTCAGTAATCAGTTTCCCTCCCAATCGGCTCGCGAACCTGCCGTGACCGGAGAAGCGACAATATGGAAAGCTCGGTGGGATCGTCTGAGAGAAAGCAATGAGGCACATGCAGAATAGCTCGAACACTATGGGAAACTTTACAGAAACATCACTGCGATGCTGATATTTTTGACGAATATTTCAGCACTCTTATATTCCAGCAGGGTCAGATCCTCATGACCCTGCCTGTCTGCATGGCGTCTGTTGAACGAAGTTTTTCTACCTTGAGAAGATTGAAAAAAAAAAAAAAACGGCTAAGAAATTAAATGACGGGCGAAGGACTCATAGGACTTGCGCTTCTTCTTGTTCACCGTGATATCACAGAAAGCGTTATTGATAGATTTGCTAAGGTGGAAATAGGAGGCGAAAATTCGTTATATAATACTGATAGTGTTTCTATAAATGTATTTTGTGGACTTCCCAACGCATCAATTATTTATACTATCTTTAAAAGTGAGCAATAATTGTGTATTTTCTCGAAAACGGCTCCATATTTTTTCGGGAAAATTGGCATCTTGGGATATTCTCGCATTGAAAAAAAAAAAAAAAAAAAAAAGAAAAAAAAAAGATCTAGATAGGTCAGAAGTCTGAGAAAATTAGTTAAGAGGCATAATTTGGTTCTTAAGATATTCTCACATAAAAAACGATCTAAATAGGTCAGAAGTCTGAGAAAATTCGTTAAGAGCCTTAATTTTGTTTTTTGCAAATGACGTCAAAAGTCAAGAGTTAAGAGCCTTAATTTTGGAAAAAAATATTTATGTGAATGACGTCATTCATACTTATCGCACTTATGTGGAAAAATTGAAGATTTTTATGCATGGAAAACTTTACATTAAATTCTTTAGAATGCAAAAAAATGGTGATTGCAGAAATATTCCTATATTTTCATGTCTGGAGAAGTTTATATTAAATTGATTAAAGAGCAAAAAACTGGTAATTGCAAAAATATTTGCATATATTTTAACAAGGGATTACGACAATTCAAAAACCTTAAAAGAAAACCAAAAGTTTGATGAATTATATCATTCCCCCGCCCAAAATAAGAGTGAATGTACCATTTTTATATCTATGACGCATACAACATTACAAAATGGAAAGTATTTAAGACATGAAAAAAAAAAGTAAAAAAAAAAAATTTTAAGTTCAGTTAAGAATTGCTAAGGCTATTATGTGAACTGCAAAAATATTTATGGTGTCTGAGCAATAATTCTAATGTTTTAATTCAAACTAGGAAAATACTTGACAATTTTGAAATCAGTTCGTTTTTTTTTTGGAAAAAACAACTCGATATGTGAATAAGGCCTACAGTTTTGAAAGTAACCAGGTATATAATGCCTTTAGGAAGGCCTAAAAAACAAAAATTTCAACCATCAATTGCGACAACGCCTTTACAGGCAGCTAAAGCAAAGGCCATTGCTAAATTGTCCGAAGTAATCAAAAAACCAAAAACGTGTAAATGAAGAGCAAACACACACGTGGCGGCGGCTTGCCAAAAATGAAAATGAAGAGCAAAGACAAACGCAGTTAGAAGACATACGACACCAAGCATGTGAGCAAGTCAAAACGAAAATGAAAAGCAAAGACACACGCGGTTAGAAGACATGCGACACCGAGCATGTGAGCAATTCAAAAATGAAAATGAAGACCATCCTGGACAACAAGAATCAAAACGTGACAAAATTGAAAATAATAGCGATGATGATTGGGTTTGGGATTTTAACATGAACAAGGCCATCAATCCCTACCACACCTTTGTTAAAAAAAAACAAAAAACGTTCGGTTATATGTATTTCATAATGATGAAAAACCAGCGGAGGTCAAAGGAACCAAACAAATTGAAAACGATGAACAATTAAAAGAAACAAAGTTCAGGCAATAAAAGACAATGGTCTTGCCGCGTGCCGGGCCCAGTTCTATATATATTATATATATATATATATATATATATATATATATATATATATATATATATATATATATATATATATTAATGCTGAGGGGGGGATGTTGGCTAAATCAAGATATTGTCTACATCCGGGTTGTCAAAATGTCGTTTTTAAAATATCCCAGAAACGACTAATGGTATTAAGTTGAAACATTCACGGAGTGTTCAACATTCACGGAACTAACTCAAAAGATACTAAGTGCATCCAGGTTGTCAAAAGGGTGTATTTGTAGTCTCAGGAGCAGCTAAGGATTTTGAATTGAAACTTTCAGGGAATGTTGGTGGGGTGGGGGGGGATGAACACAATCAACAGATATAATGCGCATCCAGGTTGTAAAAAGAACTCTTTGCCGCCCCACACATACACTCATGTTAAAGTCAAAACAGAGGTGCTTATAGAGTTTCAAGAGTAAAACACTCGGATCACCTTATGCAACTTAATAATAAAATCTGATATTTTATTTCTTAAGAAAAAAAATTTATAACGAATAATAAAATTTTCTAATTAAAAAGCCACATTAAAACATAAGATAGGCAGAAAGTACTGTAATAATTCAAACTTAAAGCGACAAGATATTACTATCAATAAACAAATGAAACCCGAAACAAACAGAAAATAGAATAAATAGTAGTATCCAACATAAGACAACAAAAACTGATATAGGTGAATAAAGAAAAATCCTGAAACGAGTTGAAATCAAAATGGACATTCAAGAATTTGATACTTTAAAATGATTTGAAAACAATCGACTGACCGTCTCAAAGACAAAGGGTTTTTTTAGCGAAATATCCCATGGGAATCATTATCATTGAGAAGTATTGAGAATTTGTGCTTTGACTACGAAATTTTATTGAAAAACAGTAAAATATTATTTTCCCTATAGCCTTCACTGCTAGTATTTTATAAAATGCTCCTATATATTTATTTTTGCCATCAAAATTTAAGATCTCCAAGCATTGCCACTTTAATAAATCCAAAAGCCTTACCGTCATCAAAGCCTTATCGTCATCAGACTCATCTTCTTTCTCTTTTTCTGACCTTACTTCAACATCATGGCTCTTTTCTGGGAAATCAAAGCGGAACTTCTCAGCCGACGTAATAACAGAAGTGAAGTTTGGTGTTTCGGTAGCAACAGAATTGGTTGTACTCTGAGTAAACGGCTCCTCGCTCATTTGACAGCAATGATCCCCTTTGGCAGATCTAGTGCTGGACTTGCGTCTATCACCTCTATAGCCCTGCTCCTGCTTGTAGTAATTTCTGTTTGTTTTAAGGTTGACTTGATTATTCATTTTAGTTGCAGCTAACTTTAGGATGTATTTATTCATGCAAATATGTAAGTATTACCTCCGGTAAAATTCTACTTTAGCTACTTTTGGCTATCTTGGAAAAGGGTTAGGCTAGGAAAATGAAACTTACAAGGATGGATCTACAGGCTAAAGTATGTCCCGGGAAGATATTTTGAAGTACCTACCTCCACTCCTTCACCCTCTAGAGGATCCTGATCTTTTCTGACCTTTAAAATTCTCTGTCTGATAAAAGTGAAACCTTTCAAAATAGATCTTCTGCTTAAATGAAGAACAACAAAATTATTTTCAGCTTCACAACTTTGCTCAATCCCAATTTATAAGGTTTTAAAGATATGCCAATACATTGCCTAAATTTTGAAAAAAAAGCATATTGATATGGCTTAAAATTCTTCTGAAATAAAAGGAATTGCATTTTCAGAATTAAAGCCAGAGAAAAAGAAACTGATGACTGAAAATTAAGCTAAAATATTGTTTTGTTAAAATTCCAATAAGTATAGACCTGTCATGTAGACAAATTTCAGGATCCTCTAGAGGGAGAAGGAGTGGAGGTAGGTACTTCAAAATACCTTCCCGGGACATAATTTAGCCTGTAGACCCATCCCTGAAAGTTTCATTTTCCTAACCTAGCCCCTTTCCAAGATAGCCAAAAGTAGCTAAAGTAGAATTTTACCTTACCTACATGTGTGATAAGTTTTTTCTCCCTTTAGTTTCTGTTCATTTTCATCTTCAATTATTAATTCATAGCATTCATGGCCGTTTTAAGCTTGAGTGATTATAAGACTTTTCTGCAAGTACTAGTTTTTCATGCGGCTCATTACTTTTCTTTTACATTTATATATATATATATATATATATATATATATATATATTATATATATATAATATATATATATAATATATTATATAGATATATATTATATATTATATATATATATATATATATATATATAATATATAATATATATATATATATAATATATATATATATATATATATATATATATATATATATATATATATATATATATATATATAGACCCCGGCGCCGCGCCGGCGGATCGACCGAAGGCCGCCGACGAGAGGCCCGGTCGAACGCCGCCGAAGTGTCGTAACGCCACCGGCGGCCAAAGGCGGCCGCCGACAGAGGCGGTGGCGTTTCGGTCGACTTTAAATTAATTTTGCGGCAATTCTTTATTGCGTCAACCGCAAAGTCGGAGCTTTTCCTTCTCGTGTGGTTTAGTATTTCGATTTTCCTGATTAGAAATCAAGCAGGGCTTGCACTATCTCCGAATTTTCGGGTATTTCCCCGAAAAATCTATGCTTCACCCCGAAAAAAATTTGTTCCCCGAAAATCACGCAATCACGATGCCACCCCTAGCGATTTATCACCAGTGACTTTCCCTGCCAAATATTACTTTGCATACCATAATTCTTCACTACTCTCTTGTTCATTAATTTTCGTCTCTTTTGTTACTTTGCATAAAAACCAGACAGATGCAATATGCAATTGCAAATATTGCAATATACACAGTTCTTCATATGTTGACAAAAAACAGTATCGTCTTTATGAAATGAGTTTAAATCATTTTGAATGTAGTTTCCCAATCGCTATTTCTAACATCGTTCGTAGTCAAGAATTTTATTTTCAAGTTGAATAGAATTATAGAACGAATTCACTACTATACAGCTTCAGCCTTCAGTTGGATTTTGAAATTGACAGCCGACAGATTGTTTCTACAGCTGAATTGTAAGTTTGCAGATTTTTTTTTTTTTTTTTGCTGTTTTTAGATAAGATTTTCTTAATGTTTAATACTCAATTGTTGAACGCCTGAATGTTTAATACTCAATTGTTCGGAAGCTACCCCAAAAATATGACTCATAAATAAATTGTAAATTATTGCCTATAGGGGGGGGGATAGGGGGCTATCATTTTTAAGTGATAATACCTTATTTTTTTTATTGAAAGCAGGGATGCCAAAAGGATAATTATTTTTTTCATTTAAAGTGGAGACAGAAGAAAATGATATCAAATTCCCTGGGAAACCATTGAAATATTTTGATAGACCCAGGGCCCCCCATTAAGACTTGTTCATTGTCTTGGATATTTTGCGATTTCTCATAGGCTACTGGCCTAATTTGGCTTTTGTGTGTGCTCCCTTTTAATTAGATTCTTTGGATCTTATTGAATGCCACGGCGAATCTATGACTCAGTTTTCCAATAATTTGAGGTATATCTGAATAATTTCGACATTTTTGTTGTTGTCTTTGTACCCCTTTACTCATACCCTCAATTTTTTTTAAGGAACACTAAGCTGTTTAACGTTATTTTGCGTGTTTGCTTGAACCATATAGTGACCTAGTTAATTATTAAGTAACTTATTTTTCCAATGAAAGCTGAGACGGTATCCTATCAAGGTGGTATCCAGAGGGGGGGGGTAGGGGGGTATTACATTTAAATGATAATATCTCGAAATTTTTTATTGAAAGCAGGGATCCCAAAAAGTTATTTTTTTTTAATTTAAAGCAGAGACGGCATTTTATCAAGGTGGTATCCAGAGGGGGAGGGGGGTAGTGAGCTATCATATTTAAATGATATACCTCGATTTTTTTTGAAAGCAGGGGTGCCAATAAGTTAATTATTTTTTTTATTTAAAGCAGAGACGGTGTCCTATCAAGAAAGTATCCATAGGGGGGGGCATAGGGAGTTATTATATTTAAGTGATAGTACCTTGATTTTTTTTTTATTGAAAGCAGGGATGCCAAAAAGTTGAAAAGTTGACAAAAATTAACAAGATTTTCGTGAGTTATACTTGATACAGCACTTGCATGGGTTTATCGTCCAAAGGGGAAGGGACATATGCGTCCAACCCGTTTTTTTTCTTATTGATGAAACGGGTTTAATTTGAAAACATTCATTCATAAGTACCAGGCAGATTCACACTAAAACGAATTGGTGTGACGAAAGCGATATCGACATCCCCACCTAACGTTGCGCTCGAGTGACAATGGCGCCCTTGGTCCAGTGCCCAAGTTACATTAAAAGGCCAGGTCATAATAAAAGCTTTCAATTTGGGAGGTTCAAGGAGGAGTCTTTGACAGTCTTATGACCTCAGGGTACTAGATGTTGCAACGTTCTTACGTATCTACAGTGGTTTAAAAAATTCGATCACCCCACAAATGATTACCAAAAATATGCACAAATATAACAAATGTAACATTTGGAATATTATAACACTTTTTTCAAAGCTTTGAAGAAAAGCAAAAAAGGCTAAATACCCCTAACTACGCTTGAAAGCTATTTTAAAAAGAAACTCTTTGGAGATTTCCATGGAAATGACCATAGCAGAAGCTTTGAGCCTGGGCGGGAATCTAAGAGGAGTCTTTGAGTATTTTGACCACAGGTGACTTATTGTTGCGACTTTCTTAAATTTGGTAATTTTTGTGAGCATTTGGAAATCAAAGCTTAAACTCAATAACTGATGCTAAGTGTCCTAACATTTTGACTTGGATTAAAAGTGACGAACTAGGATGAAAATCTCAACATCTTCCTGGAGCTACTTCAGTCTGCATATTATTTCATTTAATTACATTTAGAACGGATGAGCTTTTCATTTTTACCAGAAAATAGCTGGCATTTAATTTTTCTTCTTACCGAATAAACTATTAAGTGTTTTTTGTTTCGTTGTAATTGAAGTGTTCATCATGTATTTTTCAATTTGATAAATTTACTCCTTTTAGATGCAGTTTATAATTTGACTAATATTAGGTATTCATCAATTTATAATTTGGAATGAATCCCCAAAGGAAAAAAACGAATAATATCCAAAAGAGCAGCCAAAAGCAATAAAAAAGCAGTAGTTCAGCCTTAGCCTACATGACACATATTCTATAAAGAAGCCAAAAAACTTTAAATGCATTTTTTTTAAATTGTAATTAAAAACCAGTTTTTAAGACAAGAAGTCTTTTTAAGAATCCAAAAAAGCAAAAAAAAACAATCAATATCAAAGTCGACCATTTTAACTGTTTTAAAGGGGACAAAACAGATTTAGGCAAAGGGCATTATGAAAAAACTAAGCTTCCAAGTTCAAAGTTATATCCAAAGTTTTTACCCAGATAACTGACGAATTTTGTGATACAGTATTTGAAGTTGTATATGCAGTAATGCTCGATGAAAAAAAACTACTAATTTTGATAATTATTTATGTTAAGAATACATAACTAATAAATAATTCAACTACTCGTATTATGCAAGGGTTCTGAAACGCCACAGCCATTTCGTTTCTACCACATTTCTACTTCTCTTGATGAATAACGAAGAAGACCAGTTTCCAGCCAGCGACTTGTGAATTTTTGAACTCATGAATAGGCTCGAATCTGTTGTACATTTAAGCATGTGATTTGAGAAAGACTGATGAAAACATTAATGTTTGCGGTCAACATTGATCACGCCGGCGGCGCGCCTCCGACATCTTACCGGTGGCGCGGCGTGCTGGCCCCGCCGCCGCCGGTCTTCCCTCATCGGCGCGGCGCCGGGGTCTATATATATATATATATATATATATATATATATATATATATATATATAGATATATATATATATATATATATATTATATGATATCAATATATATAGTGTATATATATATAATATAGATATATATATATATATATAAATATATATAATATATATATATTATATATATATATATATATATATATAATATATATATATATATATATATATATATATATATATATTATATATAT
>CM051268.1:53320606-53552106 GCA_027921565.1 Artemia sinica
ATATATATATATATATATATAGTATATATATATATTATATTATATATATATATATATATAATATATATATATATATATATATATATATATATGAATATAGTCACGTAAGACGAAACATTAGACATATTTTTTTCAGTGCAATGCAATTTCTTTTTTCTTTAACGGCACTCACGTTATGTCTCTTTTTGCAATGACAATTTGCGTAAGATGAAACATCAGTCATTTTTTTCCTTTTTTAGTGTATTAGAAAAGGTATTTTTTCTTTAAGAACACTCATATAACTGTTTTTGTAATGACAATTTACGTAAAATGAAACATCAGTCCTTTTTTTCTTTTTTCAGTGGAATGAAAAAAGTTTCTTCTTTAACAACTCTCACGATTTCTTGAACAGCAGTCAAATAGTTCTTTTTGGAATGACAATTCATGAAAGATGAAACATCAGTCATTTTTTCTTTTTCTGTGCAACGGAAAAGGTTTTTTCCATAACAACACAGACATCATGTTTTTTTTTAGTTGTAATAACATTTTGCGTAAGATGAAACATTAGTTATTTTTTTTCTTTTTCAGCGCAATGGAAAAGGTATTTTTTTTAACAGCACTCATATACTGTCTTTTTTTTGTAATAGCAATTCACGTAAGACGAAACATTAGTCACTTTTTCCCTTTCAGCGCAACAGAAAAGGTTTTTTTTTCGTTCACTTTTTTTGCAATGACAATTGACATAAGATGAAACATTAGTCATATTTTCTTTTTTTTCTGTGCAATGGACAAGATTTTCTTTTCTTTTAACAAAGCTCATGTAGATTTTTCTAGAAATGAAAATTCATATAAGATGAAAATAATTAGTCGTTTCTTTTTCTTTTCAGTGCAATAGAAAATATTTTTTCTTTAACAACACTGACATAATGATTTTTTATAATGATAATTCACGTAAGATAAAAAATCAGTAATTTTCTATCAATGCAATAGCAATGGGTTTTTTTCTTTAGCAATATTCAAGTAATGTTTTTTTTTTGTAATGACAACTCAAGTAAGATGAAACCTTTATTTTGTTTCTTTTTCTGTGCAATGGAAAGTTTTTTTTTAACATAATATTTTTTGGTAATGACAATTCACATATGATGAAAAATTTATCTTTTTTTCTTTTCAATGCAAAGGAAAAGTGTTTTTCTTCAGTAACACTCACATAATGTTTCTTTTGTAATAACAATTCACGTAAAATGAAACAATAGTTTTTTTTATTTTTCAGGCTAATGGTAAATATATGTATATATATATATAATATATATATATTATATATATATATATATATATATATATATATATATATATATATATATATATATATATATATATATATATATATATATATATATATGCAAATATACACGTAAGACGATACATTAGTCAGTTTCAGTGCAATGCAATTATTTTTTTTTAACGACACTCACGTTACGTCTTTTTTTGTAATGACAATTCACGTAAATTGAGACATTAGTAATTTTTTCTTTTTTCAGTGGAATGGAAAGTTTCTTCTTTAATACACTCACGATTTCTTGAAAAGCACTCAAACATTTTTTTTTGTAATGACAATTCACGTAAGATAGAATATAAGCCTTTTTTTCTTCTTCTGTGTAACGGAAAAGCTTTTTTTCACAACAACACAGGCATCATATTTTTTATTTGTAATAGCATTTTGCGTAAGATGAAACATTAGTGATTTTTTTCTTTTTCGGTGCAATGGAAAAGGTATTTTTTTTTCTCTAACAGCACTCACATAGTGTCTTTTTTTGTAATAGCAATTCACGTAAGAAGAAACATTAGTTATTTTTTCCCTTTCAGCGTAACAGAAAAGGTTTTTTTCTTTAACTTTTTTTAATGACAATTGACACAAGATGAAACATTAGTCATATTTTCTTCTTTTTTTCTGTGCAATGGACAAGGTTTTCTTTTCTTTTAACAAAGCTCGTGTAAATTTTTTAATAATAATAATTTATATAAGACGAAAACACTAGTCATTTCTTTTCTTTTTTAGTGCAATGGAAAAGATTTTTCTTTAACAGCACTCACATAATGAATTTTTATAATGATAATTCATGTAAGATGAAAAATCAGTAATTTTTTTTCAATGCAATAGAAAAGGGTTTTTTTCTTTAGCAATATTCAAGTTATTTTTTTTTGTAATGACTATTCACGTAAGATGAAACATTATTCATTTTGTTTCTTTTTCTGTGCAATGGAATTTTTTTTTGAAACGTAATGTTTTTTGTAATGACAACTCACGTAAGATGAAAATGAATCTTTTTTCTTTCAATGCAAAGGAAAAGTGTTTTTCTTTAATAACACTCACATACTGTTTCTTTTGTAATAACAATTCGCGTAAGATGAAACACTAGTTTTTTTCTTTTTCAGGCAAAAGGAAAAGCTTTTTTTTTCTTAAGTTGATCAAGAGTCAGAGATACAACCTTTTAAACCTTCTTTTTTTAGGTTAAGTTTACCTGACTTCAGTTGTATAGGTTTTTTCGAAAGACAGACACATGAACGGAGCTTTCAGTTTTTTCCCAAGTCAGAAACTGGTGAAAAACGGCAAGAAAAAACATGTAAACAGATTTTTTCCGAAAGTCAGATACAAGTGAATGGCTTTTTACGAAAGTCAAAAACAAGAACGGGATTTATTTTCATCTCGGAAAGTTAAAAGAAAATGCCAAGAGAATTTTTTTGAAAAGTCGTTGATATGTGAACTGTTTTTCTCAAAAGCTTAAAAATGTTCATCAATACAACATTTTAAGAGTCAGAGATACGTGAATGGGATTTCTTCAATGTCAAAACGTTCAACCGAATTTTTTTTAAGTTAGAAGACCATGTATAAACATAATTTTTTTTTCAAAAGTTAAAGACACATGACACTTTTAGCCTATAGGTTAAGTTAACCTAATTTTGAGGAATTTGTAAACCATGGTGATTTCCGACACATAAACTTAAAATATATATTTTATTACTATTCCTGAATCCTTTTAAGGAACTTCGGTTTTATTTTTTTGAAGAAGTCCTCTTCCTACCGGACGGTTGCTGCGGGGAGTCTTCGGCAATCGACAAACCACTGCAAGGAACCCCGGCCTGTCCTCTTCCTACCGGACGGTTGCTGCGGGGAGTCTCCGGCAATCGACAAACCACTGCAGGGGACCCCGGCCTACGGACGGCTGCTGCAAGGGACCCCGGCATTCAAACGGCCCCAGCAGGAGCCCCAGTCTGTGAACGGCCGCTGCAGGGGGCCTCAGCTTGTGGTCATTCGCTGCGGGGCCACAGCCTCCGGCTGATTCCTACGAGGGCCCAGGCATTTGGCCGAGCACCGCGGAGGGGACTATTTCACAAGAATAAAACTTAAGTTTCTTACAATGATTCAACGATAGTAATAAAATCAGATATATTTTAAGTACATGTGTCTGTAATGTTCATGGTGCACAACATACTCAAAATTAGGTTAAATTAACCTAAGTTAAGTGGTGCGCAATGCTTAACTTAGGTTAACTTAACCCAGAAAAGGGGTTAAAAGTGTCAGGTGTCACTGAGTTTTGAAACAAAATTCTTTTTGTATATTCTTCTAACCTAAAAATAAATTATGACTGACTTAAGAAATGTCCCATTCCCATACTTCTGACTCTTAAAATATTCTGTCAACGTATCTCTGTGTTTCTAATCTTTGAGAATCTCATTCACATGTCAATGCCTTTCTAAAAAACTGAGCTTGAATATTTTTTTAAGTTTTCGAGAAAAAAAACCGTTCGTTTGTCTGACTTTTGAAAAAAAACTGTTCATGCGTTCCTGGCTTTGAAAAAACAATATCTGTTTTACACGTTTCTTCTATTTTTTTTTTTCACCTGTCTCTGACTTTGGAAGAAAACTATGAAAGCTCCGTTAATGTGTCTGTCTTTTGAAAAACCCTATTCAACTTAAATTAGGTTAACGTGACCTTAAAAAAGGGGTTGAAAAGGTTGTGTCTCTGACCCTTGATCTCCTTAACAAAAAATTTCCATTACCCTGAAGGAGAAAAATTACTAATGTTTCATCTTACGTGAATTGTAATTATAAAAGAAACATTTTGTGAGCGTTATTAAAAGAATAACTTTTCCATTGCATTGAAAAAGAATAAAATGATTAATGTTTCATCTTACGTGAATTTTTGTTTTAAAAAAAACGTTACATTAGCGTTGTTAAAGAAAAAAAAAACTTTCTTCCATTGCACTGAAAAAGATGAAAAGTAACTAGTATTTCATCTTATGTGAATTGTCATTACAAAAAACACTACGTGAGTGTTGTTACAGAAAAATAAACTTTTCTATTGTATTGAAAAATTACTAATGTTTCACCTTATCTAGTTTGTCATTAAGACAAAAAAACATTTTGCAAGTGTTGTTAAAGAAAAATAAAAAAAAACTTTTCCATTGCAAAGAAAAAGAAAAAATTAAAAATATTTCATCTTACGAGAACTGTCATGACTAAAAAACATCATGTGAGCGTTATTAAAAATTTAAAATATTATAGTAAAAAAACCTTTGCTATTGTACTCAAAAAACCTAAAAATTACTAATTTTTCATCTTACGCGAATAGTCGCTACGAAAAAAACTTACTTGAATGTTGTTAAGAAAAAACCTTTTCCAATGCACTGAAAAAGAAAAACAATGACAAATGTTTCATGAATCTTTATTAAAAAAAGACATCACGCGAGTGTCGTTAAAGAAATCCTGAGTATTGTCAAAGAAAAACCTTTTTCATTGCACTGAATAACTAACGGTTTTATCTTACGCGAATTGCCATGACGAAAAACCTTACTTAAATGTTGTTGAGAAAGAAAAAACCTTTTCCATTGCACTGAAATAGAAAAAAATGACTAATGTTTTATCTCGTGAACCGTCATTAAAAAACATTACGCGAGTGTTGTTAAAGAAATCGTTAGAGTTGTTAAAGGAAAAAAAAATTCAATGCACTGAAAAAGAAAAAAATGACAAATATTTCGTCTTACGCGAATTGTCATTACAAAAAAAAACCTTACTTGGATGTGGTTAAGCAAAAAAAACCTTTTCTATTGAACTAAAAAAAAAATACTAATGTTTCTTCTTAAGTAAATTGTCATTACAAAAAAACATTACCTGAGTGTTGTTAAAGAATAAAACCTTTTCCATTGCACTGACAACAGAAAAAAGTACTAATATTTCATCTTACGTGAATTTTCATTACAAAAAAAAATATTACTTGAGTGTTATTAAAGAAAAAAACATTTTTCATTGCACTAAAAAAAAGAATAATGTTTCACCTTACGTGAATTGTCATTACAAAAAATATTACGTGAGTTTTATTATGGGAAAAAACTTTTCCATTCCACAGAAAAAAAACTAATGTTTCATCTTCTGCGAATTGTCATTAAAAAAAATTACGTGAGCGTTGATAAGAAATCGTGAATATTGTTAAAAGGAAAAAACTTCTTTGATTGCAATGAAAAGGAAAAAAAGTCTAATGTTTTGTCTTATGTGAATTTTTCTTATAAAAAAAAAATTAAGCGGATAATGTTTGGGAAAAACCCTTTGCATTGGACTTGAACAAAGAAGAAATGACTAATGTTTCATCTTAAGAGAGTTGTAATTATCAAAACAACATAACGTGAATGTTGTCAAGGAAAAAAAACCTTTCTATTGCATTGAAAAATAAAAAAAAAATAACTAATGTTTCGTCTTACATAATTGTTATCAAAATAAAACATTACTTGAATGTTGTCAAGAAAAAAAAACTTTCAATCCCCTTCAACGAAAAACAGTAATATTTCGTCAGATATGAATTGTTATTACAAAAATATTAAGAGAATAATGTTGAGAAATAATCTTTCCATTGCCTTGAAAAATAATAAAATCTTTCCATTGCCTTGAAAAAGAAAAAAAAAATACTAAAACTTCTTCATCAGTCTTTTTTAATGTCCTAAAAATAAAAGAAACATAACAGCATAGTATGTAAAAGAACTTTTTAATGAAACAATATCACATACAATATTACATATTATTAAAATTATTAAAAAACTTTAGATTGTTCGAATCCCTTCCATGAAATAATTCATCATGGCCTCTCTTGACAGGGCAGTTATTCTCTGCTCTTACTTCGTAACCAGTAAAATATACATTATTCCGTTTTGGGTCATGAACAGTTTTTATAGCAGTTTCAACTACATGCTCATTATACGTTTTGTCATTGGTATTTTTGGGTTCAATGACTGTATCTGCTGATGCACCATCAATAGCACTTTTAACGTTCGCAGAAGTTCTGCTTTTCATCAGTTCGTCTCTATATTCCTTAGAGATATTATCTGCCAATGCCCTTTTCATTTTAACTGCAATTTCACTGTCAATTAACATATTATTTTAACATAGGTAACAGTTCTGGCGTTTAGACAGGATATGACTTAGAACATTACTACAGCAGTATGCCTGTTTTCCTCTTGCCTTCTTCTGAATGCTAATAAAAGAAGGATGATGACACGATTTTTCGTTCGCTAACGTGTTACTAGCATCAGTAGTAAGAAGCTTGCCCTCTTCGTCAACTATTAGTGCAAGACTTGCATTGTCTTTGAGCGCCAGCTTCTTTGAAAATGTTACTCTTGCATATCCACCATTACAATGGTTAAATTTTTGTGGCATTCTGAAGGAATTTAATCTCTCACTTGGATGACAACGCAAAAATACATTTCCAATGAAGCCTCCTTTAGTGCTTGTCTCATAGTTATGATATTCGTCTTTGTGAGCGTTCAATGCTACGACAACTATAGCCTATACTATCCCTTCCTTGGGGTAAAGGAGGTTGGAGTCGGACTAGACATGGGTTGAACTGGATATCCTCAGTTACTCAGACACTATTTGGCAAAAAACTCTACAATAATTTGTAAGAGTTCTATGTAGCCTGCATGTCTCGAGGAAGAATTCCTAGTTTGTTTGATCGATCCTTTCAAAAGTTAAACTGCAAAAACTGTTTTAGGCAAGTCAATTTTTTTTGACACCTTTAACATTGTTATGCTAAGCTGTAAGAAAAATATTATACATTTTTTCGCTTGATTGATTATGAAAAATGCCTACTTAGCCACTTCAAATTTTACCAAAACAATGTCTACCTTAATAAATTAAGAGGCAAAATACAGCTTGTGGATTTCAGGAGCATGTTTAATCTTCCCTCATGTTCTGTTCTTCTTCTTCATATTCTTTCTCTCTCTTTCTTTCTTTCTTATTTCTTTGCTTACGACTGTATTTTTTTAGGAATGTCCGGATAGTACGCAAGCAAAACAGATGGAGACCGAAGTCTACAACAGGGATATCTAAGAGAAGCAGTTCGAGCACTTTTAGAAAGAAGGATGTCAATCAGAAGCAGCTGCAGTGCACTTCAAGATAAAGAAAAGCACTCTTTACGCTTATCTGAAACAGGCAAAAGATGGTTTAAACTGTAATGAAGACGATACTTGTATTGACACATTGGATATTGATGCAGCGATCAGAAATGCAGAGAAGCACTATCGGCAGATATTTTCTAACCAACAAGAAAGGGGCATGTGCAACTATATTGTCACTGGATCAAGAATGGATCACGGTATTGCCTCAAATGAAGCTAAAAAGCTGGCCTTTCAATATACTTTTGCAAATCTAATTGAAACCCCACCATCTTGGATAGAATGAAACACTGCTTCAAAAGACTGGCTTACTGTTTATTACTTTTAAAAGAAACCCCAATACCTCGCTTCGTGCATCTGAGCCTACTAGACAAGCTAAAGCAGTGACTTCAACAAATTAGGTGTTTCAAAGTTTATGTATAATCAGCTTAATGTCTATGGTAGGCATCACTTTACAGCTGAGCGTATATGGAATGTCAACGAGACTGGAGACCCTATAGTTTTGAAACCATGAAGATTTGTGGCACCAACATGAGTGGGACAGGTGCAACAGGCAGTCTCTGCTGAGCAAGGAGAAAATACAACACTGGTTTGCTTCATCAATGCAATTGGTCTCGCACACCCATCGGGTGGGTGAAAGACGAGAATTTTCTGTTGGCTGTATGACACTTTTGGAAGCATTGCTACTCTTCAAAAGACAATCCTCATCTTCTTTTGCTTGACAATCATGAAAGTCGCCTTGATTCAAGATGTATTTCTTTCTGTAAGGAAAACGGTATAGTTTTTCTAAGTTTCCCACCACATTATTCCCACAGACTCAAACTCTTAGATATTGGTGTTCTTGGTCCTTTCAAGAGTGGTCTCAAGCTAAAGTTAAATGAATGGCTCCAGATAACCCCTGGATAAAAGGTGCCTGTCCACGAGGTGGCTGAGATTTTGTCTTAAGCCTTGCCTAGAGAAGTTTTCACTGGTTAATATCAGTCTCTTTCAAAAAGGCTGGAATCTGGCCTTTCGACAGAAACGTGTTCAGTAAGGGAGATTTCCTCCTGTCCGAATTAACGAACAGACTTATTCAAGATCAAGTAAGTTCAAATCAGGTTAATGCAAAAGCCTTGGAACTTGACAAAATTTGCCAATCTCGAGCCAACGATGATATTTTTATTACTGGACGATCAACTGACCACACTCCTGCTCCTAGGCTATCAGCCACCAACCTGCAAGGTCAGTTTGCAAGAACAACCCAAGAATTGATTAGACTTTTCCCCCTTATGGGAAATGTTCAAGCAAGCTCTCGTAAGCGCCGCGAAACAGGCAGAACCAAGATACTCACTGGCACTCCAGAAAAGGAAAAAATTGAGGTGAAAAAGCGTGGAAAGGGAGAGAAAACAAGAAACAAAGGAGATGTCCGTGGTAGATCTCAAACTGACTGATTCATCTGATGAATCATTACATCTTGGTGAAGAAGACAATAATGATGACCTGTCGTTCAGTCTATCTTCCTTGTTATTAGGAGATTAAGTCCTTGTCAAGTTCCAGCTAAAGAAGTCAACCTGCTGCAATGTTGGCTTAGTACAGGGGATTGCACAAGGTGAAGCTACGATTAGTGTCATACGCAAGACAAGTAAAATATTTGTCTTCCCCTAGGAAAAAACTGTTGCAAGTGTAGATTTTTCTCCAAAGTCTGCCAAAACTTTTTCCTGTGGGGGAAACAGCGGAGTGCCTTAAAGCTTTCGCTTTGAATTTGATTTTACACCACAAAAATGGCCCTCCTCCCCAGATCTCCTTTCCCTAAATGCATCTGATATAAACTTTTAGATAGCCATTTTGTTCACAATAGACCAAAGATCATATAACAATGCTTCCAGGATTGACAAAAACTCGAAGAGCTCGGGGTATGGGTTACAAGTTATAACCCAGGGGCATATAAGGTTTTTACGGAAGGGGTGGTCGTACAAATTTCGAAGGAGGCTCATTAGATTGGAAATTGAAAGTTATAGTTCTTCTTTAGGAGTCAAAAGTTATCAGAGGGCAAATATCCCCCCCCCCTGCCCTCACGTTCTTATCCTCAAAATTTGTCGGATCAAAATTTTAAGATAGACATTTTGTTCAAAATTGCCCAAAGACCATATACCAATGCCTCTGAAATTGAAACAACCCCACAGAGCCCAAGGATATGGGTGACCAGCTATAACCCTGGGCATAAAAGGTTTTTATGGAAGGGATGGTCGAATAAATCTTTGAGGAGGCTCATTTGATTGAGAATTGAAAGTCCTAGGTCCATTTTTAAAAGTCAAGAGTAATTGAAAGGCAACCTGCCCCCCCCCCCTACAAGCCCTGATCAAAATGCTGAGTTAGCCATTTTGTCCAAGATACATATGGTTCCGGGTTTGAATCCCCCCTCCAGCCCTTGGAAATGGACTATGTATTATGCTAGTTACCCACCGTTAACATATAAAGTTTTATGGAAAGTGTAGTCATATAAACTTTGGAGAAGGTTTACTCAATTGGAAATCAAAATTTCTTACGCCTTTTTAAGAGTCTACAGTGATCAGAAGGTAACCAGCCCCCTAACCTCGTGCCTTTTCCCCCCAAATTCAGCTGATCGAAATTTTGAAATAGCCATTTTGTTCAAAATGGTTAAAAATTCAAATAATTATAGCTTCGGGTTTGAAATCCCCCATAGCCCCTTGGCAAGGGTTGGAACTTATACAAGTTCCCTATTGTTAACATATTAGGTTTTTGTGGAAAGGGTGCTCCTATTAACCTTATAACCGTATCTTGCCGCTTGATCAATGGTGAGAGATGTGGAAACATTAAGTCAACGTTTGTCCCATCTGCGACCGTGCCGACAGAAGCCCCTAATTGGCTCCAGGTCTTCCTTTACTTTGTTGATCCACGTCTTTACTTGCCCACCGCACCCTTTCTTCCAATGTGTGAGGGGTTTTCATGTTAGTGCCTGTTTAGTCAGGGTATCATCTAGTTTTTTGATAAATACAGCCAAACCAGGTTAGGCGGCATTTTTTGGTCAGTGCTCAAATGTTATACTTATGGTGACCACGTAGTCTAACTTGGGTATTACTGACTCTATATCGATGGGAATTACCAAGGATTCATCTCAAACAAGAATGATAAAACGACATGATGGCAAAGACATCTGTAGCTTTGAGAGATCAACTCCCACATCCATAAAGGAGTAGGGAACGGACAGAAGCCTCTTAAGTCTAGATTATTGGCTTCAATAGTATATCACTCTGTCTCCATAGATGTTTCCTTAGTTGAACAAAGACTGCAAATGCTGAAAATATTCTACTCTGCCCTTCCTCACTGCAATCACTGGAAATGACAACAACAGATCCAAGATACTTAAATTGCTCAATGGCTTCTAAGCAGGCATTATCGAGAAACATACTTTTTTTCCTATGCATCTCCGGAATCCATTATAATTTTCGTTTTTCCTTGCTAATCTTCAGACCAACCGACATTGCACTGAGAGCAACATTGCATAGCATGGTTTGGGCTCGGTCTATACGATTCTCCAGGAAGAAAATGCCGTCTCCATAATCAAGGTCACTGATGGAAAAGTTAGGGCTAACTTCGAAGCCAGTGAATTTCAAAAGTTGGCTTGAAATAAATCCATATTAACCAAATACGGCCATTTTCACCTTGAAAATGCTACATTGTACCAAGGGAATCAGAATAAAGACATTTTTTAACTCCTAGGCTCATCTTACTAAGAGAAACCAAAGAGGATCTTAGGTAACATTAATACCTGAAAACCACAATTTTGTGGATTTTCTTTTGCTTTTCCTCTGAAAACTATGAAGATTTTAGGACAGTACCGCAATTCTGCTGGTGTTGCCACGTTTGACCGTGAAAATAAACAGAACAAATAAAATTAGCTAAATTTGAAAGCACTGTTTGTTTGCATAAATTCAGACATTAATAATCTCTTGATTGCCAAAGGTAGAGGAAAACGTCAACACTATTAAGCTGTTTGGTGCCATGTGTTTTTAGCTTATTTTCCACCTTTTTTTTTTAATTTGACACCCGCTACAAGGAAATACTACATAACTTCATATGGAGATCTTCTTCGTTAAGAAGTAAATTCTCGATTTTAAATTACCTTTTAAGACATAAACAGTAGTTGAAATTTCCACTTAACCAACAATCAAATTTCATCTTCCCTGTCCATGGTACTTTGCTAAAGGATTGCTTAATATAGTGTATTACAATCCATTGCAACTCATTTTCTTCACTGGCAGCCAATGAAAACTATTCTCTTTGAAAATGAACGGTTTTTTAGTGTTACAGAGACTAGTTTTATCGATTACTGGAACATTTTTATTGTCAAAAGAGATAAAGTTGACTCTCAAAGAGAGAAAACCAAAAATTTTCTCTTTTTTCAAGGATATAAAGACAAGTACAAAATGCAAAACAAGCGAATATTGACGCTCTATTCACAATTTATAATTCACTAAATATCAGTGACTTTACGCAAGCTTAGTTACTTACTTTTACTTGCTGCGGGACCAGACGCAGAGGCGTCACCGGGCATCTAGAAGACTCTGTATGGTTGACTCCCATGATCTCGTGCCAGCTTTTCAGCACACCGGAGCCAGCAGCCCTCCCACTTTCCGCCGAATCTTCGAAATCCACCAATGGATCACAATTTGTTTTTGACAGTTGTTTTAAACAACAAGTTGTAAAACAACAAGTTTTAAAACAACAATTCTGTTTTACATTTAAAAGAAGGGCTCTAGGATCTGATTCGGTTGTTTCAGTCTGAGTTCAGTGTCGAATCTCTCAGTCTTGGCAAACCTCATACTCCTGGCACAACAAGAAACAAAAGAAGCGCCAAACCACGAAAAAAAAAGCTTTGTTTTAAACCAATTCAACAGTTTTGCCAGAAAACCTCACATATGATCATGCAAGTACATAAGAGTTTAACTCAGAGATAGCCATACATTTGCAAAAAAAAGAGAGTAAGTCGACCCCCCCCCCCCTAAAAATAGCTACAACAGGCAGATTAAACGAAAAACGTGGGAAAACTGAATATTTTGTTTAGAGGTTCTGCGAATATTTCAAAGGCCCTCTCCCCTCTGCAAAAGTGCCTACATCCGTGAAAAAGATACATCTACCACGCTACAAAAAATGATATACTAAAATATAGAGTTTCATACCTGAAGTTGTTGATTTATCTGCTTAGATTTTCTATTTTCCTGGGACGTTTCAGTAGTTTTTACCTTCTGGGTTACGAATTTTTATGCTAAGAACAGCTTGGTCATCTTTTAGAAGTGATTTTAACCTCTGCTTTCTAGGTGAAAAAGTCCTTCGACCTGATGGGGAAAGAGCAAACTTTATAACTTCTTGCAACATCATGCAGCCTAAATCATATAAATGTTTTTGTTTAAGTCTTTTTGAAAGCATAATTCATGTAAACGATACTTATAACTAACTATAATTATATTATAATTATAATAAGTTAGTATAATTATAATTATATGATTATATTAATAGTATACTATTAATATAAATATTAATAGTATAATAGTATAATTATAAAATATATTATACTATTAATATTAATAATTATAATATTTATTTATTATATATTAATTTATATAATATTTATAACAAATTAATAATTATAATAATAGTATAATAAGTTATATTATTATAACAATAATTATAATTATAATTAGTCATAATTATAAATTATAACTAACGAACCTGAATTGTCACTTAACACCGATACTTCATAAAATACTTTAATGTGAAAAAATAAAATGGGAATAAAAAAGTTGGTACAACAGGGACTGAATGACATTTAACACCCCCTCAAATCTTTCATTTAAAGTCAAGTTCAAGTCTTTACTAAGGAAACATTTGCTCAACTAACCCAATTTCGGATATTCTGAAGCAACACTAAGGAATTATCCAGAGCCCCAGTGTCCATTGTTTAGCCATAATCTTTGGCTGGGAGTGGGGTTTTAGAAGAAATGACAATAAAGCTTTTATTCAATGAGATCTAAGAGCGATATTAAAACTCACAACGACGACGAACTATGATAATATAAGAAGTCAAACATAAAACGGTCATAAATTACAGTAAATAATACAATTAATATAAGACGAACGACAATTATTACAAACACAGTGGAGCTGCCCCCTCTTCCCTCTTCAACCCCCATGACAGGTAAGTGCTCTTTAAACTTTATCCAAAATTGACTAGATTGCTTAAAATATTGTCAAATGATGCTTCTGAAAATTTTACTTAGCAAATGATTTCCTTTACATTAGGATACAAAGGTTTCAAAATGACGAAAACAACTTATAAAAAACAAGCGTCTTTAAAAAAGATTGAGCAAAATAGATTGTCATAAATATTTTCATTTGAGATCCTTGCTTTTTCGTTTTTTTCCGCAAGTTCAATAAGCTTTCTTTTCTACAAAAAAATTAACACTATTAAAATGATATCTTTTCTTCATTAAGGCACAAATGAAAATCTAGCCTTAGCATGAGTATGGGGGGGGGCAGTCCCCCTCTTATTTTTTTCAGTAAATCCACACTATTGCGTAATAGACAATAGCGTATTAGTATGCGTCGTACACTATGATATTGTAAAGCGGTGCCAAGGGAGTTTCAGAGCCCCAGCGTGAATTGAGCAGCCAGTCTTCGAAAAGCCTTATCTACAACTTAAATAGAGGAATGATCCACCTGTCTAGTAAAGGGCTTTGACATTAGAAGCTCATTTTTATTACTAAAACGGGACAACGAAGTTGACGAGAGAGTATAAAACCTTTCGATAGTAGAGCCAGGTGACAAGAATTAAAATCTGATTTTAAATGATATTTTCGAAGTCTTTTATTTCATACTGGGTAAAACGAAAAAAAAGGATTGGACAGCTATCTCCATGGACGAAATCTCAAAGATTTAATAGTCACATTCAGCTCAAAAGCCATGGATTGGTCACCCCCCCCCCATACTCAAAAAAAAAAAAAATCTCACTTGAAGTTCTGTCTACTTACTTCTAGGTAACTCTTCTTCATCTTCTGATTGTGTGGATACATCCTCAAGGCCAACAAGATTTCTGTACGGAGACATTTTTAGAAGCGACACAGGTTTAGTAACATTTTTGTGAGTAGCAGGGACCACAAGAACTTTGGCTTGTTTCATAGTTGCCTTATCCATTACAAACCTAAGAAGGAAACAATAAACAATTAAGAAGCTAAGGAGATAAGAGTCTAAAAGCCTTAAGTTGTTATACAAACCTAGTAACACGATTTTAAGCAATACCCTTGCTCCTTTCTTTGTGGGTAGAACACCACTGCATAAACAGACGTTAGAAGAGATAATATCCATGCAGAACTCTTTCCGATTTTCTCAATGTAACTTCACGCACTGTTGGGGTCTAGTTGTACAAGTTTAGTTATTCAATGTGTGTGAGTCCCATCCGGTAGAGCGAATTATTTGCAATGGTGAACCTACTCCACCTACTGAACAAATACTCAACCCAGATATCATAAACCAACCCAAATTTTGCCCCCACCATCCCTCCACTCTGGAAAACTAAAAATAAAAAAAAAACCGTACTACCCAACATAAAACATTTTTCTTGAAAACTTTTATTTTCCAAAAAACTAGTTCTTCAACGTAAAACAAAAGCACAAAATTGCACTGATTGACACATTCTGATGATCATTTAATCACTGTTTCTCACCTTAGAATCAGCTAACTGAGTTACTGCATTTGAAGTTTCGTTTAAAAATATCCGTTTGTATTATATCTCCATTTCCTTTGTCCAATTAGCAAGACAGACAAAAGGCACGCTCATCACTCCAATCATCTTGAAGGGGGAGAAGCCAAGAGCACACTACTTCAGGAGCAGCTTCATCCAGTGCTATCGCTCTAAACTGAATGGTCTTCCTGGAAACGTAGTTGACCACTGTTGCCTCGTTCAAATAAGGTGAAACATTTTAAGTGCCCAGATGTGTGAATCTGTGCGGTAAAAATGGCAAGGGAAAGAATAACACCATCTATTTTCACCAAACATTGTATTAAGGATTTATCCATGATGTCCCACTTCCTTTGGGCAATTGTGGGTAGGCCTATATTCAAGGTAAAACACGTTAATGGCGCATTTCCCTTGGGTAATTGTGGGTAATTTCTGGAAAACTGTCCATAATCCTTTAATGGAAGCCACTGCCTGGATGATTGCCTCCTAAGTCCTTGCATATTTTTCAGGTTATGTTTACATAAATTGTGCCTTGGATGTTCCCAGAGGAATAATTACAAGGTGATACACTACATTACCCTGGGGGCCTAGAGATCCTCGCAAAGAGAGAAGACATCAAGAGAGCAACTGTCTCGAAATAGCTAGAGAATGCTAAGAAGGGTGAGCTGTGGTTCCACTTAGTTGAAAGACCTCTATTTCTCCAGGGCCGACAAATTGGTTTAGCTTAGGGCCATAGGAAGGTTTCGATCCTGTGACAGTAGCAATTCTAAAAAAAACTGTTATCTCACGTTTTTCGAAAGATACAAATTCCACACATTAAAACAGCGGCACATCAAATGGCGCACTGCGGCTCAGCGTATCGCACCATAAGACGTACCAGAAATGGTATGTATTTACTCGTGTTTATCATTATTTATTTATATAAGTGGGTAATTATCAATACCATTTATCAGTCCGTCGCTTTTTCAACACAACGGCCTCTTCTCTAAATACGGTGAGGCGTCTTGTTGGAGTCTACATTTACCATATTAGTGCACCATTAGTGCACCATATTAGTGCACCATATTAGTGCACCATTAATGCCAAATAAGTGGTACTTAAAAAGCCACCACTGACTGCCACTTGCTGAGTGGCAATTAATTTTTATGATATTTAGCTGACAAATCAAGAAGACAATAGGTCTAAAAAATTATTAGGTTTATGGTAGTGAAATTCCATCAACAAAAAGTTGCTAATATGCGACGTGGAAGACTTAAGCATTTCAGAAACAAATGAGATTACGCTCGTTTACGTTCGTTACGTTACGTTCGTATCGAGCATTTACCCGAGTCTCAGCTTTGTACTGTCTCAAGAGTATTCCCTACAACGACAACTGTTAAACAGGAGAATAGGAATTATTCACTAAGAGCGGAGATTACGGAAAAATATCCATTTTTACAATTGACAAAAAATCTATCGAGCACTGAGTCATATTTTTAGAGACTAATTATGCCAATACTGTTCTAAAAATCACTTAAAAACAATATCCACACCAAAGCATACAAGTAAACTACCCCCCCCCCAAAAAAAAAATAGAAATAGCAATAATAAGATGGATTTAAAAAAAAAGAAAAAAAAACAACAGACAGAAAATACGGCTTATAAACTATATTAATTACTGTATAACTTTTTTTTATAAGATTATAACTATTTGTTATTCGTTTGTCGTTAGATCAATGAAATAACTCAGCTTCAGGACGTTGCCCTTTTAGCAGAAGAGGAAAAACTAGATTTCACGTCTTATATTTCAATGATATAAATCATTCAGGACTGATACCTATTTTTTGTTGTGGATGCTGGGGAGTCTTCTTTTTCTGAGTAACCAGTCTTCTTGTACAGCATTAGAGCTGGTACCAATTATTGCTTCAGTTGACGATTCCTCGTGAGCGTTCTTATCTTCCAATTCTCCCTAAAAAACAAAAATTTCTACTAAAAACGATGGAAGTGCAGCAGAAAAATTGGTCAGAAAAAACTTACCAGAACGGCCTAAATACATTTACCAACTATTAGGGGCGCGTTCACGGCGGAGACGAGGGAGTTACAGGGCGGGTGATCCTTCTCCTTTATAGACACACTCTTGTGGTACAAAAAGTACCTTGAATACTACAAAAAGACTTGGCAGTTGGCAAATTTTAATAATTTCATTTGTTTTATTTAAATGAAAATACTTAGAAATTGCAATTTTGCTACTTTATTTTGCTGCAACAATAATATTTTCATTATTGTTGTGAGTTTATCAAATTTATTCCAACAACTCCTAAAAGGAAAATATTTCCATAAAAAACCATAAAAGACCATAAAAGACCATAAAAGACCATAACCTATGAATTCAAATGTGTGCCAAAATGTATAACAAATCTAGTAATATACAGTAATACATAATCAAATACAATAATAATAAAATGTAATATATATGATAAATGTCTATATAGTATAAACAAATGTGATAACAATAATGTTAAATAATATGCAAGAGTATAGAATAACGAATGCATAACTTAAGAATATATCAGCACCGTCACGCTTAAAGGTCGTGTCACTTATTTTCAAACGGTACTTATCTGCTATAGCGCCTATGTTAAGCTCTTCATCTTTGACGCACAGTAGATCCGGTTTATTCGTTAGTTTCTTTCCGCTTAGCGTGAGACAAGACAAAGAGAACTCACAGAATAGATAGAAAATATATAATTTGGGCTATATATTTGCACATTAGCGGTGGGCGGGGATAAAGTATTTGGACAGTGTAATGTTAGAAAACAATTCTTACTTCATAATATGCAGAATAATCGTATCTAACACATTTTGTAAGTAGACCCGCTATACTATAACCCCCCCCCCCCTAATATGCAAATATATAGCCCAAATTTGTTTTTAAAATATTATATTTTCATCATATTTTGTGATATTTCATTAGGATTAGTCAGAGAAACAGGTTCTTCTTAGATGAAGAACTTAACATAGGCGCTATAACAGATAAGCACCATTCAAACTTCTGAGATGGCAACCAAAGATCGCCTAGTGAGATATTCTCAAATGAAGGGTCAGCAGGACAATGTAGATTAGGAGGATAGGAATCGTTGAACACACACTGGCCTGCTGATTTCCCTATTAAGAACAGCTTAGTAAACAGTTTTGGCAATTATCTCAAAAGTATGAAAAAGTTAGAAACAACTTTTAGGCGTTACAGCGACGATATAAAGCCTCTATTTCACAAAACAACAGAAATTTTCTACGAAATCTGCCATCAGCGGGGTTCGATCCTCGGGTAGACATTTGCGGGGGAGGGGGGTCAAACTAAGCAGCAGGTCTTCTTATAATGGGCCTTAAGCCCAAGCAATGGATATTTTCACGTCTTTTACATTCTTGTCAATATATGAGTCAGGCAAAAATATCGAAGGAATATGAGGGTGGAAATGCTCAAATAGGATGCTTATCTTATATATTTATTTTTTTGGTTAATTATTTAAAGCAAATCATTAGGCGCAGAGTAAAATCGTAATTACAGGAGCAGCAGAAGTATTTTCTGTGTCAGAACATATTGTAAGAACGTATAATATATGCACTTTATAACAGCAAATGACTTTGCTTCGTAAAACCTTCTGCATTTAATAGTTTCTTAAGGCCAATGCTACCTCCTCCCTCAATTGTATAACTTTTCCATAATTTCACATTATTCGCTAGTTTTTCCGTTTTTTTTTTTTTATAGTCAGGCCTCTGCCTCATAGCAATAATGAGAATTTGCTATAAAAATTCCGGCACCAGTGGAATTTGAACTCATGACCTCTTAGATAGTTGTACACTGACACCTCCTCCAATCCAAATCCAGTGTGAGCAAAATGAAACTATATGAAAAAACATAAGT
This sequence comes from Artemia sinica, assembly GCA_027921565.1. NCBI lineage: Eukaryota > Metazoa > Arthropoda > Branchiopoda > Anostraca > Artemiidae > Artemia > Artemia sinica. The sequence goes on from CM051268.1 coordinate 53,339,661, forward strand.
GGATTCGGGTTTCTTTGTTCTAATTTCTTAGGACAATAAACATCATCAATATTGTTGAACAGCCCTTCCACCTTTGGAGAACCCTTAAAATAAACTGCAGTTCTACTTTATTTTTAATTCAGTTTAAGTAAATCTATAGGTAGTTCCATTAGAAAAAATCTAACATTTAGGTCTGACTACAATCCTCTTCATGCACATATTAGAGATTAGACCGATTGTCATTCATAAAAGATTTTCACTCCATTGGGACCTTAAAATATTAATTTAAAATGTAACTAAAACAATTTTACGTTTCTCTCCTCGGGGAGAGGGGGAGGGAGGTGGGCACTGCGTTTTTATCACATTTGGCAGTTTTTCCATTCTTTAACCTCGCTTTTTTTTTCCTTTTTTTTATCATTGTTCGGACCCAAAAAGGATTAAAAAAGGACCCGCCAAAGTAAAAAAGGAAATTCCTCTAAAACTTCGAACAAAAGGAAAAAAAAAATACCCCAAAAGTAAAGTATTTTCATCTTCTAGATTTAGGGGGAGCAAATAATAAACTCAATCACTGCAGATTCAAGAAGGGACCACTAAAGTGAAAAAGAAAATTCTTATAAAGAATCTGATTTAATTTCCTCCGGTCAAACTAGCAACTTACAAAATGAAGATCGAAATTTACGTATTTGGGTCTGAAATCTATTTATGCAAATTGAAATATTGTAAATATTTATTGTATTAAAATGTTATACAACATTATTATTGTATTATTAATATAATAGTATAATTATACAAATTTTAACAATATTATATATATTATAATATTGGCGTAGCTTCAGCAGTTTTATTGAGGGGGCAAAAAAGTTCCACGTCCACAGTTCCAGACAGTCAAGGGGCATGGGCTTTTTTCCAATTCATTGGGGGGGGGGCAACCCTTACCCCCTTGCCACCCCCAAACGACGCCACTGTATATATATATATATATATATATATATATATATATATATAATATATATATATATATATATATATATATATTATATATATATATATATATATATATATCTATTATATATATATATATATATATATATATATATTATATATATATATATATATATATATATATATATTATATATATATATATATATATATATATTATATATATATATATATATATATATATATATATATATATATATATATATATATATATATATATATATATATATAACAAAACAATAGCAAAAAAACGAGCTCATCGATAGGCGCATGCAAATCATTTTCACCTAAAATTAGATCAATCCCCTTTTGTCTAAACGCTTAAGAATTGCATCTATGTTAACCAAAAATAGAACTTACGACAATCTCTTGGCTGGTTTTCTCAGCTTCAATGTCCTCTTCCTTACTAGAAGTTGATTGCATGTAGAATGAGCTAGATTCTACTAGCTTCACACTCGACTGAGAGTCTGAGCTTACTGATATTGAATCTGTTTCCGAATAAGCAGCGGTCATTACAGTATCTGAAAATATTCGAAAGGGAAATCAGCCATCAAAATTAAATGAACACCAATTAAAATCAAAGCATAATGAAAAAATAAACAGTGAATAGGAAAACAAAGCTAAAGAACAAAGTTAGATTCTGTTAGAAAACGGCAAGAATAAAAAAAAAACTCAGAATAAAGCAGTTAAGATCACGGCATAATGAAAAAATAAAACAGGGAACAGGAAAACAAAGCTAGATTATGTTAGACAACAACAAGAAGTAAAAAAATAAATCAAAATTAAGCAATTAAGATCGCATCATAATGAAAAAATAAAACAATGAAAAGAAAAATAAAGCTAAATAACAAAGCTAGGTTCTGTTAGAGGACAGCAAGAATAAAAAAATCAAAGTAAAGCAATGTGCTGTGATATGACAATTATCACACGATTTATGACAGCAAAAACTAATACAAAATTTGGATTTCGGAATGTAAGGACACTAAACCAGCTGACAAAACCTGAAAAAGCACTCAGAGAGATGAAGAAGTATAAGCTAGATCTCCTTGCTCTAAGCGAAGTCAGGTGGATTGGATCTGGACATGAACAACTAGGAGAGGGTAACTCACTAATTTAAAGCGGAAATGAATCCCGGCACCAGGCTGGAGTTGGGATAATGCTGTCTGACCAGGCCAGTAAAGCACTAGTTGAATGGAAGCCAGTCAGTGAGAGATGCTTACTTGCAAGATTTGTAACCAACCATCTGAAAATTTTAATCATTGCATGTCATGCTCCTACAAATGATGCAGACTGATACTGATAAGGAGTCATTCTACCAAGCTCTTCAGTCATTGACATCAGAAGTCCCATCATATGACCTTCTTTGTGTGGTTGGGGACTTCAATGCAAAGGTGGGAGCAGAAAGAGACTACTGTCCACAAGTCTTAGGGAGACATGGTCTTGGTGAAATGAATGAAAACGGAACCCTCCTGGTAGATTATGCTCTGAGTAATGATCTTATGGTCGGCACAACTCAGTTTGAACACAAAACCATCCACAAACAGTCATGGATCTCACCAGACGGCAGGACGAAGAACCAAATAGATCATTTCCTAATCTCAAGGAGATGGCGGACAAGTCTTCTAGATGTACACAGCTTCAGAGGGGCGGATGCCCAGTCGGACCCCATCCTGTTGGTAGCAAAATTGAAAGTCAAGCTGAAAGTGCCCAAAACGCAAAGTCGAATTCTACGAAGCTTTATGATGTGGATAAGTTACATGTCCGAGAAACCCGAAGAAAATTTTGTATGGAGTTGAAGAACTGAGTCGCTCCGCTTGAAATAGAAAACGGCACAGACAGTCCGGAAACAGCATGGCAAAAATGAAGACAATTTACAATCAAGTTGCTAGGGATGTGCTCGGGTATAAGAAGAAACCGAAAGAAAGATAGATATCACAGGAAACTTGGAAACTAATTGACGAGCGCAATGACTTGAGACAGCAAATTTTCTCTGCTAGCGGCGACAGAACTTCGGTCTTCGCAAATGTTCTATATAGAATGAAGGACAAAGAAATCAAGAAGTCGGCAAAAGCTGACAAGCGGACGTGTGTAGAAGAGAAGGCAAGACTAGCAGAGGAAGCAGCTAGAAAAGGAGACTCTAAAGCAGTTTACAGGCTCACAAATGAAATGCTAGGAAAGCTTCCCAGCAGATCCAGCCAAGTCAAAGATGAGAGCGGAAATGTTCTCACCGAAACTGAGAAAATTGACGAGAGATGGGTATCCCACTTCGAAAAGCTTTTAAATAGACCGAGACCAACTGACCGAGACAGCATCCCTTCTATGCCCTTTCTTAACCTTAAGATTGACGAAAATCCCACAACATCTGCGGAAATACTTGTTGCAGTGAAGAAACTCAAGAATGGAAGATCACCTGGTGAAGACTGCAAAACTTCGGAAATGATCAAGGCATCAATGAGGACATGCCTCTCAGTGTGGATAACACTGATTGCAACAGTCTGGCAGTTTGAAAAGGTCCCTGGCGACTGGACCAAAGGGATAATTGTTAAGATATTTAAGAAAGGTGATGCTCTTAACTGCGACAACTGGCGAGGTATAAACCTAATATCAGTACCAAGTAAGGTTGTAGCGCTTGTAATACTCGAACGACTGAAAAAAGCACTTGATCCGTATCTGAGGGAGAGCAACATGGCTTTTGGACAGGTAGATCTTGTTCAGATCTCATATTCACGCTCAGGACTATGATAGAAGAAGCAAATTAGTGGTCCAACAAAGTATACATGCTCTTCATTGATTTTGAAAAGGCCTTCGATTCCGTGGACCGTGACACACCCTGGGAAATTCTACAGTATTATGGTGTCCCCAAGAAAATAAGTTTGATCATGGCCTTTTATGAAAATACGGAATGTTGCATAAAGACAGAGAATGGAACAACTAGCTACTTCAAAATTATGTCAGGAGTGCGACAGGGATGCGTTTTATCACCCTTTTTATTTGTAGTTTTAATGGATTATGTTTTGAGAGAAGCGACTGGCTTCGGAATAACAGTCGGAAATAAAATCCTCTCGGACCTTGATTTTGCGGATGATGTGGCACTTCTGGAAATGACAAAGCAGCGACTCCAGGAGCTCCTTAATAAAGTGAGCATTAAAGCGGAGGAAGTTGGCCTAAACATCAACATAGACAAGACTAAATAAATGGCAACATCAGGCTCGCCAGTCGAGCTCCTGCACAAAAGTCATAGAGTCGAACAAGTCCATGAATTTAAATACTTTGAAAGCTGGTTCGATTACACAGGAAAAGTGCAAAATGAGGTCAAGAGAAGAATTGGCATGGCAAACGCTGCTTTCAACAAACTTAAGCCAGTATGGAAATCAAAGAAGTACTCGCTTGCACTAAAGGTGCGACTTCTTAATAGCAACGTTTTGTCCGTGCTATTGTATGCCAGTGAGTGCTGGAAACTAGATATTGGGACAAAGAAAAGACTCACAGCTTTCGAAAATATGTGCTTGAGACGCGTGCTGAATATCGGTTGGCGTCAAAGAGTCAGCAACATTGAGGTTCGCAGAAGAACTGGCCAGCCGCTTATTACTGAAGTGATTAAGAAGAAGAGATGGAGCTATCTTGGCCACGTCCTTCGGATGGAGGACTCAAGAATCCCGAACCAGGTTCAACAATGGCAGCCGCGTGGGCGTCGACAGAGGGGAAGACCGAGAAACACGCTTAGACGCACGTACGATCGTGATCTGCGCAGTGCTCACATATCACTACAACCCCAGTGGGAGGATGTACTTGCCGCAGCACCAATACGTAACGTTTACCGAGGCTTCGTCGATGCCCTATGCGCCCCACAGGGCTCAGGAGGACCTAAGTTCTACGTAAGTTCTAAAAATGCACAACAGTACATTTTACCAATTCAATAATTTAACGTCTTGTCCTTAAACGGACCTTGTTTCTAAATTTAAAATCCTCCAAGGTGGGCAAATCCACAAAGGAAAGTATTTACCTGAAGCGTTTTAAAAAAGATCCTCTACCTTGAAAATCCAGGTATTTAAAATTGAACCTAGCTTAAAGTACCAAGGACATGAAAATAAAAACTTTTTGCCTAAGGTTTTTTTTACGTTCTTTTTTTCAAAATGATGAGGTTTTGGCAGTAGGCCTACCACACGTCCGTCAGTGTTGCCGCGTTTATTAAAAAAATAATTGGAATAATTAAGCAAATAAATAAACAAAGCTAGGAAGTTAGATTTGGCAACGCTTTTCGTCCGTAAAAACTCAAACATTAGCAATCTGTTGACTTCCAAGACAACTATACCCCCGTAAGAAAGCTACACCTTCTTAAGTTGTTTGTTAGTGTTTGTTTTCAGGCCATTTTTCATTGATTTTTATCCAATGTTCTTTTTTATGAATTTGGCACGCGCTATTTCAAAAAACTACATAGCTCCACATGAAGATCTTTTTCATTAAAAAGTGAACCCCCAATTTCTCTTATTTTTCAAGTAATGGTTAAGTTTGCACTTAACTAATTTGAACAGTTAGTTTTTTTTTCAATGTCCTTAGTACCTTAGAAAATATTTGGTCGTCCAATATCAAAAGAAATTTTGAGCTTTGAGATAAGCCATATATGGTTTTCTACCTTCTTCTATAGAGTGGTGCTATCGACAAAATCGCTAGTTGTCTCCCCCTCTTTTTACGATTTCAAAATTTTTCAAAAATTACACGGTTAATATATAGACTATATATGCCAGAAGTGGACAAATAAAAACAAAGTTCACTTGACATTAAAAAAATAATAATAATGATGAAAAAACAAATCAGATACACAAAATATTGTTAGGCTAATGACCATAAAATAGTCAATTAACATTCCAGTTGATTCAGTACCCACTTATGTGTAGAGAAAAGAAGAGATTCTAAAAAGAAAGATTCAAGGGAAACGTGAAAAATGGTAAGTGGACCCAAACTGAGTTTATGCCTGGGGAAAGGTCAAGTCCAAAATCAGAATTTAGGCTCAGCTTCCTTCATCTAGCTGAAACTGGAACTCTATTATATACAATCATTGCTAACACTCTGCTAAAAGTCTTACAGCATATAGGGGACTATATAGGGCTACACATATATGCAGATATTGAAAACCACTGTACTGGACTCTTTACTTTACCTTTTGATTCAGTACCAGCTTTTGTTCTATTCAATCCTTCAAAAATCCGCGTACCTGATTGAATCTTTACCGCAGAATTACCACCAGAAATAATTATCTTTGGTTTCTGTAAAGTGCTAGGTATAGCACCTTTTGTTAAAATACGGCCTTCTCGCCTCAACGGACTTCTTTGGAGTATCACAGGGGTTTTCTTGGACATAACTTCTTCTGTAACCAGCCTGTAATTGATGACAATAATGATTATGTTAGGTATGTCCGTATTTTTAGGAAAGGCTTTACCAGAGTGTTATGGAAACTGACTGAGGCCTTATTATTTAACCAATAATATAATCAATTAATTAACCAATCAATCGATTAACCAATAATATATAGTGAAAAACCATAGTGTAGAAGGTATATTAAATATACCACTGCTACTACTACTAAGAATTACTGCTACGACTAATACTAAAACTTGTCTATATAATCAATGAACTATTATTATTATAAACAATATTTTATTTTACTATTTATTGATTTTACTACTTTATATTTACTAAAATACATATTCTATATTCTGTACTGTTTTACTAAAATCTCAAGCAATGAAGTTTTGCTGAAACTTTTGTTTTTGCTATGCCAAACCGTATTTTTTGTTATCTTGTTCATTTTATACAGTTTGAGGAAGCAATAGTTATTTATAAGGGAAAAAGTTTTCATAATGGGCTGCAGAAGCCGTAGGAATAAATAAAAAAAAATTTGCTCGTTTGTCAATAAAGAGAGATACAGGTAATTAGAACACAGATCCAATTTATATTATTTCAAAAAAATGAACACATTGTCAAATATTATAACTCAGTAATATAAAATCATCAAGGGAATAAATTAAATATAAAACCAAGGAGAATCAGCTGCACTGCGTTGTACTGGACTGTATAATACTAATAAGAGAATTATGTCTCAAGGGAATAATCAAGTTCTTTTTCAGTTCGTTTCATTATTTTATTACTAGTTAATTCTGTGTTAATATAAAACTGCCTCATTCAATTGGAATATATTCTACCTCCATGGTTTGTTCATAGAGCAGCAATTGTATATGTTGGTCTGATCGTTCAGTTCATTGATTATTTTAGATTTCTTCCTTTTTTTCACGTTGTTCATGGTTTAGATTCTTTCTTTCTCAACGCTGAGTACGCCTTGTTGTAGACAGGCGAAATATTTGAATGACTGTTCAGACCCAAAGTTTTTCAAGTTTTTTTTTTCCTATCCTGTTAGGTAGTGTTTTATAGAAGAAAACCATAGTATTAGACAAACATTAGATGTTCTACTACTATAACTAGTAAGAGCTCACAGCCCAAAGCCACCTGAAGCCAAAACAGCCCAAAGCCATATTATTTATTTGGCTGTAATTGCACCTCAGGGTCGGCACTCATTAAGCAAAATGTTATATTTGGGTAAAAGAAGTCAGAAGTGAAGCAAAACTTTCGTTCAGGTAAAATCACTTTGAAGAAATCCTCTCAAAATAAACTTTCTCTTAAACGCAGGCATCATTGAATTATCAGACCTACAGAGCCAAGACGCATAGGCAGCGCAATAGCGCTGTCTATGTATTTATTTTTTTTTTTTTTGGTTTTAGACCAGGGCACTTAGTTTCGAAGGAGTTGAAGTAGAAACTTCGAAAAGGGCTCATTCGATTGAAGATTCGATTTGACTAATTTCGATTGCAAATTAGTCAAAAGTGACACCCACACCCACCCTTTCCCCAAACACATCCAGTCAAAATTTTAAAGTACGCATTTCGTTTAATGTAATTGAAAACGCCGGAAATTATGTTTTTGAGGATGACAGCCCCCCCCCCAACAGCCCTCAGGACAAGGGTTATAAGTTTTGCCCTGGGGGCATTTAATGTTTATATAGAAAGGGTGATCGTGTAAACTTCGGAGGGGGCTCATTGGATGGGTAATCATAATTTTTAGTGCCCTCTTTATGATTCAGAGTGATCGGAGGGTGGACCCCCCCACACCTCGTATTTCCCGAAATGCATCTGATAGAAATTTTGAGGTGGCCATTTGTTGTTGTAGAAACTTCTAAAAAGGCTCATTCGATTGGAAACTGAAGGGGCTAGCGCCCCTTTTAATAGTTGAAAGTGATTAGAGGGTAAATAACCCCCTTTCCACGCCCACCATTTCCCCAAACACATCCAATCAAAATTTTGAGATAGTGATTTTGTCCATCATAATTAAAAGGACCAGAAATTATGTCTTCTAGGATGACAACCCCCCACAACGCTCAGGGCAAGGGTTGAAGGTTATGCCCTGGGGGCATATAATTTTTATAGAAAGGGTGGTCGTATGAACTTCCAAAGGGGGCTCATTGGATTCGTAATCAGAATTTCTAGTACCCTTGTTAAGATTTAAAGTGATCAAAGGGCAGATATCCCCCCCCCCACAAACACCTTGTATTTTCCTGAAATAAATCAGGTAGAAATTTTGAGATGACCATTTGTTCTCGTAGAAACTTCTAAAAACGCTCATTCAATTGGAGACTGAAGGGGCTAGTGCCTCTGTTAATAGTCAAAAGTGATTAGAGGGCAACAAACCCCCCTCCCACGCTCACCATTTCCCCAAACACATTTAATCAAAATTTTGAGATAGCCATTTTGTTCAGCGTAGTTAAAAGATCAGGAAATTATGTCTTTGAGGATGACACACCCCAGCCCTCAGGGCAAGGGTTGTAAGTTATGCCCTGGGGCATAACAATTTTTTACAGAAAGGGTGGTCGTATAAACTTTGGAGGGGGCTCGCTGGATTGGAAATCATAAGTTCTAGTACCCTTTTTAAGATTCACAGTGATTGGAAGGCAGATACCCCCCCCCACACCTCGTATTTTACTGAAATGCATCTGATAGAAATTTTGAGATGGCCATTTGTTGTCGTCGAAACTTCAAAAAATGCTCATTCGATTACAAATTGAAAGGGCCTTTTTTAATAGTCAAAAGTGATTGGAGGGCAACAAGCTCCCCCCCCCCACACCCACAAATTCCCAAGACACATCTAATCAAAATTTCGAGACAACCATTTTGTTCAGCGTAGTTGAAAGGTCTGGAAATTATGTCTTTGAGAAATGACAACACCCCCCCCCCCTGCCCCACAGTCCTCAGCGCAAGAATTGTAAGTTCTGCCCCGAGGGCATATAAGGTTTTCATGGAAATGGTGGTCGTACAAACTCCGGAGGGGGCTCATTTGATTGGAAATCATATGTTCTAGTTCCCTTTTTAAGAGTCAAGAGTCTGGGGGTAAGGGTTGTAAGTTAAGGTTTTTATAGGCTTAACCTATATAAGGTTTTAATACATATAAGGTTTTTATAGATGGGGTGGTCCTGTGAACTTTACAAAAGGCTCATTTGATTTGAAATGTATAGTTCTAGCTCCTGTTTAAGAGCCAAAAATGATGGAGCAACTAGCCTCCCTCCCTGACATCCTCTTTTCCCTAAACGGATTCAATTGAAATTGTGAGATAGCCATTTTGTTACCAATAGTCCAGAAATCATATAACAATGTCTTTAGGGTGGACATGATCCCCCAGACGCCATTGGCAAGGGTTGTAAGTTGTAACCGGGGCACATAAGGTTTTTATGGAACGGGTTGTCGTATAAACTGTGGATCGGATGGGGCTCATTTGATTGGAGGAAGTTTTACTTCCCTTTTTACGAGTCAAAAGTAATGGAGGGCTATCAACCCCCTCCCATTATGTCCTCCCATAATGTTTATGTCAATTATGTCTTTGGAGATGTAAACCTCCCCACAGTCCTCAGGACAAGGGCTGTAAGCTAGACCATTCGTTCATTGTTTACACCTAGTATATGTTATTGAGAAAGGTATGCATGTTTGAACTTTACTTTTCAAGAAGACCAAGGGTATTCAGGTGAGACTTTCAGAAAATGTTGAGGGGAGTGTTGAACTAAGTCAATACACGCTATGTGTAAACGGATTGTCAAACGGGTGCAACACAGGAATAACTAAGTATATTAATTGGAAAATGTAGGAAATACTAAGGGAGATGATCAAAAAGGCAATATTTGCATGCCATCAATACTACTACAACTACCACTACTACTACTACCACACTACTCCATTTACAGTATTAAGGGGAAATTTGAACTTAATCCAAAGACGCTATGTGCATACACAATGTCAAAATAGCGTATCTCAAGAATTTATTTAGGTATTAAGTTGGAACTTTCAGAGAATACTTAAAGGAGAAGATCAGCTCACCAAAAGGCAATATGTGCACACCACCGCTAATACTACTGCTACTGCTACATTTACTACTACTACTACTACTTCTATTGCAACTACTTGTAAGGCTACTAGCATTCAGATGAAAATTTCAAGAAGTAATTGAACATGCAGGTTATCAAAAGGACACATCCGCAATGTCATAGCGATGACTAATTGTATTAAGCTGAAACTTACTACTACAACTTACTACTGCTACTACTACAACTACTATTAAAATTAAGGATATTAAGGCGAAAAATGTGGATTATACAGATACTGTATGGAATTAATTCGAAGCACACTATGCCCACACAGGTTGTCAAGCGGACGCATCAGAACGCTTCAGGAACGATTGATAGTATGTATTAAGCTGAAACTTTCAGCGTGTGTTAAAGGGGATTTTCAAGAAACCAAAGGTGCTATGTGCATTCTGCTACTAATGCTGCTACAACTATTGCTACTGCGCAAGCTAAGGGTATTAAGGTGAGGCTTCTAAGGAATGTTTAGGCGGATGTTGAACTAAATTAGAATAAACAATGAGCATGTGGACTTTCCAAAAAGGTATCAGAGCAATATCTGAAGAGCAACCTATACTATTAATTTAGACCTTTAAGGGTAAGCTTTGGGGGACTTTGAACTAGCCAGAAGGTACTATACGTATACTTTTAATGCTACCAATACAGTTACTGTAACTAATGACGCTAAGGGTATTAAGATTAAGCTTATAGGGAACGATTAGGAGTTTCAACTAAACGAAAAAAACTGTATGCATGCAGGTTTTCAAAGGGACATATAAGCAATATCATAAGCAGCACCACTCTATAACAGCTAGAAATATCATTGAAAGTTTTAAAGGAGCTAATTCGATTCAAAATTAAAAGTTCTGGTGCCCTTTTTAAGAGTAAAAACAGATTGGAGTGCAAGCAGCCCTTCTCTCAAACCCATTCATTTTCCAAACGCATCCAGTCAAAATTGTTAGCCTTTTAGCTAGACATGGTAGAACGGTCCAGTAAATATGTCTTTTGAGATATTAGGCATGTCAACCCCTCACAATTATGCAATTGGCCCATTACGCTTTAAAACTAAATGTTGCTTTAAAATAAATCAAAAGGCATTGTGTTTATGGTTGCCAATAAGACACCTCAGCAATATATCGAGAACGACTGGGGGCATTAAGTTGAAACTTTTAGGGATACTACTATTACTACTTCTGCTCTTACAATTTAAATAAATAAAAAGAGTGTAAGTGTATCCAGGTTGAGATATAAATAATATTAAGTTTTATTTTTCAGGTCAACTTCAAAAGCTATAAAATTAAATTAAAAATACTGTTTTGTGTCAGGATTAAACATTGTTGAAAAAGTTTCTCCAGCATAGAAATAGCAACCCATACTATGGATTCTTATAGGGAAAACTGGAAAGACGTAAAGTATTATGCTTTCCATGAAAATGACTATGTCAATAAAAAACAAACATAAATTAATTTAAAAGCTTTTTCAACAAAACAAGTTTTTCAAAGAAAAGTAAAGAACTCCATTAAGCCAAGAATGAGTAGGAATAAAGTCAAATTATCTTCCAAGCGTAAAGCTACCACAAATCACTGTCAATAAATAAATGAAACTCAAAACGAACAGAAATTACAATAAATAGCCGAGTCAAACTCAAAACGAGCAAAAATTAATATGAGTAGGGCTGATTACCCCTATGCCTTCTCAAAACCAGAACATAATTTGCGCTTTACTGAAAACAAAAACGTTTTAAATGTTTTCAGTTTTCTTACTTTTAAAATCAAATTTATCAAAACTTTAAGGAATATTTATCAGTATATGTCAATTAAGCTGAAAATCCACGGGCATTTTTTTTTTCAGCCAGAGCCCAAACTCAGGGCCGGATCTAGGGGGCGGCAAAACAAACTTAAATTGTAATGTTTTGGGCAAAAATTGTAATATTTACATTATTGATGGTGCGGCAAAATCTACATTTGTCCCCCCCCCCTATAAAAAACTATCTCCAGTTCTGCCCAGATTGTATAAAAATGTTAACGTCTCTAGTTTAATTAATATATTGATTCCCCTAGTGATGAGCTAGTTAACAAAATTTGAACTTTAGCGTAAAGAGCGAGGTATTGGCTAGGGAGCGAACCCCCTGATATACGTAATAAAAATACACGAATATAGAAATTCGTTACGTAAGTTAGTTCGTAAGTTGCGTATATTTATTACTCATAAAAATTTCGTAAATAAAATTAAACAACTTTCGAGAAAGCCATTTAACCAAAAAAAGTAAAATTAATATACAAATTTCGTTTTAATTATTCATGTACGGTGAGCCAAAATCAAAACCTGTGCTAATTCAAAAACGTTCAGAAATAAAAAAAAAACAAGTTTCTTTAACTGAAAGTAAAGAGCGACATTAAAACTTAAAACGAACAGAAATTATTCCGTATATGAAGGGGCTGTCCCCTCCTCGACGCCTCGCTCTTGAGGCTAAAGTTTGACTCTGTCTCACAATTTTATTTTTTAAAACAATAAAAAAAACTTCAGCGTAAAGAGCGAGGCGTTGAGGAGGGGGCAGTCCCTTTCATATACGGAATAATTTCTGTTCGTTTTCAGTTTTAATGTCGCTCCTTACTTTCAGTTAAAAAAACTTGTTTTTTTATTTAATTTAATCTAAATAGCCAGTAGAAACCCAATTTTCACAATAGACACTCCTTTGAATTTGAATTAGTATATCAAATTGACTACCATTTCCAAGAAAATGGGGAAAAAGATAAACATATTTTAGGATACAAATATATAAGTAGGGCAATGTTCTTAGCTAAGCCCTCTTCTGAAAGAAACGGACGTTTATAATATGCTTATTTTATAATATGTAGAAAAAAAAGATATTAAGCACATTTTCTTGGTCATGAAATGACATCTTATGCCATCTATTTTTTTGTGAACAAAGATTTATAGATACCTGTTTCAATGATTTCCAACATGAGTATATGTAAAAAATATAACGGCGATATTCATGTTAAAAATAAAAATATAGTGGACAAAACATACATGAAAGTGCAAGTAACCAAGAAAATACTTGTAATATAAGTTTCCTGTACTATATATAAAGAACGAATTTGTTATTAGTGTTTCATTTTGAACAGGGCATAGATAATAATGATACCATCATAAGTTCTATTATAATCAAACAGTTCATGCAAACTGCCATACTGCCTTTGCCGTACTGCCTTTCAATGACGATAAATAACAGTCCAAACAGGGATAATTCCTTTTATTAGACGGTGAAAAAAAAAAACAATCGAAAAATAAACTGGAATTTTTTTTTCACCGTCTAATAAAAGGATTTATCCTTATTCGAACTGTTATTTATCGAACTTTAAGTAAGGAGCGACTTTTTTCAATAGTAACCAAAACTCTAAAAAACGGATATCAATATATACAAGTAAAGAATGGCCGTTTTATGCTGATTCCAAATATATAGAATTAATTAAGTTTATTGTTACCCATCAAATGCTACAAGTCTGAGAAAATTTGCCTAATTTTCGAAAAGGAGGGATATAACTCAAAGACGTCAAGAAATCTTAATGAAAATCACACCATGATATTCAGCGCATCAGAGAATCCTACTGTAGATGTTCCAAGCTTTCATCTACAAAAAAGTGGAATTTTGCATTTTTTGCCAGAATAAAGGTCACGGATGCGTTGTCACGGATGCGTTTTTTTTGTTTTTTTTTTGGGGGGGAGGGGGTCCCCAGGGGTGATCGTATCGAACCATGGTCCTAGAACACTGGGAAAGGGTTCATTTGAGCAGAAATTAAAAGTTCTAGTGCACTTTTTAAGTGATCCAAAGATTGGAGCGGAACTAGCCTTTTCCCACGCCTCTTTTTCCCCAAAGTCGTCCGATCCTTTCAGCATAGTTGAAAGGTCCAATTTCTATGCCTATAGGGATAACATGACCCCCCCCCCCCCCAGCCCCTGGAGAAATAGCTGTAAGTTATGAAATTTGCCAATTATTTCTGTATAGTATTTGTTATTGGGACGTTCACATACATTCTTAGGGAAGGGGGGATTTTCTGCTTAGAGGGGGGGCGCAGGGAGAATTATCTGTGGGGAGGGAAGTTTCGGGTGTGAACTGTCCAGGGGAAACTGCTCTTTACCGATTCAATTTAACATGTGGAGATGTTCTGGAGGAATTGTCATGGGGAAATTTTCAGCGGGGTTAGAATTGTCTAGAGAAATTTTCCATTTGGGGGATTTTCCACGGGAGATATTTCTGCGGGAGAGATTCTCCATGTGCGAATTTTCCGCAGGAGCACCATTCCTGCGGAATGTTGCGAATATGATTGCGGGGGGAGGGAGGATTTACGGCATGATTTGAAAAACGATAAGAAATTAAAATCTTTTTCAAATGAAAGTATGCTAAGGCAAATTTTTCAGGCAGAATTGTCCACAAAAAAACTTTCGCGGGGATTTTCAGCGAAGATGGAATCGTCCGGGAGAATCTTTCGGATGGGGAAAAGGTACTTTACGCGGGAGACACTTTCCATGAAAGACAGGGGCCGTTTCATTACAATAAGAAGCTTTTTCAAAGGTACTAAAAACCTTTACCGTGAAAAGCGAGGTAGTGAGGAGGGGGTAACCCCCCTCATACACGGAATAATTTCTGTTAGTTTTAAGTTTTAAGGTTATTCCTTACTTTCAGTTGAACGAACTTTCTTTTTTTTATTATACAAAACGATATACATCCACAATGAGAGGCAGACACAGAGTAAATTGAACAGTAAATACATTGACAGAGTCGAACTATTAAAGCTTCTAGAAAAAGATAAAACAAAACAATTTGATCTACTTTTGATAGGTTTTGCATTACCTTGAGGCAGCGATCAAAGGAAGAGGATCGCTGCTCTTCTCTCTAAGTTGAGATTTTGGCAAAATACTTTCATTTAGAACAGCAGAGTTTGGTGACCCACTCCCCTCACTTGATCCAGATTCAGCGAAAATATTGTCATCAGCAACTTCATCACCTTTTTCACTCTCACTTTCATTGATTAAAGATCTTGCATCGGCTATCATCTAAAATAAACAAGTTTAAATGATGCAACCAACTACCGAAATATTTTTGTATAATATTTTTGTAGTGATGTTTTGGATACGTTTAAGCTGAACTTATTTTGAGGGATATGGGGAAATATCGTTCAAATCAGAAGATAACTGAGAGAATTTGGACAAAAATGCTCCTTATTATATACACAACCTGGATATACTCTACGCATTTTCAGTAGATTACCTAAATACAAAAAGAGCAAAAGTTGATATATCAAAAATAAATTATGAACTATGACATAGTAAAAATAATAATATTAACTATAAACGGGACTAGAGTGAATATATTACATCTGGAAAATTAACAATTAGTCTTTTTTTCCTTCTTCAGTTTTATTTTTATCAATTAGAGATCTCAAATTAGATATATTCTTAAAAAATAAACAAATAAGGTTTACCATGAAATAGTGGAGCGACCATCGTCAGCAGTATCCGAATCTTTAAATGCCCGAATGTAAAAACAACAAATACATCTACTTCTCACGCTGACTAAATTTAATTTCCTTCTTGTGCTAACCAAATTTAATATACTTCTCATGCTGACTAAAAAAAAGCTCTTCTTTGAGAAGAGTGAATTTAAAACTAAAACAAGTAGAAATTAGTGTGAAAGAAGAAAGAAAACCTGAGACGAGAAGAAATTACAGATATCATCTTAAAAAATAAATAAATAAACTTTCCCATGAATTAGTCTTGATTAGGTCAAAAGTACCGTTGTAGCTCTCGTATATACTAGGACTCTTTTCCAATTTACTTTCTGGTGAAAAAAAGAAAAACATAATCCATTTTTTGTTTTAGACCGAAAGTTGCTCGCTAAATATTTTTGGTGGGACATCTAGGGTTAGAAGTTTTGACAATTTCCAGTATTTCTCAAAGAGATTCTTAAAGAATTAATCCAGAAAGCTGTATACACTTATTAAAAAAAGGACGACACTAAAATGGTAAATATTTAATCATTTATATAATTATTACTTCAATGATATCAACGTTTAATCATTATTAATCAAAAAAACTTTTTGCACAAAATAAGTTTTTCAAAAAAAAGTAAAGAACTCCATTAAACCAAAAATGAGCAAAAATAGAATCAAATAATCACCAAGTATACATCTACCACAAATCAGTATTAATAAATAAATGAAACCCAAAACAAAAAGAAATTACAATAAGTCAAACCCAAAACGAGCAGAAATTAATCTGAGTAGGGTTCTAAACCCTATGATTTCTAAGAGCCAGAATATAATTTGTACTTTACTGACCAAAATTCAAGAGAATTTACTGAAAAAAATGTGCATTGTCAGTTTAATATACATATGCTGATACTTATTCCTCAAAATCTTAATTAATTTTTGATTTCTTAAAGTTATAAAAGTGAAAACATTTAAAAGAATTTTTTTCAGTAAAGTACAAATTATATTCTGGCTCTTAGAAATCATAGGGTTTAGAACCCTACTCAGATTGATTTCTGCTCGTTTTGAGTTTGACTTATTGTAATTTCTGTTTGTTTTTGGTTTCATTTATTTATTAATACTGATTTGTGGTAGTTGTATACTTGGTAGATTATTTGATTCTATTTTTGCTCATTTTTGGTTTAATTGAGTTCTTTACTTTTTTTTGAAGAACTTATTTTGTGCAAAATGTTTTTTTTTTATTAATTACTGTTCGTTTTATATTAAAATAGTCTTTTTCAGGGAGAAAGAGTGAGCCTCTTCTGAAGTTAAACAACCATCCCTTCCATAAAAACCTTTCATACCCCCTGGGCATAACTTACAACCCTTGCCCCTAGTCTCTGGGGTTTATTTCAACCCCAAAAGTCTTGTTATATGATACTTACACTATTTTGAATAGAATGGCTATCTCAAAATTTCTATTTGACGCATTTCGGGACAATATGACGTGCGTGTAGGGGGAGAGAGGGTAGCTGCCGTCTGATCACTTTCTCTTAAAAAGGGCACTAGAGCGTCTGATTACCAATCCAATGAGCCCCCTTTGAAGTTTATATAAACATACTTTCTATAAAAACCCTATATGTCCCCAGGGGAAAACTTACAACCCTTGTCCTGAGGGCTGGGGGGATTTGTTATCCTCAAAGACGTAATTTCCAGAACTTTCTGATAGTCTTAACAAAATGGCTATATCGAAATTTTGATTGGAAGTGTTTGAGTAAATGATAGGCGTGGAGGGAGACATTTGCCCTCTGATCACTTTCGATTAATAGAAAAGGCATTAGTCCTCTCAATTTCTAATCAAATAAGCCCTTTAGGAGCTTATACGACAAAAATTTCTATAAAAACATTAAATGCCCCAAAGGCATAACTTACGACCCTTGTCCTGAGGGCTAAAGGGGGAGGGTTGTCATCCTCAAAGACATATTTTCCAGACCTTTCAATTACGGTGAACAAAATGGTTATCTGAAAATTTTTATTGGATGTGTTTGGGGAAATGGTGTGCGTGAGAGGGGGGTTAATTAACCTCCAATCACTTTCGACTATTAAAAAGGGCACCAGCCCTCTCAATTTCCAATTGAAATGAACTCCTTTTGAAGTTTCTACGACAACGCTATCCATAAAAACCTTATATGCCCCCAGGACATAACTTACAACCTTTGCCCTGGGGGCTCTCGGGGTTTGTCATCCTCAAATAAATAATTTTCAGAACTTTCAACTACGTTGAACAAAATGGCTATCTCAAAATTTTCATTGAAGGTGTTTGTGGAAATGGTGGGCGTGAGAGGAGGGAAAGTTGCCCTCCAATCACTTTCTACTATTACGAAGGACACTAGCCCTTTCAATTTCCAATCGAATGCTTTTTGAAGACTCCACGACAAAACTTTCATTAAAACCATATATGCCCCCAGGACATAATATATGCCCCCGTTGCCCTGAGGGTTGTGGGGGGGGGGGGTTGTCATCCTCAAAAACCTAATTTCCAGAAGTTTCAACTACGTTGAAAAAAAATGGCTATCTCAAAATGTTTATTGTATGTGTTTGGGGATTGGTGGGTGTGAGAGGGGGGTTAGTTGCCCTCCAATTACTTTCAACTATTAAAAAGGGCACTAGCCATTTCAATTTCCAATCGATTAAGCCCTTTTTGAAGTTTCTACGACAACGCTTTCTGTAAAAACCTTATATCCCCCAAGGGCATAACTTACAACCCTTGCCCTGAGGGCTGTGGGGGCGGGGGTTGTCATCCTGAAAGACCTAATTTTGAGAACTTTCAACTACGTTGAACAAAACGGCTATCTCAAAATTTGATTGGATGTGTTTGGGGAAAAGGTGGGCATGAGAATGGGATTAGTTGCCCTCCAATCACTTTAGACTATAAAAAGAGCGCTAGCCATTTCAATTTCCAGTCGAATAAGCCCTTTTTGAAGTTTTTACGACAACGCTTTCTATAAAAACTTCATATGCCCCCAGGGCATAACTTACAACCCTTACCCTGAGGGCTGTGGGGGGGGGGTGTCATCCTCAAAAACCTAATTTCCAGAAGTTTCAACTACGTTGAAAAAAAAATGGCTATCTCAAAATTTTTATTGTATGTGTTTGGGGATTGGTGGGTGTGAGAGGGGGGTTAGTTGCCCTCCAATTACTTTCAACTATTAAAAAGGGCACTAGCCATTTCAATTTCCAATCGAATAAGCCCTTTTTGAAGTTTCTACGACAAAGCTTTCTGTAAAAACCCTATATCCCCCAAGGGCATAACTTACAACCCTTGCTCTGAGGGCTGTGGGGGGGGAGGGTTGTCATCCTGAAAGACCTAATTTTGAGAACTTTCAACTACGTTGAACAAAATGGCTATCTCAAAATTTGATTGGATGTGTTTGGGGAAAAGGTGGGCATGAGAGGGGGACTAGTTTCCCTCCAATCACTTTAGACTATAAAAAGAGCGCTAGCCATTTCAATTTCCAATCGAATAAGCCCTTTTGAAGTTTTTACGACAACGCTTCCTATGAAAACCTTATATGCCCCCAGGGCATAACTTATAACCCCTGCCCTGAGTGCTGTGTGGAGGGGGGGGGGGGTTCATCCTCCAAGATATAATTTTCAGAACTTTCAACTAATTTGAACAAAATGGCTATCTCAAAATTTCATTGGATGTGTTTGGGGAAAAGGTGGGCGTGAGAGGGGGGTTAGTTGCCCTCCAATCACTTTCGAATATTAAAAGAGCACTAGCCCTTTTAGTTTCCAATCGAATGAGCCCTTTTTGAAGTTTCTAAGATAAAGCTTTCTATAAAAACCTTATATGCCCCCAGGGCATAACTTACAAACCTTGCCCTGAGGCCTGTGGGGAGGGGGGGGGGGGGTTGTCATCCTTAAAGACCTAATTTCCAAAACTTTCAACTACGTTGAACAAAATGGCTATCTCAAAATCTGATTGGATGTGTTTGGGGAAAAGGTGGGCGTGAGAGGGGGGTTAGTTGACCTCCAATCACTTTCGACTATTAAAAAGAGCACAAGCCCTTTCAATTTCCAATCGAATAAGCCGTTTTTGAAGTTTCTACGACAAAACTTTCTATAAAAACCTTATATGCCCCCAGGGCATAACTTATAACACTGGGCTTAACTTATAACCCTTGCCCTGAAGACTGTGGGGGGAGTTTCCTGCTCAAAGATAAAATTTCCAAAACTTTCAATTACATTGAACAAAATCTCAAAATTTTTATTGGATGTGTTTGGGGAAATGGTGGGCGTGGAAGGGGTGTTAGTTGCCTTTCAATTAATTTCGAATTTTAAAAGGCACTAGCCAGTTCAATTTCCAATCGAATGGGCCCATTTTGAAGTTTCTACGACAACACTTTCTATGAAAATCTTATATGCACCCAGGGCATAACATATGACACTCGCCCTGAGGGCTGTGGGGGGGGGGGGTCATAATTAAAGACCTAATTTTCAGAACTTTCAAGTATGTTGAACAAAATGGCTATCTCAAAATTTTGATTGGATGTGTTTGGGGAAAAGGCGGGCGTGAGAGGGGGGTTAGTTGCCCTCCAATCACTTTCGACTATTAAAAAGGGCACTAGCCCTTTGAATTTCCAATCGAATGAGCTATTTTGAAGTTTCTACGACATAGCTTTCTATGAAAATCTTATATGCCTCCAGGGCATCACTTACAACCCTTGCCCTGAGGGTATGGGGGAGTGTCCTCCTCAAAAAAATAATTTCTATCTGGAAATCAACTACGCTGAACAAAATTAATATCTCAAAATTTTGATTGGATGTGTTTGGGGAAATGGTGGCCGTAGAAGGGGTGTTAGTTGCCTTCCAATCACTTTCGAATATTAAACAGGGCACAAGCCACTCCAATTTCCAATCGAATGAGCCATTTTCGAAATTTCTACGACAACTCCTTCGATGCGAAGTGCCCCGGTCTAAAGAAAAAAAAAACTAAAATAAAAATAAATAGATAATACAATCTTTACTTAGGTAGCGCTATTGCGCTGCCTATGATTATTCACCGAGAAGTCTAAAACTGCCTTCTGCCTATGCTACAAAATTTAAGATTTTGAACTTCTAACAGAAATGAAATAATTTTGGCTCATATTTTTTTTCCTTTTTTTTCGTCAACAAAAATACGTTTCCTAAACTAATGAAACTAAAGGATACGTTCCAGAAGCCAATTATCACTGATAATTTTTGACTAATTTCGTTCTAAAACACCTGATAAGTTGGTGGGAAGTAAGAGCTGGTGTCCTAGTTGTACTCTTTTGGGCACAGCATATATATTATACAGTTTTGAAAATTCCTATACTCTCTATTAAAAAATTTTGGGACACATCAGTCACACACCTTTCGTCATGTTGCCACCTCTACGCGTGCGCAATGACAAATTTTTAGCGCATTACGATGGGAATATAGGAAACCTGCTAAAGCTAATGTTGTGACGATTTGGGAAACTTCCCAAAGCGCACGCTGTAATGTGTCCCATTTCTGAACCAAATTTTCCACACTGTATAATATTTATGCCATGCTTTTGGGTGTCTGGACACCGTCTGACTCATGTTAGGAGGGAGGCATCCATTAAATTTTTTCATAAGAATGTCTAATGCTAAGGCTTGTCATTTTACGACAAAAATTGATTGAAAGTTACAGGTAGGGTCCCAGGTGTGCATTTTGGGGACTTCATGCCTGACAAAGCCTTTGGGGGGAGAGGACTCCATTCTTACGGTCGTGAGATCCACCAAAGCAGGATGTCAGATACGAATCAAACTTGCTGAAAAGTAAGAACTCGTGTCCGACTATATCTGGAGGGAATATTGGAGGGGCCCTAATTCCTGCAATTAGGAAATCTTTCTTAACAAATTGCTTCAATAAGGTTACGGGGTTTGAACTCTTCCCAACTTCTGTCGGAGGACAGGGCCCCTAAATTATCGCCATCAAGACACCTCTTAGAGGAGTTTCTTTGATTTCAATCAAGCTCGTTAGAGGTAGCAGCCGGCGTCTAAGTTGTATCTCCCTGGGGTCCTGGGACAAGCTAAATTCTCCAATGAGTGACTGAGGAGATCCTTAAGTTTTTGTCATGACATGTACCAGAAGTGGTAATCAGATCTGATCTTTGCCAAATGTCATCAGGAAATAAAATATCCAGATGCTTGTTTTTCTGAGTTTTCAAACCTTTTTTTGATTTCCTATGAGGAAACAAAAGGTAAAAAAGAGAATAACATCATCCGATAATTGATAAGATATTGCTGTAAAACTTTGGACTACAGAAGCGAGGACCCTGTCAAGGTTATTGGCAGTAACTCCAGGTAGTTCGTGTGGGTGGAAATTAAGATGGTTAAGTCTACTGCGACACAATTGTTTTTTACCTCGGGATACCAGTTTTTGATCTGCTATGAAACAATTCTTCTAACCTTATTTTTGAAGTGGGGTTAAGCAGATTTACGAGCTTTCTTCTTCTTTTAAATATCTTCCTAAGTTTATTAGCTTCATCCCTTTTACCATTTCTGAACAGCTTGAATTTATTCCTAATTAGTGTTTTTGTGGGTTGATTGATGAGGGTTTAATACTTGAGCACATATGAAATGTTTTTTCATGGAAAGAAATTAAACATTTGTCACTTAGTTTTTGCGGAAAATAGTAATTTTTTCGTCAAGATTTTAAATATTGTAAATATTGAACAGATCTTCGGTATTCAGCCACATACCAAAGAAGGAAGGCAAGAATTGTGGAAAGAACAATAGAAGCTATTGGTGACTGAAAAAGAGGGCTTAAAGTTTGAGGAGAAAGACAAAAGGAGATGAATATGATAGCCCCCCTCCAATGGGGGCAAAGCTGAGGAAGGAGGCTAAGAACTATTTATTTTAGTTAGAATAACGTCAAGAGTGGTGTTTCCTCTAATAGTTTTATTTTAACTATCTGGATAATTAAAAGACCAGCAAATCGAATTTGTCTTTATTTACATCATCATTTAAAAACAGTTCCACCATTTGGGCACTTACAAATAAAAGAAATCAGTACGTGTCTGCAATTGCTGGATGAATCAATATTTTGATAAACTCTTTGATTTGACAAGCAGTCAAATACAGTTATTGTAATAATATTAAAAGGACGAGTGAGTATTTTCAGCCTAATACTTAGCCAAAGGATTTAATCATAATTGAACAAAATTAGGGGCTGAAAACGTTTTGGGATAAAGGTTACTCTTAGCAAAAAACAGGATGCCACCACCTTTTATTCCAAGTGGGTGATCTGGAGGACGGAGTAAACTGAGAATAAGTTGTAAAACAAAGTGACCTCGGATCATGGGACTCTACTTCTGCAACAGTTCTAACATCTAATTAGTTTAATTCCAATTGCTATTCGGTTAGCCTGTCAAAATTTAAAGTTTCAGCATTAGTAGGCGTACTAAGTATTTAGAAAATTTAAAACGATTTCAAAAGCATAATAGTCGATGGATTTGAACAATTCTTGGAAAAGGTTTCAATTTAGGCCGCTGGGAAAGAAAAACAACAAGAAAGGGAGTATCTTCATCCTTATTACCATGGTAACTAGCACACAGGAACCATGTTAAGGCAGGGTGAAATTACCTAGGGAGTGGGAGGTGGGAAAAGGGACAGAAATTGTGCCGACTCGTAATGGTATCATTAAAGGAAGCAGTCCTTTCCTTGTTTCAAATTTAATATTAAATTTGTTCTTTTTTTCCCTCTTTTACGAAACTTTATACAAAGTCTAGTTCCAAGGAACCATTCCCCCCAACTCAAGTAACGATGATGCATCAGGTACAGTGGAATGAGCAGAAGAGGCTGGTTTTTGCATGAAAATTTGAAGAGGAAATTGAAACCAAATGAGTCGGTTCAAGCAAAATCAAAGCAATGAAGAGAGGAAAACGCTCCATACAAGTAATCTAGGTCCAGGTGAAAAGCAATT
The DNA here is from genome assembly GCA_027921565.1 of Artemia sinica. Classification (NCBI taxonomy): domain Eukaryota; kingdom Metazoa; phylum Arthropoda; class Branchiopoda; order Anostraca; family Artemiidae; genus Artemia; species Artemia sinica. The sequence goes on from CM051268.1 coordinate 53,363,521, forward strand.
ACAATCAAATAAATGATTTTTTAATAGTTGGTTCACTTATACTCAGCGGTAGTTCGGTACTTGTTTATTATATAAAACACACTCGAGAAGTGAAGTTTGGTGACAATAAAATATGATAAAAGTAGAATACATTATTAGCAAAATTGTAATATATTTGCATATTAGGGGAAGGGGGGGGGGGGGTAAAACATAGCAAATATTAAATACGTAACCTAAACAAACCTATTTTAACCTAGCCAAACCTATTTAATCTAGCGAAAAAAAAAACATGATGAAAATAGAATACATTATTAGCAAAATTGTGAAAACTACAACTTTGAAATATGCTCCCAGAACGCAGAAATGTCCTCTACTAGAAATGCAATCTATTAAGTATGAATGTAAATGATGGCAGGATGTAACTCGGTGCCGTATGTTCCTCCACTTTGCAAAACCCCGCATTCTGTCTACTTTTAGGGTAGAGGCGCCGGTTTCAGGGTCGACAAAATTATTTTTGGGGTTCACTTTCAAATGAGTGAAACATGCTCGTTCCAGATCAGTTGGGTTGTAGCCCTTCCAACAATCTGAAATGATTATTGAACATCCATGGTGAGAAACTACATTCTATCATTAGTCAAAGCAAACTAACCGGTGTCCTCAAGAATCACGTTAGTAATGAGCTAAAATGAACAAGGTCAAGAATCGCGTTAATAATGAACTTTTCTTTGTCTTTGAGACGGTCAGCCGACGCCAAAGCTCCCAATTTAATAATTCACAAATGACCTTCACAATTTTGCTAACAAAGTATTCTATTTTTATCATATTTCATTGTGACCAAACCTCATTTCTTGAGTGTGTTTTATATAATAGACAAGTACTGGCAGTTCCGGCCTCTCTTGCACCAGGGGCAAAATCTTGACTAGTGCCCCCCCCCCTATCCCCAAAAAATCCACAGGCCAAATTTTAGCGAAATTTTTATTTATTAAAAAATTTCAGTTTATTCATTTATTCTTTCATATAAATGAATTTATTCGTTAGAATCAATAATACATTTTCTAATTATTATCATGTTAATTTAGTTATTTTCAATTAATTTTTATTGTTGAATTTATTCTTATTTTATTAATTAATTGATATTTCTTATTATTGTTATCTGAATATAATTATTTTTTACTTGTTATTTGTTTTCATTTTATTAATTAATTAATAATATAATAATTACTTTCATTCATTACCTGCACCCCCTACTTGCTTTTAATAAAAATTAAAATTTCAAAAATTACAAAATGATTATAACCGTGGTAGAAAATGAAGTTAGCAGCTGGTTTCGTATTAAATCAGGAGTTAAGCAGGGTTGAGTTCTATTCCCCTTTATATGGATCATTTGATGGACTTTGCCTTAAAAAGCACAGGAAAGGCAATGGGAGGACACGGAATCAAATGGAGAGGAAAAACTTTACTGGACTTAGCTTATGCTGATGATTTAAGCATCCTAGATGAAAGTGTAAGCAAAATGAATGAACTTTTAGGGATTTTGCGAATTCAGGGTGCTAGAATAGGTTTGGAAATTATTGTTAAGAAGACTAAGTCGCTACGGAATAAGTAAGATGAAAGGTGCAGTTGGGTAACGAAAAGATTGATCAGGTGGCCAGCTTCACTTACCTTGGTAGTATTATTAGTAAAAACGGTGAGAGCAGTGAAGATGTTAAAAGTAGAACAGCCAAGGCTCAGGGTGTTTTCTCACAGTTAAAAAAAGTTTGGAAGAATAGGAAGGTTAGTCTGCAAACCAAGATTAGAATATTAGAAGTTATAATGATGGCAGTGGCCAAACATGGCCCTGAAGCATGGGCGCTCCGAAAAGCGGATGAAGATTCGCTAGATGTTTTCCAGAGAAATTGCCTACGGATTATTCTGGGTACCAGGCTGACTGACCGTATTTCAAAAAGTAGGCTTTACGAAAAGTGCAGTTCAATCCTGCTTTCTAGGGCTATAGTGAGAGAAAGGTTGAGATGGCTTGCGCACGTTCTGCGGATGGAGGATGACAGATAACCGAAAATTGTCCTTTTCGGCCAGCCGTCAAGGGCTAAACGGAAAGCGGGTCGTCCGCTGTTGGGATGGGAGGATGTCATAGAGAAAAATTTCAGGGAAATGGGAATTTACTGGGAGGATGTAAAGAGGGAGGCTTTGAATAGATTAGGATGGAAGAGGAGCGTGCGTAGCTGTGTTGGCATCAGACAGCTTGGTACTACGGTGAGTTGTTAGTAGTAGTAGTTATAACCGTGAGAGTATTTATTTAAAATTTCACACCCCTAGAATTTCTGCACCCAAAGCAAGTGCCCCCTCTGTACCCCCCCCCCCCAAAAAAAAAAAATACCGCTACTGAAGCACCTTTAAATTGTCTGGTTTAGAGTTTGCACCCCTGGTGGGTTTCAGTAGGATTTTACTCTACCAGCTTCTACGAATTAAGTGGCTTAAGATTTGGAGTATTTTTTCAGTTGCAAAACATAGCCCAAATCTTCAATATGCAACTAAGTAAACAATATTTAAGTGTCTTCTTGATGGAGTTTCACGAGACTGAGCGACACATCTTTATAATAAATTTCATTTTCATGTTGTTCTTTTATCTCCATCTTCGTTTACCGATGAAGGTAAGGTTGACAATTTAGGTTCAATTGATCACCCGAAGTTTCTTCAGCAAGTTTTAAGATCGTTGGTTGCTGTATCAGGTCTCTTTAACCTTCTTTTCATAATACACTGGCTCTTTAAAGAGGGTCACGGGAACGATCCGGCTACTGAAAATGTGAGCATTATGTTTACCGAAAAACATATCGGTGGCTTTGGCCTTGAGGGTTAGAAACGTCATCTGTGAATCTGTCATAACGATGAAAGTCTCAAAATTAAGAAATTGTTCTTTTTAAACGTTAATATAATTGCTTTGATTTCACAGCTAAAAACTTCCAAAAGTAGGGTCAACCCTTCTCTGATTTCCCTTCCACTTATTTACAGATCCACACTTTTGGGAGGTTGAATATCCTTAAAAATAAATCCTAAGTCATATCAGGATGCAGTTCCTGAACGATGGATACTCGCTAGGCCTTCACTGAGCAACCGGAAGCATCAAATTGTTCTAACTTTCAGACGTACAATTTCGATTCTTCTTGCCACTGCTCTCTGTTCTTGTTCAATGGTGCAGTACATCAACTTGACCAAAGCTTATACTGCTGGGAAAAAATCGTCCTTTAGCAACATTCTGGAGTTTTTCTAGCTGAATGATGCTTGCATGATGATCTAACATCAATTCATGGTTCAAAAGCTTTTCAGTCATTTCTGAAGTTATATGAGGCATATCAGAGCTTGAATTCCTTTGCAGTACCGTTCCTGTTGCCAATGATGCTTCTGACTACTTAAATTAATACATTGACTTTCTTGATACGCAGAGACCCCTGGCTGCAGCAACTACCTAATTTCACAAAATTCAAGGGGCATATTTATCTACTAATTAAACTTACAAATTAAAGAGAGAAAAAACGGGTATAACTTAAATAAAACAGTGGAACAAAACAAAAGAAAAAAACAAACAAAACAACTTTAAATAATATAAATCTGAATATTTATCTCAAATAAATATAAATTCTTTCAATTCAAGTAAATTCTTTCAAATAAATATATTATTTTATTTTCGCTAAATCTCATTTACCAATCTAAATTTATAGAGAAGAAATATCTGGAGTACTAGAGACATTCGTTTGTCTTTTCTGTGATTATTCAGATATTTATAGTTTTGCAGAATTTTGGAAATTATTAAGATGTGAGTTTTCTTTATTTGTTAGTTTTTTTCTCTCTTGTGTTGTTTTTGTCTTTTTCTTTAGATGATCTAACTTAATTTTGTTTTCCTTTTTTTCCCCATTGATAAAGGCCCCCGGACGTGCAATCGAAATATTCAGATTTTTACCATTTAAAGTTCTGTTCTTTGCTTTTTGTTGTTGTTTTTTTTTTTTTTAATAGAGTTTGTGAGAAAGAGTCAAACTTTAGCGTAAAGAGCGAGGCGATGAGGAGGGGACAGCCCCTTTCATATACGGATTAATCTCTGTTCGTTTTAAGTTTTAATATCGCTCCTTACTTTCAGTTAAAAATAAACTTGTTTTTTTATTTAATTTCTGGACGTTTTTGAATTAATGCAGGTTTTGAATCTGGCTCACCGTACATGAATAATTAAAACGAAATTTGCATATTAATTTTACTTTTTTGGCTAAATGGCTATCTCGAAAGTAGTTTAATTTTATTTACGAATGTTTTTATTATAATAAATATACGTAACTCACGAATTAACTTACGTAACGAACTTCTATATTCGTATACTTTTATTATGTATATTAGGGGGTTCACCCTTTAGTCAACACCTCGCTCTTTACGCTGAACTTCGAATTTTTTTCCAATCCTTTAAGAATGACCCCTTAATCACAAAGGCCGTTAATTAGAATAAATAGCTCTTATGAAAGTACTAAAAAAAACTTTAGCGTAAAGAGTGAGGTATTGACTAGGGGGCGAACCAAATGATATACGTAATAGTTTCTGTTCGTCTTAAGTTTTGATATTGAAAAGTTTTGAGTTGAAAAGATTTTCAGTTGAAAACTTATTTTTGTTATTTAATTTCTGATCGTTTTTTTTTTAAATAATGCTGGGAAATCCGGCGCCCCCTTCATAACAATGTCCCTTTCCCCATGAAAACTTCCTCCGTGGAAAGATCCTCCCACGTAACCCCCGACCCCCCCCCCTCACACTACCAGAAAAAATTCCCCGAAAACGTCTGTATACTTCCCAATAACTAATACTATATATAAACATTGGGCAAAGTTCATAACTTGCAGCCCGGGGACTGTGGGGATTAAGTCATCCTCAAAGACATAGTTATTATATTTTTTCGACCATGTTGAACAAAATGGCTATCTCAAAATTTTAATCGGGTGACTTTGGGAAAATAATGAGCGTGGGAGGGGGCCAAGTTGCCCTCCATTTTTCCACTTAAAAAGGAAACTAGAACTTTTAATTTCCATTCGAATGAGCCCTCCCAAGATATTCTAGGACCACTGGGTCGATACGATCACCCCTGAAAAAAAAAAAGATAAACACGCATCCGTGATCTTTCTTCTTGCAAAAAATACAAAATTCTGCATTTATGAAGATAGGAGCTTAAAACCTCTACAGTATGGTTCTCTGATACGCTGAATCTGATGGCGTGATTTTCATTAAGGTTCTATGACTTTTAGGGGATGTTTTCCCCTTTTTTCGAAAATGAGGCAAATTTTCTCAGGCGCGTAGCTTTTGATGGGTAAGACTAAACTTGATGAAACTTATATATTTGAAATCAGCATTAAAATCTGATTCTATCTATTGGTATCGAAATTCCGTTTTTTAGAGTTTCGGTTACTATTGCGTCTTACTTACGGTTGGTTCGTTACCACAAACTGTTTTACAAAAGTAAAATGAATCTATAACACAAATTTAATATTGGTAGAGTAAATTTTTTTTTGGTTTTATTAGCGACTGTGCATCTACAATTAAATCAATATGAAAGACTACCTCTGTCTTTAACAGAACAAAAAAGCATTACTTTCAATTTACTTCAAGTTGGTTTTTCCCTTCGAATATTGACTCTGACACGAAACACAGTGCATATCGCCATTAGCATTAAAAAAAAGGAATACAAAGCAAAAATAACTCATTCTACTCCTTCAAAATTACCTTTTGGTCTTCTCTAACATGCTGGTAGACGAGTCTTGGTTCACCGTTGGCCCCTTTAATAATAACCTTCCGAAGTGCCATCGAAGCACCCCCAATATTTGTGCCGACAGATTTCTTGAATACAGAAAAAAATGGTTCAATTATGCAAGTTTCAGCATGCATTTTCATTTTTCAAAACTATCTAGTTTGGATCATTTGATTCTATTTTTTAAGCTTTTTACTCCATTATTTATGCTATAGTTTTAGTTAATTGATTTGGACTTTATTATCCCATACATAATTGACCCAGGACAGTTATCAGGAATGGCCTCATTTCAATCACACTCATTCTTTTAGAATAGTATAAAAGAAAATATATAATAGAACAATGAACTGTCTGTGTAAAAAAAAGAAACAAACGGTCTATCTCGACACTAACAAGTATACATCTTAACATACCCTTCCCACAATATTTCGTCTTAGACACATTTTTTTCCTTAGCCTCAAACATCTTGCGATATCCCAAGGAGTTCTGAAACCCTCAACTTTCCCCAGTAGATGTATTTTGCTAGAGAGCTTGAATATAAATAAAACACAAAAAAACAAGACTGCGAAGTGTACAAAAGAAAAAGAAAAAGGACAACTGAAAAAACTCAAAATATGATTATGCTTACGCTATAGCGAGAACCAATTTTAAAGAAACTTTATAAGGTCCATGGAGCTTCTTTTTTATCTATTTCTTTTTAAAATGTTTATGCAGACCTTATTTGTTATGGCACACAATAGATGCAAATAAATGTACAGCTTTAAGAAAAGAAACTGGAACGAAATACTCTTTCCTGGAACAATCTACCTATAAACATTTCATTGATGTTATGATTTAAATTATAATAAAATACCTAGTAAATTCATAAATCCATTTAACAAAGCGCTTAATAAACACAAAGTTCTAGTAAAAGCATGAAATATACTATATACAAAACGTGAATTTATAATTGGATGAAAATTAATAGAGTAAAAGAATAAAACAGAAGTATGGGGAAGGGGCACTGTAAAACTCACATATGGTGTAATTACTGTTAGTTTTAAATTTTAATGCTACTCTTTTCCATCATTTCAAAAGACCTATTTTTTGTTTTTTATTTTGTGACACTCTGAGGCAGTGAAACCAGTGCAAATTTTTAATAAGTACACAATAACTGACAATAGCTTTATGAAGAGCCTTTTTTGTCCCTCTAAAACCCTCTTTTCCATAATTTACATACCTCTTCTACTGCTCAGTACAGTGTGCTATGCTCAGAGGTACACAAACACACACACACAAACCTTTGTGGATGGTACCAATGAATTCTTCTATATGGTGGGATCAAAAAACAAAACAAGCATTTTTTCACCACTGCACTTCAATTTTCAAAGGAGGAGGAGGGAACCTCACGGCCCATCTCTTGGGAAAACATTTCTCCCTATTCCTCCCCCTTGTGTGGTTACACCTACAGCATAAAGCTAAGGTCTCTTTTCAGGCGCTTTAAAGATAGGACAGCAAAAATGATGAGGATATGCATCAATATCATTTTATCTACACGTATGTAGTGCATGTATAAAAATAATAGCTTACCAATGATGTAGCACTTTTTGATGGAGGCATCTTTAACAATCCAGGTTTAGGCGATATAAAATTTGGCAGAGACCTTTGAACAATAAAGGGCTGCGAATTTAAATCATTACCGACTGCCTCAGATAATTTGGGTGTTTCAATATTTAGAAATTGTGTTAATGTTTCTGAAATGCTTCCGTTTCCACCAATGAATGCTGAATCTTTTACTTTTGATTGAGCAAGAACTCCAGCAGAAGGTGAAACTCTTGCAGCTCGTACAACTGTGATTGGAGTCCTGTGTCGAACCAATCCCGGAAAATTTGACTGTACTAGTCTTGATGGTTGATTGAGCTGTAAGAAAATAATTAGTTTCTTCTTCTCCTGAAATCAAAGACAGTATATATGATTTTTTTTTATTTTGGGTAGTAAGCCTAACTGACCTAGTTTCATTCAGCTACTCTGGCATTACGAAAATAAACAGACACAATAACTTTTTACCAGGCTACAAAAAAAGAAGCAAGATGTAAGAAAAAGAAGTAAGAAAATAAAGATGTAAGATGAGATGCAGAATATAAAAGGAATAACTATAAGCCTAGCTCTTACGTCCACCAAGGTTACTGGGATCCAATCTCCCTTTCTGACAGACGTGCTTATGATGAAAATTTATATCTCTCCCTCTCCACCTTCCCACAAAGGTCGAATCAATCTTGCATTCCAAAAACGATAACTAGAGCATTAACTGTCATTTCTGAACAAATTTGGTTGATATCCAACAACTACTTTTAGTAGATCCTCTTATGACTAGAATTGAAGTACCCTTCAGTCCTTCCCCGTAGGCCAGATTGGCCAGATTGGTTTCCATAAAGTAAAAACAATGTTAAACGATGATACTAGCCCGAGTCAAGTTTATTTGATATAGGATAAAAATCTTCTGATATGTATCCAGAAAACAAGAATCTAGGTACCCATTCATCTACAGTGGTCAAATTATTTTCATGCCCAAAAAAGAAATAATACGAAATCACTTGGCCTCTGCTTAGCAAATGGTTGATTGTATCCACAAAAAAAAAAAAAAAAAAAAAAAAAAAAAAAAAAAAAAAAAAAAAAAAAGACCAGAACTCCTGCTTTCTACCAACTTTGGTTGGAATCCCATATCCCCTTGTGACATATGAGTTTATACGAAGAATTTAGGGCCAACCTTTCTGTTTACAGATGTCAGGACAAGCCATGACTCCCACATTAGCTTGTACTTCACACTGAGGTTGGTGAAGATCTACCAACCCCCTTCTGTAACTGGTCTTGCTAAATAGATTAGGGTCAACCTTCGTCCAATCCCACACAGTTCAGGTTAATCGCTTTCTGTCTTTACGAAGACGGAAAGAGCACATCCAACGTAGCCTCTGACTAAGTATGATTGTGATGCCAAAAACCTATCAGATTTTTGCTCTGATGAGTCTTTTTTGTGCAATTATTATCCTTTTTTTTGTTTTTTTTTTTTACTTTTTCATCCAAACTTAGCATACCGCGAAAGGAAGAAGTAAGGATTTTATCAATAAGGAAAAGTATTTTAAACGTCATCCATATGCCTAACACATATGGGGTATCTTGATAACAGGAAACTACACACCAAAGCCATATATTGTTTTATGTTTTTCCATCTGGCTCTTTGTCATCAAGCACTATAAAGTTGTCAACAGCAGCAAAAAACTCACTGCACACTGGGATCGAAAATCATATAAGTATACATGAAACCATAGGATATAAAAACATGCAAAATCATTGTGACTTCAAGTTAACTGTAAGAATGGATATAAACGTATGAGTCTATGGCAAAAAGTTCTGGTGGCCAAAAGATGCCATTGTGAAAGAGAGCAAACATTTCTTATAAATTAGCCAAAGACCAAACAGTTACTAAAATAATATTTCAATTTTTTTTCTTAAGGAAAACAATTTGTGGTCAAAGCAGGTAAGCCCAATATATTTTGTAATCAAGATTTTTTTTTTTTATTTTTTGCTATTGTTATTGGGCAAACCTCAGACTTGAAATAAATGAAAGGAATAGCAAGGTTATTGAAAAGTCATTACCAGACGATGATATAGTTATTATTTTTTGAAAAAAAATACAAAAGAGAAGAATAACAGGAAAAGAAATGTAAAAATAAGCAGAAAGGAAAATTCGATATGTAATCATTTTAATAGTGGTTTCATTTGATTTCAGAATCTGTGTGTCTGATAAGTGTATTTTTGATCATGTTAACCTGTGTTCCTTTTTATCTTGTATTGATAAGTCGTGTATCACCAGGGATGGAGGGTAGGTTTAAAACCAGACCTTTTCTAGGGTGGCACCGATAGTATTCATGACCCCCTCCTCTCCGAGATCGTGTTTCATTCGACTCTCAGCCTTATCCCCCAGCATACCCGATGCAGTACTGTGTACCCCAGGAATCCATACCTCGAAACAATACTCCACCACAAGTACTTACGCGTGTCCAGTCAACCCAACACCCAAAATCACTGTACTCAATTTGGTTTATCCCCCTCCCCCTTCACTCGCATTCCTCCCAAAAATCCATTTCCTTTCAACTCCGTTCCTCTAAGTGCGTCCAAGAAGTTACAGGCTGGTTCTGGAGTCCACCTGTTATTGGCCAAAATAAACCCAACTCCTCCTTTCCCAGACACCCTCCACCATACTTCCCTCTCCCAGCATCATCTTGCCTTCCCGTTCCCCTGTATAAAGAACACTCCCAATTTGACTTATTCTGGGATCACCAGGAAACCTTTTCCCCATTCCTTGCACTTTATCCCCCCCTGGCTACATTATCAGTGTGACTCTGGTTTGACAGTTCCCACATGCGAAAATTATCCTGTAATAAATAGTCTTCCCCAAAAATTATCCGCTCCATCCCATCACCCAGTTAAAGCTTCACTCTTAAGGTCAAACCATAAACCAGTTAATGCTTCACTGATTACCCATGATCATCATAGGCAGCGCAATAGCTCTGCCTAAGTAAAGAACGATGTTGGCACAATGAATTATTTATTTTTTTCTTGGTTTTAGACCAGGGCACTTCGTATCGAAGGAGTTGTCGTAGAAACTTCGAAATGGGCTCATTCGATTGGAAATTGGAGTGGCTAGTGCACTTTTTAATAGTCGAAAGCGATTGGAGGGCAGCTAGCCTCCCCCCAACATCCATCATTCCCCCAAACACATCCAATCAAAATTTTGAGATAGCCATTTTGATCAGCATAGTTGATTTCCAAATAGAAAATAAGTTTTTGAGGAGGTCACTCCCCCACAACCCTCAGGGTAAGGGTTTTAAGTTATGCCCTGGGGACATATAAGAACGATGTTGGCACAATGTATTTTTTTTCCTTAAGACCAGGGCACTTCGTATCGAAGAAGTTGTCGTAAAAACTTCAAAAAGGGCTCATTCAATTGGAAATTGGAGTGGCTTGTGCTCTTTTTAATAGTCGAAAGTGAATGGAAGGCAACTAACACCCCTTCCACGCCCACCATTTCCCGACACACATCCAATCAAAATTTTGAGATAGCCATTTTGTTCAGCGTAGTTGATTTCCAGATAGAAAATATGTTTTTGAGGAGGTCACTCCCCCAAAACCCTCAGGGCAAGGGTTTTAAGTTATGCCCTGGGGGCATATAAGAACGATGTTGGCACAATGTATTATTTATTATTATTTCCTTTAGACCAGGGCACTTCGTATCGAAGAAGTTGTCGTAGAAACTTCAAAAAGGGCTCATTCAATTGGAAATTGGAGTGGCTTGTGCTCTTTTTAATAGTCGAAAGTGAATGGAAGGCAACTAACACCCCTTCCACGCCCACCTTTATTTTTCCTTTAGACCAGGGCACTTCGTATCAAAGAAGTTGTCGTAGAAACTTCAAAATGGGCTCATTCAATTGGAAATCGGAGTGGCTTGTGCTCTTTTTAATAGTCGAAAGTGAATGGAAGGCAACTAACACCCCTTCCACGCCCACCATTTCCCTGAATACATCCAATCAAAATTTTGAGATAGCCATTTTGTTCAGCGTAGTTGATTTCAAGAAAGAAATTATGTTTTTGAGGAGGACACTCCCCCACAGCCCTCAGGGCATGGGTTGTAAGTTGTGCCCTGGGGGCATATAAGGTTTTTATAGAATGCGTTGTTGTAGAAACTTCGAAAAAGTTTCATTCGAGTGGAAATTCAAAGGCCTACTGCCCTTTTTAATAGTCAAAAGTGATTGGAAGACAACTAACACCCCTTCCACGAACACCATTTCCCGATACACATCCAATCAAAATTTTGAGATAGCCATTTTGTTCAGCGTAGTTGATTCACTTCGAAAAAGGCTCATTCGAGTGGAAATTCAAAGGGCTACTGCCCTTTTTAATAGTCAAAAGTGATTGGAAGACAACTAACACCCCTTCCACGAACACCATTTCCCAATGCACATCCAATCAAAATTTTGAGATAGCCATTTTGTTCAGCGTAGTTGATTTCCAGATAGAAAATATGTTTTTGAGGAGGTCACTCCCCCAAAACTCTCAAGGCAAGGGTTTTAAGTTATACCCTGGGGGCATATAAGAACAATGTTGGCACAATGTATTATTTATTATTTTTCCTTTAGACCAGGGCACTTTGTATCAAAGAAGTTGTCGTAGAAACTTCAAAAAGGGCTCATTCAATTGGAAATCGGAGTGGCTTGTGCTCTTTTTAATAGTCGAAAGTGAATGGAAGGCAACTAACACCCCTTCCACGCCCACCATTTCCCTGAATACATCCAATCAAAATTTTGAGATAGCCATTTTGTTCAGCGTAGTTGATTTCAAGAAAGAAATTATGTTTTTGAGGAGGACACTCCCCCACAGCCCTCAGGGCATGGGTTGTAAGTTGTGCCCTGGGGGCATATAAGGTTTTTATAGAAAGTGTTGTTGTAGGAACTTCGAAAAAGGCTCATTCGAGTGGAAATTCAAAGGGCTACTGCCCTTTTTAATAGTCAAAAGTGATTGGAAGACAACTAACACCCCTTCCACGAACACCATTTCCTGATACACATCCGATCAAAATTTTGAGATAGCCATTTCGTTCAGCGTAGTTAATTTCCAGATAGAAAATATGTTTTTGAGGAGGTCACTCCCCCAAAACTCTCAAGGCCAGGGTTTTAAGTTATACCCTGGGGACATATAAGAACAATGTTTGCACAATGTATTATTTATTATTTTTCCTTTAGACCAGGGCACTTTGTATCAAAGAAGTTGTCGTAGAAACTTCAAAAAGGGCTCATTCAATTGGAAATCGGAGTGGTTTGTGCTCTTTTAACAGTGGAAAGTGAATGGAAGGCAACTAACACCCCTTCCACGCCCACCATTTCCCGAAACACATCCAATCAAAATTTTGAGATAGCCATTTTGTTCAGCGTAGTTGATTTCCAGAAAGAAATTATGTTTTTGAGGAGGACACTCCCCCACAGCCCTCAGGGCATGGGTTGTAAGTTGTGCCCTGGGGGCATATAAGGTTTTTATAGAAATAGTCGTAGAAACTTCAAAAAAGGCTCATTCGATTGGAAATTCAAAGGGCTAGTGCCGTTTTTAATAGTCGAAAATAACTGGACAGCAACTAACCCCCCTCTCACACCCACCTTTTCCTCTAACACATCCAATCAAAATTTTAAGATAGCCATTTTGTTCAACGTAGTTAAAAGTTCTGGAAATTTGGTCTTTGAAGATGACAGCCCCCCAGAGCCCTCAGGGCCAGGGTTGTAAGTTATGCCCTGGGGGCATATAAAGTTTTTATAGAACGCGTTGTCGTAGAAACTTCAAAAAGGGCTCATTCGATTGGAAATTAAAATGGCTAGTGCCATTTTTAACAGTCGAAAGTGATTGGAAGGCAACTAACACCCCTTCCACGCCCACCATTTCCCCAAACTCATCCAATCAAAAATTTTGAGATAGCCTTTTTGTTCCACGCAGTTTTAAGTTTGGGAAATTATATCTTTGAGCAGGACACTCCCCAAACAATCTTCAGGGCAAGGATTATAAGTTATGCCCTGGGGGCATATAAGTTCTTATTGAAATCTTTGCCATAGAAACTTGAAAAAGGGCTCATTCGATCAGAAATTCAAAGATCTAGTGCCCTTTTTAACAGTCGAAAGTGATTGGAAGGCAACTAACACCCCTTCCACGCCCACCATTTCCCCAAACTCATCCAATCAAAATTTTTAGATATCCATTTTGTTCAGCATAGTTGATTTCCAGATAGAAATTATGTTTTTGAAAAGGACATTCCCCCACAGCTCTCAGGGAAAGGGTTGTAAGTTATGCCCTGGGGGCATATAAGGTTTTTTAAAGAAAGTGTTGCCATAGAAACTTCAAAAACGGCTCATTTGATTGGAAATTCAAAGGGTTAGTGCCCTTTTTAATAGTCGAGAGTGATTGGAGGGCAACTAACCCCCCTGTCACGCCCACCTTTTCCCCAAACACATCCAATCAAAATTCTAAGATAGCCATTTTGTTAAACGTAGTTGAAAGTTCTGGAAATTAGGTCTTAGAGGATGACAACCCCCCAAAGCCCTCAGGGCAAGGGTTGTAAGTTATGTCCTTGGGGCATACAAGATTTTTATAGAACGTGTTGTCATAGAAACTTCAAAAAGGGCTCATTCGATTGGAAATTGAAATGGCTAGTGCCCTTTTTAATAGTCGAAAGTGATTGGAGGACAACTAACAACCCTTCCATGCCCACCATTTCCCCAAAAACATGCAATCAAAAATTTTAGATAGCCATTTTGTTCCTCGCAGTTTAAAGTTCAGGAAATTATACCTTTGATTAGAACACTCCCCCCACAGTCTTCAGGGCAAGGGTTATAAGTTATGCCCTGGAGGCATATAAGTTTTTATTGAAATCTTTGTCGTAGAAACTTGAAAAAGAGCTCATTCGATTGGAAATTCAAAGGGCTAGTGCCCTTTTTAATAATCTCGAAAGGGATTTGAGGGCAACTAACCCCCTCTCACGCCCACCTTTTCCCCAAACACATCCAATCAAAATTTTTAGATAGCCATTTTATTTAACGTAGTTGAAACTTTTGGAAATTAGGTCTTTAAGGATGACAACCCCTCCACCCCCACAGCCCTCAGAGCAAGGGTCGTAATCAAAATTCTGAGATATCCATTTTGTTCAATGTAGTCGAAAGTTCTGGAAATTATGTCTTTTAGGATGATAACCCCATCAGAGCCCTCAGTGCAAGGGTTGTAAGTTATGCCCTGGGGGCATATAAGGTTTATATAGAAAGTTGTTGTAGAAATTTCAAAAAGAGCTCATTTGATTGGAAATTGAAATTGCCCTTTTTAATAGTCGAAAGTGAGTGGAGAGTAATTAACCCACCTCTCACGCCCACCATTTCCCCAGACACATTCAATCAAAGTTTAGAGATAGCCCTTTGTTCAACGTAGTTGAAAGTTCTGGAAATTATGTATTTAAGGATGACAAACCCCCCCCCCCCAGAGAACCCAGGACAAAGGCTGTAAATTATGCCCTGGGGGCATATAAGGTTTTTATAGATAGAGTTGTCATAAAAACTTCAAAAGGGGCTAATTCAATTGGAAATTGATAGGGCTAGTACCCTTTTTAATAGTTGAAAAAGATTGAAGGGTAACTAACCTCCATCTCATGCCCACCATTCCCCCAAAAACATCCAATCAAAATTTTCAGATAGCCATTTCGTTCAACGTTTCAGAAAGTTCTGGAAATTAGTCTGTGAGGATGAACTCCCCCCCCAGCCGTCAGGTTAAGGGTTGTAAATTATGCCCTGGGTGCATATAAGGTTTTTATTAAAAGCATTGTCATAGAAACTTCAAAAGGGCTCATTTGATTGGAAATTGAAAGGGCTAGTGCCTTTTTTAATAGTTGAAAGTGATTGGAGAGCAATTAATGCCCCTGTCACACCCACCATTTTCCCAGACACATCCAATCAAAATTCTGAGATAGCTATTTTGTTTAACATAGTTGAAAGCTTTGGAAATTAGGTCTTAGAGGATGACAACCCCCCTCACAGCCCTTAGGGTAAGGGTTGTAATTTATGCCCTGGGGGCATATAAGGTGTTTATAGAAAGCATTGTCGTAGAAACTCAAAAAGGGCTCATTCGATTGAAAATCAAAAGGCCTAGTGCCCTTTTTAATAGTCTAAAGTGATTGGAAGGCTTGAAATTTTCATAGTAAAGATTGATGTGGGTATAATGCATTATTTTTTGTTGTTGTTGTTGTTTAGACCAGGGCACTTTGCATCAAAGGAGTTGTCGTAGCAACTTTGAAAAGGGCTCATTTGATTGAAAGTAAAAAGGGTAGATGCCCTTTTTAATAGTCAAAAGTGATTGGAGGGAAACTAATCCCCCTCCCATGCCCACCATCCCATATGATTTTATGTTTAAAAACTAAATCTTGCCATAAGATTAAATATAAATGCACTGTGTTAATGCTAATTCCCAATAAGGCATCTCAGCAGTATCCCAAGAATGACTGAGGGTATTATGTTCAAACTTTTGGGGCTACTTCTGCTCTTAAAATTTAACCAAATCAAAATAGCGTAAGTGTATCCAAGCCATCAAAGAAAGTAAACAGATTTCTTTGCAAATTGTATCAAGTTTTCCATTTCAGGTCAACTAGAGGAGGTATGAAACTAAATTAAACACTACTATTTGTGTCCAGATTTTTAAAAGGGTGTATGTTGTTTAAAATTGCTGAAAATATTTCTCCAGCATACAAATAGCAGGCCAAACTATAAATTCTTTAAAAAACAAAAAGATTTAAAGTATTATTTTCTTTTTCCCTGAAAAGACTTGGTCAATATAAAACAAACAGAAATTAATTAAAAAAAAACTTTTTCCACAAAATAAGTTTTTCAAAGAAAAGTAAAGAACTCCATTAAACAAAAAATGAACAAAAATAAAACCAAATAATCTACCAAGCGTGGAACTACCACAAATCAGCATCAATAATTAATGAAACCCAAAATGAACAGAAATTACAATAAATAACCGAGTCAAACTCAAAACAAGCAGAAATTAACATAAGTTGGGCTCAAAACCCCTATACCTTCCCAATGCCAGAACATAAGTTGCACTTTACTGAAAAAAAATACAAATGAATGTGCATTGTCAGTTTACTATACATATACTGATATTTAGTAATCAAAATGTTAATATTATTTCATTTATTAAAGTTATAAAAGTAAAAACATTTATTTTATATAAGCAGGTTATGCCAAAATTGTCCCAAATCGTAAGTTTAGCCAAAAGGCATTGGCTAAACTCTATTCAACATATTGCAACCATAACATTCTTTTTCTATCAGGTTTGTGCCCATTTTTTAATACTAGTGATAGGCTATGCAGGATATTAGAGTTTTGTATTTCTGTTATTGTAAATATTTTTTGTATTTGCCTTGTTGGTATAGAAACCATAAGATTATTCAAATATTTAATGCAACTGATATATTGACGTCATATAATACATTGGACTCCAAGTTAAAAGATAAGGCCTGCAAGCAGTCCTTTTCATCCTCTTGTGCAATTGTTCTGATTTACATTTGTAGTTCTTTATAATTATATTGTTTTGCATGTGTTTTGTTTTGTATGTCTTTTCCTTTAATTTTCTTTTGTTACTCTACTTTTTTATAATGTTAGTGGGTCAAAAATAGATTATTATTTTTTTGAGGGTTGTAAGTGAATAAAGGGCAGACAGCCTCCTTCACATGCCTTTTTCTACAGCCTTACCCCTTTCAGGTCCTATGATATCATATATAGTCAATTTGTTCAAAAAATCAAAAGTTCTAATAACCCTGCCTCTGGCATTGGCATCACCCCAACAGCCTTAGGAGCAATGGCCAAAAATTATGGAGATTACACATTGTTCACAGACAGGTTCTACCAGAGAAGGCAGCAATGTTTGGTGCTGGTTGTCCAATCAGCAAGAAATCTTGGGGATTGTTCACTAGGCAAATATTAGGAGATTTTCCCAAGGGTATACTCTGGAAACAAAATCATACACAAGTAGATCAAAAGACACTATGTGCACCTGAGTCATCAAGTTATCTACAATGTCTTGGGAATAAATTTGAACTTTTAAAGGAGTGTTGGTAGGGAGCAACAAGTTGACCTGAAATTTTGACTTTTGGGGAGTAAAATAGCAAATCTGCACTACCTGGAGAATGGAGTTTAAACTATCATATGCTGTTGAGGGAAAGAGAGTTTACTTGGCCTCCTCAAAAGTTTCAATTTGATCCCCTAAGCCAGTGGTTCTCAAACTGTCATATGCATACCCCTTTGGGGCATGCACAATTTTTTAGGGGGTACACAGCCAGCCAACAAAAAATAAAACAACTCTTTAGCTCTAAGACTGGCAATTTTATTTATATTTTAGCTATAGTTTACTTAGTAATAGTAACTGAGAAGGGGTACCTAAAATGTTTTGTGGGTAAAAAGGGGCACAGTGCCTTAATAAGTTTGAGAACCACTACCCTAAACAATTCCCAAGATATCTGAATAGCTTGCTCACATAACCTGGCAACACAGTGAATTTTGTTTGCTAACCTAACTGTAAATAGAGACATACTGCTTAAATGTGAATAGGTTGGGGGAAAACATTACATGAAAGGTGCATGGCTCTTTGCGATGGGCATACAGAGGAGGGGGGGGGGGGCAACTGCCCCCCCCCCTAGAACTTCAAATTTACACTAGATATGGCTGAAAAAGCAGTTGAAAAAAGGTATATGGCTAAAAAGAAGTTGATAAAAGATAGATGGTTGAAAAAGCTGAAAATAAACTGCTGGAATGACAGAATAAAAGTCAAACAAGAAGCAAATATTCATAATGTCTTGGAAAGAGTTAGTTCTAGTCAAAGAACATTGATTAATGCTGAATCTTAATGATGATTCATGATTTTTGGTGATTACTTATCAATAAAGATTTCATAGGTATGATGTAAGGTTTTGTGAACTGCCAATATAGCCTCAGCCCCCATCCTTCATCAAAGAATTGGCTGCCCCCCCCCCCCTAGAGAAGAAGCTATGTAAACCTATGCTCTTTACTAAGACAAAGGTGGTACATTTCCTCAAATACAAGGTGAGCACACAAACGAGCCAAACAGTAAGCAAAATATAGCTTACCTATATTTTGGTATAAGGTCTGGATCCTACAACCCCCTTGGTTATACCTTTGACATTAGGGTTGAGGAAAAATATTTAAGACAAAATCCTACAATGACAAAATAATATAAAATGTATAAAAATAGGATCAACAGTACAATACCTGTATAGCAACTCCAGGTCTCACAAATCTGACTGGTTGGTGTATTCTGTGCATATATATTTTGTCTAAAAAATTAAGAAATAATTATGTTTCCAGAATATTCCATAGCATCTATGTAAATATATTTGTTAGCAGTTTACTTCTCAAAATACTTAGGACTAATCAAGCACATTTTCTTTGGTAAATATCTACCAAATCATATTATTGACTTATGCATAAAGTGAATATACCACTTGATGCCTTTTTTTATGCTGATTATGCTGATCCCTGGTGTGGTCAGTTTCTTAGTTTTGGACGCGGGTCAGTGGTGTGACCCTGTAAGCTTAGCCAGAGTCAACCCAGCTCTAAATGGGTACCTGGAGAAATCTGGGGAAGGTAAACAGGAAGGGTTTGCGAAAGCATAGGTTGGCTGGCCCCCAGCCCCCATTGCACTTCCTGGCTGAAGGGCCACGAAACGGAGATCAGCACCGCCGGTTTGGACCTTAAGGGTCTAGTGCTGCATCCTTTACCTTTTTACCTATATATGCCAACTCAGGGTATATATTTCTACATTAGGGGGGTGGGGGCAAATTTTGTTTCTGATGTAAATGGGAGGTAAGTTTAAACTTTACCTCCACCCCCCCCCCCCTAATGTAGAAATATATACCCTGAATTGGCATATATAGGGGGGGGGGCTGAAATTCATTTCCAATAGAAATGATTATTATATTTGTAATCAGCATAAAAAAAGGCATTGAGTGGTATATTCACTTTATGTGTAAGTCAATAATATGATTTGGTAGATATTTACCTTTTCTTTAACAGACAGATTAAAACAGCTGGGATGAAAAAACAGCCTTTTTTCATGTTTGTCTTCTTTTTCAGAAGAAAATCAGGAAGAAAGTCAAGATAAAAACTGATATCCTATAAAAAAATTTCACAGCAAATTCAAGAAGAAATATAAGGTTTTCCACTTACTTTTTGCAGTATTCAAAATTGAGAAAGAAAGACCTGCACTGATTACATCCTTAAACTCTTCACTGCTGACAAATATACCATTAATAAGCTGTTTTTCATCATAACAATAAACAGCCAACTATTTACAAGGTTTATAATTGAATAATAAGAGTTGGCAAAGCTGATATGAAGCTTTATTCTTCAATAGTGATTAAAAACACACAAAAGATTTTTGTAGATCAGACTGTCTTAGAAGGAAATCATTTTTTCTTATAATGAGGATACTAAAGTAATATAAATACAAGAGAGGGAACACAACCTTTGAAGTGGCAGTGTATGCTCATGAGCTAACACATGAAGCTTTTGAACCTCCTGCAGAAACCTACAAGGAATAGTATGATACTAAGTAAACATAGGAAAAAATTATTTCTAATGCTTAGATACACTTTTAAAAACAAACATTTAAAACTGTTTCTTATGGAAATAAGCTAGGTTTTAAGAGCAAAGTTATATTCAAATTGAACCAAACAAGGAACAAATATTTAAAGGGTATTTTTTCTAAGAATTTGAACTGTTTGATCTTGTAAATTGGAGGAAGAAGGATTTGCAACCAGTATTTGAAAAGAATTGCTTCTATATTGCCATAATATTTTATTTCAGGGAATTGTCAGGCATCAATGCACATAGACACAATCCTTAATGGTGAGAGTATCAGAGTATTTCCCCTTGGGAGGGAGAGAGGGTAGAGAAGTGATAAAAAAAAGGTTTTAGGCAACTATTTCTAATTTTTCAATGGGAAGGGTTTTTTGATCCTATCCTTGAAGAAAAGGAGGTGGTTTTCATCTATCCCTCTTGCTTGTAGTAGGCCTATGTTACCAGATGTCTGAAATGTGGCAGTGATTTCATGTTTAGCCTTGGCTAACTTTGCTGGATAAGATGATGCAGCCAAATTTTTTTTTCAAATTGGCATTATCAAGGAACTGTTGATGAGTATTAAATAAAAAATCAAGTCAACAGAATCAAAAAACAATGTATACAGACCAGGATTACTCTATATCTAAAAATTCAGAGGTTACAGGTAGCTGGGGTGTACTTAGGCCTATTATATTTGTCACTTTTGTTTAATTATTTTTATCAATTTTGCACCAAGACTAGCAAAAATATTCACTTTTGTAGCAACAAATTCTTGAGCCAAGGTGATTCAATTTAGAGACACTAAATCTGGTTAATAATTATTAATCAGTTTGTAGAATACCCATATCTGTTTGTAGATTCATAGCCTAGATTATAATCAGCAAAATGCACAGGCTGGGGCTGTTACAGTTTATTTATAAAATAGGTATCTAGGCAAACAGATACCAGTAGCTTATTTGACTTACAAATTTTAACATTATTAAACTTGCCAAAAAGAGGAAAACCAGGCTACCCTATGGAAGTTGAAACAGGAGCAAAATAAATTGTTTGAGCTTGAATGTCACAATATAATTTAAGGAGTTAATGCATTCCATTATCAAATTTTCCTTAAAAAATTAACCTCGTAAGTTAAAATATGACTAACCTTTCTTCTCTTCTTGATCCATGTCCTTTTGATTATTTTTCTTCGATTCCAGAAATTTTATTCATGAATTATTTCATTTAAATCAAGCGCTCTTAAAAAGTACATATAGCAAATGAAATCCTTAAGAGCTATTTCTAAAGTTTCAGTTAAAGGGCTCGGCACATGTAGCTGATTCGAGAACCGATTTCAGCAAGGGTGTATTCCACGTCGGGTAATTCTAATTAGTGATGCTAAGAGGCGGGTTTAGTGACGTTTTTCGGTGATTAATCATCATTAATTATGTTCTAGACAAAAGAATGTACTAGGACTTTAGAGCTTTAGGCGTGTAATTAATCGTATTTAATGATTATCGTAAATTAGTCCCCGAAAAACGTCACTAAGCCCCGCCTCTTAGCATGATTAATTATAATCAATCGACATGGAATACACCCTTGCTGAAATCGGTTCCCGAAATCAGCTACGTGTACCTAGCCCTTAACTTAAAACTATTAAAATCTTTATGAGTAGGCCTAAATGAAAGCATTAGATTGACATCACAGTCTCTAAACATACCGGAGGTTCTTTGCATGTAGATGTAGAATTGGTATGGATCCAGAACAAATTCTTCGAGGACCCTGAATATTTAATTTTAATGGGTGAGCGAAACACTTAGTACCATAAACTAATGCGCATTTGAACAAAGAACGAGTGAATTTTCCGAATATAAAACGGCAACATTTTTGTGAATCACATTTAAGACCCCATATTGATCATTGGCTCATTGTATATGGTGCTTGTGCAAAGTCCCAGATGCAAAAATTGAAACAATTCAAAATGATATAATCTGCCTCGCATTTGGTTTAAGGAAACCAACAAGTACTAATTTTCTGCTTACTGAGTGTGGATTATCTACAGTAAATGAAAGACGAAGATTTCTTTTAATAAATTGTCTGACCAAATTTGAAGCCAATAGCTCGCATACCCTGCATAACGGGTTAAGAAGTCCATCCATCTATAGAGGCATTGCAAATGAATTTGCCAGTACCCAGAAGAAACTCCCGGTGCCAGCAAAGTCCATTGCACCTATTCCCCCCCCCCCATGGAGTTGGTCAATCCCCATAATAAATACTAATTTCTCAAAGTGGATTAAAGAACTTATCCCCATTGCTTTCATCCAGAAAAATTCAACTGAATTTAAGACAATTATGTATAAAAACCACTTCCACATTTCTGTTGATGGGTAGAAAATGAATTAGAAGGTGGAAAGTGAAGCTTTTCTTTAACCCCTTAAAAATGCAATGGGTGAGAGAATGTATGATTATGTGTCTATGATGTCTGCAGAGTTAAATGCCATAATCATGGCCTTAGAGCACCTTATGAATAATCAACCTTTGATTCCTAATTTATAAAATATTATGGTTTATTTTGACTCTTTGTCAAGGCTAATGCTGCTGTACTCAGCTTATAAGTGTAAAATAGATATAGAAACATTATATTGTCTTAGCATTATTGAAACTTTTGCTTCAAGACGCCACTCAGGTATAACAGGTAACCATCATGCGGATGAAGTTGCAATAAATGCTTCAAATTTTGTCTAGCCTAGTAGGAGACCAATCTCCATTGGAGACATATATCGCTGGAGATTAGCATAGGTAATGTTAAATAAGAATAAACCAAATTTTTCTCCCTTCCCCAATAAGCACCTTTCTAAATTTATCATAACATCCAGACTGTCTCAAATGGTTTAATTTTCATGCGGCTTTATATCAGTTTCCTAATTCAAGTGGTTCAATTCCCTCATCCCCTGTTTGCAGACATTGCAATATTAAAAATGAAACAATTGACTATTGCCTATTTGAATGTAATATGCTGACGTCTACGCAGTATATCCGGCAATATAAACTGTTAAAGTGCTTCAAACTCCACAAAATCTCCCTATCAGCTAGGAGTGTAGCTGACCACAGCTGCACACAGAGCGCGGAACTCAACGTATATCCTCTGATATTTCATCACCTAGAATCAAAAGAGTTGCTGAAAGATAGTTAAGCAGCTTCAAGATAAACAAGGTGCAACCAGGGCACTAGCTCATTTGAACTCCCAGAATGAGTCGAAAGGAAAAGGGCTGAATGGCTATCGACTGAAAAGCCCAAGTCTTCTAAAACAGAACAAGAGGCCATTTTAACCTATAGAAGAAGCGTTTTCAGATTAGCCCTTGAAGTTTTGCTACGCAACACCGCAAACATTTAACTTATCTCCTTCCTTTAAAATTTTTTGGTCGTCATGTCTGTGCAAAAACTGTTCGCTCTTTATACGCTCAAAAGAACTGTTCCGTGAAGAAAAAATCTTTAGCTTTCTATGTATGGTTCACTTAACAGTTCCATCCTACAAGCCGAAATTGCTCCCTCAGCTTGAATTCCTCCGCAAGCATCTAGTTGACCCATTACAAATGACCTCTTGTAGCTGTCTTTCCTTTGTTTGCATCAAAATCCCAAAAATGAATGGTTTGCTCATTTTAAGACCAAATTATTTACAACTGGTCCCGTCCTAGAAACAAAATTTGAATAAGAATCTGACGGTAGCCTTAATTTCCATGCATTACGACTTTTTGTTTCTTGCTATTTTTTTCAGAAAAGCGATTAACCACCTAAAGCCAAAAATGTCCCGCATAATTTCTATGTGCCCTCTTTACCGTTAGAACCTAGCTTTATCATGCATCTTGCATTAATTGGTTTCCGTGTTTCCGAGGTAGCTAGCAACCTAGTAAGAGGCGACCACGTCCAATGTTAAGAAATACAATAGCCCATAACCCCTAAAAATAGAATAATATCAGAATAAAAATTACATGATTAGAACCTCCATGTCTGAAACCCCTATATACGGAACTTTTTGTCCCTTGGCTTGAACAATAAAGGAAATATATTGGCTGCAAAATCAAGAAAAGTGGCAGCTACTACAGCATCCTGCCTAAACAGCATTTTTTTTTCTTTTATCTTCCACAGATAGCTTGGCACGGGAACATCGTGCAGAGTTGTTCAATGGCTCATTTTAAAGAAAATTAATGGGGTTAAATACTTTTTGCAATTAAAACAAATAATCTTTAAAAAAGAATTAATTTTTCTACGAAAAACTGCATATTTCATGTTAAAGACTGAGCACTGACGTCATAATCGTAGGTTGTAGCCAGGTCGTCTCTTACTATTCCAAATAACAAAAAGCCATAGGCTGTTTCCTGTTTGTAACTTCACATCAAACGAAGAACAGATCAGATCAGACCGAGAACAGACCAGATCAGACCGATAACAGATCAGATCAGACCGAAAACAGATCAGATCAGATCAAAAAGTTCGTGGTAATGAACTGCATAGCAAGAGCGACTCGTTTCAATAGTAACTGAAACTGTAAAAAATGGAATTTTAATATCAATAGATACATCAAAAGAATTGGATTTTTATGCTGACTTTAAATATTTATGTATCATCAAGTTTAGTCATTTCCATCAAAAGTTACGAGCCTGAGAAAATTTGCTCTATTTTCAAAAAAAGGAGAAAACAACCCTTGAAAGTCATAGAATCTTAGTGAAAATCAAACTATCAGTTTCAGCGTATCAGAAAACCTTACTGTAGAGGTTCGAAGCTCCTATCTGCAAAAATGTGGAATTTGTTTTTTTTTTTGCCAAAAGAAAGATGACGGATGCGTGTTTATTTGTTTCATTCTTTTTCTTTTCCCCAGGGGTGATCATATCGACCCAGTGGTCCTAGAATGTCGCGAGAGAACTCATTCAAATGGAAATTAAAAATTATAGTGCCTTGTTTAATCAAAAAACAAAAAAAAAATTAAAAATAGAATCACTTTTTACGAAAAAACTGCATTTTTCATGTTTTTTCATACTGAAGTCTGTTCAAAGATATTTGGTTTTTGGAAACAAGTCTGAATTTTAACACCAATTGTCTACTAATAACCATATATGACGTAATAAGTGACATGACGTAATATCTAACACCGATTGTGTACTAATAACCATGTATGACGTAATGAATGACGTGACGTAGAAATTGAAAATCAATCTTTATTTTATTTTAGTTTTCAGTTCAGAATTACAATAAAGGACGAACCTTATCCCATAAAAACAGAAATAAGAGCATCCCAGTTGCAGCGCTAACGGTACCTAGCAACCTAGGTATTGCATAATCCGAGTTTCAGCGGTATCCGGATTGCAGTGGTGGCTAGCAACCTAGTAAGAGACGACAAAGCCCCAAATTAAAATAACCCATAACTCCTAAAAATTAAATCAGACCAAAACAAGATGTACACTATTAGAACCGTCTTGTTTGAAACCCCTATATAGGAAACTTATCGTCCCTTGGCTTGAACAATCAAACAGTTCGTGGTAACGAACTGTATAGTAAAGAGCGACTCGTCTCATTAGTAATTGAAACTCTAAAACACGGAATTTTGATATCAATATATATATATATATTATATATATATATATATATATATATATATATATATATATATATATATATATATATATATATATATATATATATATATATATATATATATATATATATATAGATATATATATATATATATAATATATATATATATATATATATATATATATATATATAATATATATATATATATATATATATATATATATATATATATATATATATATATATATATGTATAAATATACTACTACTACTAACAACAACTCACCGCAGCACCAAGCCGCCTGAGGCCAACACAGCTACGCATGCTCCTCCTCCACCCCAATCTATTCAAAGCCTCCCTTTTTACACCCGCCCACGAAGTCCCCATTTCCTTTAAATCTTTCTTTATGACGTCCTCCCACACCAGACGGGGACGACCTGCTTTCCGTTTAGTCCTAGATGGCTGGCCGAAAAGAACAATCTTCGGCAATCTGTCATCCTTCATCCGCAAAACGTGCCCTAACCACCTCAACCTTTCTTTCATTATAGCCCTAGAGAGCGGTATTGAACCACATTTTTCGTATAGCCTATTTTTTGAAATACGGTCAGTCAGTCGGGTACCCAGAACAATCCTTAAGCAATTTCTCTGGAAAACATCTAGCAAATCTTCATCCGCTTTTCGGAGCGTCCATGCTTCAGAGCCATATTTGACCACTGTCATCACTGTAGCTTCTAATATTCTAATCTTGGTTTGCAGACTTATCTTCCTATTCTTTCACACTTTTTTTAACTGTGAAAAAACACCCTGAGCCTTGGCTATTCTATTTTTAACATCTTCACTGCTCCCACCATCTTTACTAATAATACTACCAAGGTAAGTGAAGCTGCCCACCTGATCAATCTTTTCATGACCCAACGTCACCTTTTCATCTTCACTTATTCCTAGCGTTAGTGACTTAGTCTTCCTAACATTAATTTTCAAACCAATTCTAGCACCCTGAACTCGCAAAACCTCTAAAACTTCATTCATTTTGCTCACACTTTCATCTAGGATGCTTAAATCATCAGCATAATCCAAGTCCAGGAGACTTTTTCTTACCCATTTGATTCCGTGGTCTCCCATTGCCTTTCCTGTGCTCCTTAAAACAAAGTACATCAAATAATCCATATAAAGGGGGATAAAACACAACCTTGCTTAACTCCTGATTTAATACAAAACCAGCTGCTAACCTCATTTCCTACTTTAACCGCAGCAGTGTTTTTCTCGTACATAGCACTAATCACTTTAATGTATTTGTCTGGTATACCATACAAGGATAAAACCTTTACTAAAGCTCTTCTATCAACTGAATCGAATGCTTGCTCATAATCTATAAAACTGAGGACCAAAGGTGTTTGAAAACTCAGGCACTTCTCAATTATTAGCCTAAGAGTGAAAATTTGGTCGACACATCCTCTACCTTTTCTAAAACCGCACTGCTCTTCTCTTAAAACTTTGTCTACGGCATTTCTCAGTCTAAAAAGTATCATATTACTAAGTAATTTGCTACCTACAGAGACCAGACTAATGCCTCGATAATTACCACACTCACTTTTATCACCTTTCTTATAAAGTGGCTTTATTAAGGTTTTCCTAAGATCGTTAGGTACTTCCCCTTTTTCAAAAATCATGTTCATAATCTTCAATAACTTATTTCTAACCTCAGAGCCACCATATTTAAGAAACTCATTTACCACCCTATCAGCTCCTGGAGCCTTATTATTCTTAATCCTTTTAGTACTGTTGCTAATTCCTCCTCACATAACAAATCTTCCTTCACATCCAAGGTATCACAAACTTTTTCATTTTCCTCTATATTTGTTCCTGCAACTCTATCTCGGTTAAGCAAGTTCTCAAAATGTTCGGCCCATCTCGCTTTAGTTTTTTTCCTTATCGCTAATTGCGACCCCATTCCTATCTTTAACTGGGACAAGTCCGGATTGACTACTCCCTCTCAATTTGTTAACGTGCCAGTACAATATTTTACTATTATGCCGTCTAGCTATATATATATATATATATATATATATATATATATATATATATATATAATATATATATATATATATATATATATATATATATATATATATATATATATATATATATATATATATATATATATATATATATATATATATATATATAATATATATATATATATATATATATATATATATATATATATATATACATATATATATATATATATATATATATTATATATATATATATATATATATATATATATATATATATATATATATATATATATATATATATAGATATATATATATATATATATATATATATATATATATATATATATATATATATATATATATATATATATATATATATATATATATATATAATATATATATATATATATATATATATATATATATATATATATATATATATATATATATATATATATATATATATATATCAAAATAATTGGATTTTTATGCTGATTTAAGTACATAAGTTTCAACAAGTTTAACTTTACCCCTAATAAGTGACGAGCCTGAGAAAATTTGCCTTATTTTCGAAAAAGGGGAAAATACCTCATAAAAATCATATAATCTTTATGAAATCACGCCATCAGAGAATCTTACTGTAGAGGTTTCAAGCTCCTATAATCATCAAGTACCTCTTTTTCAAACAGTTCGTGGTAACGAACTGTAAGTAAGGAGCGACCCGGCTCAATGGTAACCGAAACTCTAAAAAACAGATTTTGATACCAATAGATACATCAAAAGAATCAGATTTTAATTCTGATTTCAAATATATAAGTTTCATTAAGTTTAATCTTACCCATCAAAAGTTACGTGCCTGAGAAAATTTGGCTGATTTTCGAAAAAAGGGGGAAAGACCCCCTAAAAGTTATAGAACCTTAATGAAAATCACACCATCATATTCAGCGTATCAGAGAACCCTACTGTAGAGGTTTCAAGCTCCTATCTACAAAAATGTGGAATTTTCCATTTTTTGCCAGAAGAAAGATCACGGATGCGTGTTTATTTGTTTGTTTGTTTGTTTTTTTTTCCCCAGGCGTGATCGTATCGACCCAGTGGTCCTAGAATATCGTGGGAGGGCTCATTGGAACGGAAATTAAAAGTTCTAGTGCCCTTTTTAAGTGACCAAAAAAAATGGAGGGCAACTAGGCCCCCTCCCACGCTCATTTTTTCCCAAAGTCACCCGATCAAAATTTTGAGATAGCCATTTTGTTCAGCATGGTCGAAAATATGATAAAAATGTCTTTTAGGATGACTTGATCCCCCAAAGTCCCCAGGGGGAGGGCTGAAAGTTATGAACTTTACTCAATGTTAACATATAGTATTGGTTATTGGGAAGTATACAGACTTTTTCAGAGGAGATTTTTTCTGGTAGGTGGGGGAAGGAGAGGGTCGGGGGCTATATGGAAGGATCTTTCCATGAAGGAAGTTTTCATGGGGGAAGGGAAATTGCTATGAAGGGGGCGCCGGATTTCCCAGCATTATTAAAGAAAAGGATCAGGAATTAAATAAAAAAAAACAAGTTTTTCAACTGATCAACTGATTGTGATTAAGAGGTCATTTTTAAAGAACTGGAAAAAAAATTCGAACTATAGTTTAAAGAGCAGGGTATTGACTAGGGGGCGAACCCCCTAATGTACGTGTTAAAAATTTATGAATATAGAAGTTCGTTACGTAAGTTAATTCTAAGTTACGTATATTTATTACTAATAAAAACGTTCGTAAATAAAATTAAACAAGTTTCGAGAAAGCCATTTAACCAAATATAATATGCAAATTTTGTTTTAATTATTCATGTACGGTGAGCCAAAATCAAAACCTGCATTAATTCAAAAACGTTCAAAAATTAAATAAAAAAAACAAGTTTTTTTAACTGAAAGTAAGGAACGACGTTAAAACTTAAAACGAACAGAATTATTCCGTATATGAAGGGGGCTGTCCCCTCCTCAACGCCTCGCTCTTTACGCTAAAGTTTGACTTTCTCACAACTCTATTTTTTTAAACAATAAAAAAACTTTAGCGTAAAGAGCGAGGCGTTGAGGAGGGGACAGCCCCCTTCATATACGGAATAATTTCTGTTCGTTTTAAGTTTTAACGTCGTTCCTTACTTTCAGTTAAAAAAAACTTGTTTTTTTTATTTAATTTATCAAAGAGGCAATAAGACCAATGCTTATCGAACATTGTGAAGGGTAGGATAAATTTGTCCATGAAAATATAAAAAGGCCATTTTCAAAATTGTCGCTGGTGTCCAAGTAATTACACCAGCTCAAGTAGAGTGAAAAGAGAACAGTTTCTATATTTTTGAAAAAAAATGAGGTTTTGAATCAACAAGGGAAAAAAAATTAAAAAGAAAAAGCAAATTTTTCGATTAGATCACCGGTGACCGATTTTTGGTGATTGGTGTATAAACCAGTGATACAAATTCCGGAAAATACAGGGAGAAAGAAATAAATTTGTTATATTCTCTGCATAAAGATGCAAAAAAGGTATTTTTCAAAATTTCATGGGTAATTTTTGCTTGAGGAAAAAAAAAACGTCAACCTAAAGGTATTTTTCCACATCTAGGAGGGTAACTTTCCACCTTCTTGTAGGTGCGCCTGTATAGAACATGGTAAAGAAACAAAACAATTATTAATTACGAAGATAAGGAGTATTATAATTCTAGTGATTTCTATTCAATTATCTTATGACTTATGTGCTAATTTAGTGATTTATTTTCCAAGAATCTAGTGAGTTTTATTTTCACCGAGTGGCAACCCTGCTTGGTGATGGAGTTAGTACTAAAGCCGCGTCTACATTCGGCGTTTTCTGGAAATCTGGGACGAAAAACTACAAACTGGGTTGTGAAGACTGTAAAGGGCTAGGCACACGTAGCTGATTCCGGGAACCGATTTCAGCAAGGGTGTATTCCACGTCGATTGATTATAATTAATGATGCTAAGAGGCGGGGCTTAGTGACGTTTTTCGGTCATTAATCATCATTAATTACGTTCTAGACAAGGAATGTACTAGGGATTTAGAGCTTTAGGCATGTAATTAATCGTATTTAATGATTATCGTAAATTAATCGTAATCAATTATGATTAATCACCCTTGCTGAAATTGGTTCCTGAAATCAGCTACGTGTGCCTAGCCCTTAATGGTTAGCTTAAGCCACGTCTACATTCGGCGTTCTCTGGAAAACTGGGACGGAAACTGGAAAAATGGGTTGTGTAGACTGTAACTGCCTTTACATTCTTTTTTACAGCACAAAAAAGATGTCAAAAATGGGCCGGCATGTTAAAAATCGTGAAGTGAAGACGAGTTGTTCCGTTTTATCGGAGCCTATCCAAGCAGGTTTGCCATTGCCATGGATGTATCCATGGAAACATAGATTTTTCAACCCCTGCCAAGGATTTTGGAAACGCCATGGATTTCTATGGATTTTACAATAGAAACGTGGAATTTTAAAGAAAACATTGAGTTAAATTTTGACAGTTTATGATATGGATTTACAAGGTTTGTGTCAGCATTTTTGCTATGCAAACTTGCGTCTTTATTGTTATTTGAAGTCCGTAAATAAACCATTCCTGATTGGGATTGGAATACTGCTTGTAGAATGTAGAATGCATATATAATTTTTGTATTTTTATTTTCCAAATGTCGTGCATCGATTAAGTTCTGTTCAAGTCACAAGATCAGTCAGCTTTTCATTCTTGCGCACCACAGCACTTCTCTCAACAGAGAGGGAAATCACAAAAGCTTTCGATTCTTGTCACCTAGCGACAGAACGCCATTTATCTCCATGTTGCAAAACAGTCAAGTCGGGGCCCGAATCGGAATCCGTCTCTGTCAGAACCAAAAGTAAATAACTTTAACAAAAGAAGGAAACTCGAGCGCATCTAATCAGACTAGACCCGACACGTTTCTTCATGCAAACGTTTTCTTCCGACTGAATTGTCCATCTTTTCGCACTAAGAAATGAGCTGGAAGAAAACGGGTCTAGCTGGATTTGAGACCAGAATTGTGCCTATGGCAGTTTCCTACCTCTTTAACGGTTATTTACCTTTTGTCAGAACCTAGCTTTACTCTTGGTTCCCACAGATGGAATCTTACGGTTTCTCCCTATTGACGGAATATTCTACATTTTGTTGGTTTGCGAGATACATTGAAACACTCCAGCACATTTGACGGACTATCACATGAAAAAAAGTGCAAACCGTGCGCTTTCGCGTTGCATTCATATGAACGAATATCTATATCATCGAAAAGCCGTACCTGCGAGCGACACGAAGCGTCGCTAGCGGCAAAATTTTTCGTACCTTTGGCAACAGTGCTTGCCAGGGATTTTTTTTCTTCGCCTGGTGTAAACCGTGGGGGTGGGCTGCCATGGACAAACCATGGATTTCTTTTTTATCCTTGCCAGGTATTTTTTTCTTGAGCTGGCTGCCACCCTGTAGTCAAGCAACAAATTTGAAAAGAATGCTATGGGACTTACGAAGAAAGATAAAGAAGCCTGTAAAGTCTCTCAGAAATGATTAAATGAAAAAACTCTATTACTAATTGATGTTTGGAAGGACAAATTTGAAGATTTACAGAAAAATAGGACTAAAAGTTCAAACTTATTTGGCCATGCCAGAGGAGTTATCAAAGGGAATTATATTATTCCCACAAAGAAAAGCTGCCACTCTTGGGAGACATCTGGCAGTCTTTAAGTCAGCTGATGAATTCCTGTGTACAAGTGCAACTCAAATATTTTGATCATATTTACATGCTTTTGTGCTGTCATATTTGGAAAGAGCACACAAAAAGCACTTTTGATCACATTAACATACTCTTTTGTATTCACTTTTAAAAAGAGCTTACAAAAAGCACATTGAACTTTAATAGAACTTTGAGCTCTTGGCTATCTTACTGTTACAAATTTCCTAGCATGTCCTAAATGACTGATTAGGAAAAGCAAAAATTATAAAGCAGTCACTGCCAAACAAAGCATGATAGTCTAGCTGCTAGGTCCCTTTGTGAAAGATTGCTAAGATTTTATTAAAGTTATTTGATTGAATTAAAATTTTATTTTTTTGTATTCATATCTGAGAAGACAAAAAAAGACAGATTGACCTGTCACAAGATTTGAGTTCTAGGCTATCTTACAGTTAAAATTCCTCAGCATGTATTGACTGATTACTTACTTACTTACTTAAAGCTCTTGCTCGGCAGCGTCGCCAGCGTAGAGGGGAACCAGTCGTCAGTGCCGTCAGTCTTCTCCAGAGTGGTCGGTTCAGGGCGAGGGTTGTCACTTCAGCCGGGTTGATGTTTCTGGAGGCGAGCCGATCACGGATGACGTCCGCCCATCTGGTGCTCGGTCTTCCCCTAGGACGCCTCCAGCCGTTTGCAGCTGGGTCGAAATCGAAGATGAGTCGGGCGGGTGTTTGGGCAGGCAGACGGAGCAGATGACCATACCAACGCAGCGAGCGAGACTCAAGCTGCTCGGACAGGGGTGGGAGTTTGAAGGACTGAGGATTTCCGAATTTCGTACCCTGTCGGGCCATCGGGAGCCTTCGATTTTTCGGAGGTGTTTCGTCTGGATGGCATCTACCTTCAGCGTCTGTGTCTGAGTCAGCTACCAAGTCTCAGCAAAATAGAGCATAACGCTGGCAACCGAAGCAGAATATATTCGTGCTTTGGTGAGACGGCTGATCTGGGTTTATGGAAGACTGTTTTTAGAAGGCGACCGAAGACAGAGGTTGCTTTTGCCGCTCTTGCTGATATGTTCGGCATCTAGGCTTCCGTTTGAGCAGACAATTGAACCAAGGTAGGTAAACTGCTTGACTACCTCTACAGTCTGGCCACAAATTTCCACAGATGAAAGGGGGTTGGACGGCTTTTTCTCAACGGGCATTATCTTGGTCTTCGACCAATTTATTTTCAGACCGAATTTCTCAGCGGCAGAGGCCAGTGTTTCCAGTGTAGTTTTGAGGTCACTAATGTTTTCGCATATTAGCGCCACGTCGTCGGCAAAGTCGACGTCTGAAAGAACTCTTCCAGCAAAGTCTATGCTAAACGGCTGCACCTGCTGTGTTTTATTCAGGATGTGGTCTATTACACAGTTAAAGAGCTCAGGTGCAGCGGCACATCCTTGGCGGACACCATTTTTAATTTGAAATATCCAGAAGGCCGTCCATTTACGATCACCGCACTTTCAGTGTTATTATACAGCTCTTTGAGGAGACGGACGATTTTCGTGGGTACGCCAGCAGACTGGAGGATTAGCCATAGTGACTGCCTATCGACAGTGTCGAAGGCAGATCGAAAATCTACAAAGGCAATGTACGCCTTCCTCTTATATTCAAGAGTTTTCTCTACTAGCTGTCTAATCGTATGGATTTGCTCGGTGGTGGACCTGCCTGGCATGAAGCCAGCTTGCTGGGGGCGACGCAGGGCATGGAGGTATCTTGTTGCCCGTTTGAGAAGCAGCATAGCGAAGAGCTTTCCAGGAACTGAGAGTAAAGTTATGCCACGATAATTGATACATTCTGCTTTGCTCCCCTTCCTCTTGTAGATTGGCACAAGTAGGCCCTTCTTCCAGTCTGAGGGGATTTTTTCAGAGTGCCACACAAGGTTAAACAGCATTTGTAGCCAGAGGATCATGGCTGGACCCCCATTTTTAAGGAATTCTGATGTTAGGCCACATATTCCTGGCGCTTTGTTATTCTTTAGCTTGCGGGTGGCAGCTTTTATCTCCTCCGCTGTAAATTCAGGACCATCAGGAGCAGGTAGGGTAGTAGCCGCAGCAGCTGCTAGCTCATGGTCCGTCTGGTCTGGTGGATCTGAGTTTAGCAGTTTCTCAAAGTGGTCCTCCCACTGGCGGAGGCATTGTGATTGGTCGTAGATATTCTCACCGCTAGCGCTTCGAAGGTATGGCGTAGTTTGAGTGTGCTGACCTGACAGCTCACGAAGAATCTTGTAGGTGGCTCCACTGTCCTTTTTCTTGGCGGCCTCTTGCAGTTCGGATGCCTTGCTGTCAATAAAAGCCTTGCGGTCTTTATGCACATGGAATTGCGCTCTTTGTTTAGCAGTCCTGTATGTAGTCAAGTCCCCGCCAAGACGTGCTTCTCGCCTGAGCTCTATGATGGCAAGGGAGTGATTACTGATCCAGTCCTTTTTCTTCCGTTGCCTCATTCCAACAACGTCAGTTGCTGCCGCAAGAGTGTTCTCTTTGAAGGACTTCCATGCAACTTCACTATCATCGCATTGGCCAAGGACCTCAAATCTGTTGGATATCACCACATGGTACCGCTCAGCCAGAGCGGGGTCCTGTTGTATGCGACCGGCATCAATTTCCGAGAAGACTGGCTGTTCTTCATAGCTTTGAGGCGGAGCTTAATTTTGGCTGCTACCAGCCGGTGGTCGGTGTTTCCCGAGCTCGGCGCCACGGTAGGTGCGGCAATTCTGGACAGACGACAGCCATCGTCGACGTAAGATGATGTAGTCGAGCATCTTCTTTGTTGATCCATCATTGCTATACCAGGTGTACTTGGCTATATTTGGTCTCTGGAACCATGTGTTCGCAATCGTTAGATTGTGGGCCAGACAACAATTCAGCAGCCTCTCTCCATTATCGTTTAGGCTATCCACTGTAACAGGTCCAACAGCGAGATCCCACAGGCCTGATTCGTTTGAAACACTTGCATTCATGTCTCCTAGGAGGAGGAGGTAGTCATGGGGAGGTACAGAAGATAGTTCAGAACTAAGCAGGTTATAGAAATCGTCTTTGTCTTCTTCATCAGCGTCGTTTGTGGGGGCATAGCACGTAATGACAGTTATTTTGCCGTGCTTCCCATCCAGTCTTGCGGTCAGGAGTCTAGGCGATACTGGTTTGAATGACAGGAGGGCCCTACGTGCAGCACTGTTCAGTACTAGGCCAACGCCTCCTCTTTTTTGGCTACCGCCAGACCACAGCAATGTGCGTCCTTCACCTATGTCCTCTTCACCATGTCCAGGGAGGTGCGTTTCGGTGACTCCAGCTATTGTGACTTTATATTTTTTTAGTTCTTTTGCTAAAAGAAGCTTCGAACCGGGTTGGTTCAGCGTCAGGACGTTCCAGGTGGCCACATTGGTGCTACCTTGGTCAACGATGTTCAGACGGGATTTTCTTTGGGCGGTCCGAGGTCGATACGGGGTTTGAGATGATATATCCGAGGCTGAATTTCTGGTTCCATTCGTAGCAATAGAAGTTTCAGGAGGAGGGCTGCCAACCCAACCGTCCCTAGATGCATTTGGTTCTCTGGTGGCTAGCCAGGTATCCAGAGGCACGTGGATACCTGATGCCATCATTACTTTTTTGAATTGAAAACAAATCCTTGAACTACTTAACTACTTGAACTGCTTAAAATGACCATGAAAGGCACCTTTCCCATCAAGGGATGTAGCTCAGGGGAAAGGTTGGGGTCCCAAGCCCAATATTCCAAGGTGTCTGTGCACAGTGCCAACCCATCAAAACTTCTTTTATGTTTTTAGCTTAATTTAGTATATGTGTCTTCATTTGTAGACACACAGGATGATTTTCTGCTAACATTCTTAACAACCCATGTCCAAACTCAAAACCCAAGCTGTGTCTCTGCTCCCATTAGCAGTGAAATTCATGCCAAATACCAGCCTTATGACATCATGACTGTGAGTCTTCTTATCAGCCAACCTTGAATATCAAAAATTACATACATCATGTTAAAGTAGGAATCTTTTGTCCATGTTTATGAAAAATTAATGTTAATAGAAGTATTTGTCCAAGAATAGACACTGTTTGAGCACTGAGGCCTTACCCAAAGCTGATTATAATTTCTCAATTTGACTATTGTTTGACTTAACTATGTTTGTTGTAAACTATAAAATCTGATATATATTTCAGTCTTTACAAAAGAATGTTAGGGTACAAAACAAACAGTTGCTTTTTTGGGGAGTTTTGGTACGGTAATTTCTTTTCATTTTGGGCCTTTTCCACTTATTGACAGTGATTTCTGCTCTTTTTCAGGTTTAACCAACATTTGAATTTTTTACTAGTTATCTTAGATTTATTTAGCTGTTTGGCATTCTTTGAAACCCTTCTTTTGTGGATGGTTTTTCTATTTGAATTAATGCACAAAAAAGTATGGGTTTTCCGAAAAACACAAGAAAAACTTTGTTTCTCAGAATGACTTGAATCTAACACCCACAAGTTCCCAGGCCAAAAGATTCTCATGCAAAAAAAAAAAAAAAAAAAAAAAAAACTAGAGATAAATTAGGTTGGGACTCTGGCCCCCTAAGAGCATAGGGAATTGTTTTTATCTATGGGCCCAAAATTATATGTGAAATTCTTCCTTAGGGCAAATGAACTCTAACCTGGTCATTAGTGATCTTTGTATACAAGTAGTCATCATTCTAGAGCTCTACAAGGAGAAATCATTAGATTGCTCCTAGCTGCAATTTAAGGTAAAGACTGAAAAGCAAGGTTTGTACAAAAACATGGCTGTAATAGACCATTAGCCTAAACAAGTTTCTGAATGGCTTAAAGCTTTACACAATAAGTGAATTCATTTTTTTTCTTTTGAATGGTAAACAAATTGACGATAGTATATCCAGATCTTGACAATCTGTCCTTGCTAGAGACATGCTATTGATTTATGCATTCTCCTCATACAGTATGATTTTCTTTGAGTAAACTAGATGTTGGCTTGGTTCCAACATATTCAGTTACTTGCATTGAGGTATATGCAATCACGCACTGCTAGTACTGGTCTAGTGCTACTGAATTACTACTCCAAAAGACCTGAGCACTACTAGCATTGCTGAAGGCAACTGCCAATAGTACAATTGTTTGATTGCAAGGCCATAACCTGGAATGATAAGGGTAGTAGAGGAAGCCCAAAAGGCAAATTTTGAATAACACAATGAACAGCACTTACATTGTCCCTGAATACATAGTAAAATTCTCAGGTTTTCTTGGAAATAAAATTTGGTTTAATGATTCCCAAAAATATCTTCCAAAAATTACTATTGCCCACCCACCCATTATATTCTAAGAAATCAAGCTTTTCTTTTCTAAGGAAAATGTGAATTACTGTGTAGTTACAGTGTGTAAAATTCTCATGGGAAACATTACCTTTCATTTCACATATTTGATTAAAAATCTTTAAAGTATGTTATATTAGATTATATATGTTATAATTTAATGTATTTTTTGGGGATGGCCTAGAACAACATTAAACCTGTCATTAAAGAAAATTTTCTTTAAAAAAGTACCAAGTTTGGAAAAATGTCTTAATATTTTTCTGGTTTATGTAAATATTTTTTTTTTGGAAATCCTGTTGTCTTTCAAGCATTTTAGAGAAGCTAAGCCACCAAAGCATTTTATAAAGAAGCTAACCCACCCATGGGTATATGGCTGCCACAAATGATTTTGCTACAATAAGCTGGTGGAAGACCATTAGAAAATAAAAAAAATTACTATTCAGAGATTAGGATATCAAAAAATTAAGCATTCAATGTGCTTGTTTGTATATCTTAAGTAAATACAAACCCTGCTGGAATTTTGTTGATAACAGTCTCACAATTAGTGTCTTTAAATAAAGTATATTGTAGATGGGATTGTAGTAAAAATTGTAATAAAAGTGACTTAGAGCAATTAGGTTATTTTTTAATATCTTTTTGTTATCTTTTAATTAGTTTTTTTTCTTTGGTCATGCTGGTTTTCAGTTTCCAACACATTCCCATAAAGTGCACTTTCTATTTTTCCACTTATTTTTTTCCAATGAAAAAAGTGCCTTTTTGATTAAAATAGCCCAAACAAGGTGTTTTTCAAAACCTAGGCAGGAGCAAAAATAAGGGGACAAGGACTTCCTTTCCCCTCAATTACTGCCATTAGAACTAGCACACAGGCTTCATCGCAGAGTGAAGTTTGAATGTTTAATTCAAAACTGTTGATCATTCAAGTTTAAGTTTTGTTAGATTTGTACTTGGAAAGTTTTTAGTTTTAGTTAATTTTTTTTCATAATAATCTTTTACTTTTAAGATGAGTAGAAGACTTATGAAACTTACTAAGAGGATCTGGAGGGGGAGTATATTGGAGGGGCTCTTATAAACCTCCAGTTAAGGGCTTTGAACCATAATTGTTGCAATGGTACCGTCTTATGCTTTCAAACTCTTCCACTTGAGAAGTGGCACCAAAGGTGCCATTATTAGTGCTATATGGCACCTATGGATGGTAAAATTGACAAAAAACACGTAGATATGAGTAATAGTTTTAAAATGAGTCTTCCCGGATATGCTTTGAAAAATGAGTGCATCACATTTGCAAAAATAGTGGATTATCTAAAAAGTAATGATAAGAAAGGACAAACCCCGATTGAAATAAAATCCAAAGAGGAATCGAACGCAAGATAATCTAATCTGAAGTCCAGTGCTGTACTAAGAGAACCACACCTCTAATAATCTAATTTAATGTATTGGTGTTTGTAGGACTTTAATTGCTTAGCTTATTAAGGGGGCTTGGGGGAGGAACCTGCGGGAGGTGTTCTTGCAAACCTTGAGTAAAGGGTTTTTTATCATAATTATTACAATTATACCGTTTTATACCTTCATGATTTTCCACTTAAGAAGTGGCACCAAAAGTGTTTTTTTTCAGTGCTATATCTCACTTACGAATTGTAGAGTTGATAAAAGCAGGTAGATATGAGCAACAGTTTTCAAATGAGCCATTAAACATCACTCCAAGAAGTTCTGGTAGCCACTAGCCCCGTCTGTTCCCCTTGACACATAGCACAAAAGTACCGTTTTTAGTACCATTTGAAACTTCCAGATGGTGGAATTTATAGGAAGAACGTAAATATGAGCAATGTTTTTTTTTATATTAGCCATTAAAAAAATATCTAGGATTTTCCGGTTGCCCGCTAGCCCCACCCCTTGAGAAATAGCATAAAGTACCCTTTTTTGTGCCATATTGCACTTGCGGATAGTGGAATTTATATAAACCACATAGGCCTACATATGAGAAATAGTTTTGAATGAGCTCTTAAGCATCTCTCTATGAAGTTCTAGTAACACGCTAGGCCTGGAGAAAGAAAGAAGACAAAAGACCTTTTTAAAGTTTTTTAACTTTTAGTCACTATGGGCTATGGTTCGTTCTTTACTAGGTTGCATTTTATGCTTCAAACATGATAAAAAATTCATTGCGAATTCTCCCAAGAAACTAGTTCATATTGAAATCTGTGAAATCTAATAGATGGTAGAATTTGTAGAAACCTAGTAAATATAAGCAATAGCTTACAATTGAGCCATTAAACTTCTATCTATGATGGTGTGGTAGCCTGCTATTTTTTCAGTAGCTTACTGGTGAGCAAACGATTTATGAAACTTACTAAGGGAGTTGGGAGGGGGAAGGTGAGGAAAGGGTTCTTGTAAACCTCCAGTTAAGGGTTCTGGAACATAACTATCACAATAGTACCTGTTTTGTACTTCAGAGCTTTTCCATTTATGAAGTGGCACCAAAAATATTGTTTTCAGTGCTATATCGCACTTACTAATGGTAGAATTGATAAAAAAAAGGCCCGTTGATATGAGCAATAGCTTTCAAATCAGCCATTAAACATAACTCTTATAAGTTCTGCTAGCCCAATAGCCGCAGCTTTTTAACTTGAGACATGGCACAAAAAGTGCCGTTTTTAGTGTAATTTGGAAATTGTAGATGATGGAATTTATAGAAAGAACGTAGATATGAGCAATATCTTTTATATGGGCTATAAAAAATATGTCTACGATGTTCTGGTAGTCTGCTAGCGCCACCACTTGAGAAATGGCAGAAAGTGCAATTTTAGTGCCATTTGGCAGTTGCAGATGGTGGAGTTTATAAAAAGAACGTAGATACAAGAAATAGCTTTTGAATGAGCTATTAAGAATCTCTCTGTGATGGTCTGGTGACCTGCTAGGCCTGGAGAAAAGAAAAGAAGAAAAAAGAAGACAGATCAGTGCTACCGATGCAAAAAAGCGATTTTCCTTGTTGTTCACGGAGGGGGACTGTAATTTCCCTCTATGAAGTTTTCGAAAATTCTGATTCCAATGTTACACTTTTCATTTTGGTCTGACGTCATTTCGGAGGGGTTTCAAGCTTTTTTTCGAAATCACCATACATTTCTTTTTGCAAAAACCTTTTACTTTTAAGACAAACCAAAATAATAGTTAATAATAATAATTTATTTATAACCCACTGCACAAACAATGTGAAAAATAGTGGAGTAAAGAGAAAAAGGAAAGAAAAAATAAAGACACACAGCACTTAAAGCAAGATAAACAAATAAAAAGAAAATTCAGCAAAACAAACAATTGAGACCATGGTGAGGGGACAGTTTTTCATAGACATTTGTTGACAGATTTATATTTAAGTCACGAAGTTTTTCACTTATATCAGGTGCATTATATTTTTTTGATAACACGGCAATTATGAAATGAGAACGGAAAATACAGCAAAAATTTGCAATACCGATAATAGCATTTCCTTAATTCAGATAGATCATTCTTTCTAAGCAAAATGTAAATACCTTAAAGGTACAAAATAACATGGTCACAGAAAAACAGAATGCGTTGACACTAAGCTTTGCGTTTGTGCAAGCATTGTGTTTCGACCGATTTGCAACATTCTTGGAATACCCACATCTAATATTGGTGCAAGCGTCCCTAGCAGTTGACTGACGAGAACAAAACATATTATTACACAGAGTAATGCCAAGC
This sequence comes from Artemia sinica, assembly GCA_027921565.1. Classification (NCBI taxonomy): domain Eukaryota; kingdom Metazoa; phylum Arthropoda; class Branchiopoda; order Anostraca; family Artemiidae; genus Artemia; species Artemia sinica. The sequence continues at coordinate 53,404,818 of CM051268.1, forward strand.
CAACGTAGGCTATCAACTGAACGTATAGAAGAATAATTACAATTCAACGGAGAATTTGTAGTATTACCGTTGAAACAAAGATACTCGCACTTTTCAACATTTAAATTAAGTCCAATATCTAAAAAACCTATTCTCACATTATCCACCATTTTAGACAAAGAAAGTTTGCTCCTACTAATATGTAGGATTTAATCCGCGTAAGCAATATACGATACATCAGAAAAACCAAGAAAGCAAGTATCAGCTATCTTAGGGAACACTCTAGCAATACAAAGCTTAAAAACATAAGGGGATAACACGCATCCTTGGCGTACTCCGCATCGAACACGAACATTATCTTTGACATTAACCCCGTTCATGGACATTAACCCCGTTACCGTTCGTTAATCAATGTCAGATGGCAATTTTTTTTCACTACGGATTTTTTTTTTTTTAAATCGCGTTTTCTAACTTTTAGTTACTATGTGCTGTGGTTAGCTCTTTACTAGGTTGCAGCTACCGCTGCAACCATGATACCAAAAAGTCGAGATGTTTTCTGAATGTACGATCTGAGCAAACCAATTTCATAGCCACAAGGATAAATGACGGGTGACAGAATGCATTGGACTTGTATAATTTAGGCTATATATTTATACATTAGGGGGTTGAGTTAAGGTTAGGTTGAATTAGGTTTTTAACCCCTTTCTGAGATTTATTTCCCCCCCCCCCCATTAATGTGTAAATATTTAGCCCAAATTATATTATTATATAAACTAAAGTATTGTATTTTCATCATGTTATTGCTTCTTTCTTTTTGATTAGCCTAACAGCACTTCTTGAGTGTGTTTGGTATATAATCCATAAGTACCAGTAATTTTTCTTTCAAGAGGGCATAGACTAATACTACCAATTTTCTGTTTTTTTTTGTTTTAAGTTAATCGCTGATGTTGAAATTTATAGGAAGAACGTAGAAAGGGGCGTAATTTGATATGGGGCAGGGGGGGGGGCAGGCAACTGCCCTTCCAGACCCAGGTTTGCCCCCCAGACCTCATTTGGCCCCCAGCTAGTTGCCCTTTAATCTTTTTGGTCACTTAAAAGGACAGTAGCAAATTTAATTTCCGTTCGAATGAGCTATTACACATCTCCCTATGATGCTCTGGTCACCCCCACGCCCTGCTAACAAAAAAAAAAAAAAAAAAAAAAAAAAAAAAAAAAAAAAAAAAAAAAAAATGTGACACACATTAGTGCTACAACAAGGAAAAAGTCTTTTTCTTTGTTGTTCAAGGAGGGGACTGTAATTTCTCTGTACAAAGTTTTCGACCATGGTGATTCAAACGGTACACTTTTCATTTTGACCTGACGCCATTTTCGAGGGGTTTCAGGCTTTTTTCGAAATCATCATAAATTTCTTCTCGCAATAAACTTTTACTTTTAAGACGAACCAAAATAATAGTTACCATTACTCAATCAGTGTCAGATGGCAATTTGTTTCCACTTGGTAGTTTTTTTCCTAAAGATGATTTTTGACTTTTAATTTTGACCGTGTTAAAGAGTTTATAGTAAAATCTTCCAATGGACTAATGAGACTTACTAAGGGGGCTGGGAGGGGGAGTATCCGGGAAAAGTCCCTTGAAAATCTCCATTTGGTTTTGTACCATAATTATTACAATGGTACCATTTTATACTTCGAAGATTTTCAACTTAAGAAGTGGTAAAAAAAAAGGTGCCGTTTTTGTGCTATTTGGAATTTTCGAATGGCAAAACTGATTGAACGCACTTAGACATGAGCAATAGCTGTCAAATCAGCCATTAAACACCTCTCTAAGAAGTTCTGGCAGTCCACTAGCCCCTAGATTTTCCACTTGAGACATGGCATCAATAGTGCCATTTTTAGTGCCATTTGGCAGTTGCAGGTTGTGGAATTTATAAATATAACGTAGATATGAGAAATAGCTTTAATGTGAGCTATTAAAAATCTGTCTACGATGCTTTTATAGTCCGCTAGCCCCCCCTCGAGAAATGGCACAGAATGCGCCAGTTTGTGCCATATGGCTCTTGTAAATGGTGGAATTTATAAAAAGTACGTAGATTCAAGAAATAGCTTTTGCATGAGCCATTAAGCACCTCTCTATGATGCTCTGGTAAACCGTTAGCTGCCGCTGCAACAGTGATACAAAGGGCGTCTTGGCTCACAACTGTTCAATACAAAAAAAGTTCTCGATTTGGGCTCATTTTTTTGTGCTTCGTGAGACTGAATCATGATACATTTGTGATTTTCTTTTGTAAACTGGAAAGAGCAGAGTTAACAACGATAAGTATGAAGAATTTCGTTTTTATCAAAGTCTTCCTGCATTTGATACACCAGTTCTGTTAAAGGATTAGATAAAAAAAAACAAGTTTTTGAAACTGAAAGTAAGGAGCGACATTAAAATTTAAAACGAACAGAAATTATTCCGTATATGAAAGGGGCTGTCCGCTCCTCAACGCCTCGCTCTTTGCTCTAAAGTTTTTTTTATTGTTTTAAAAAATAAAGTTGTGTGACAGATTCAAACTTTAGCGTAAAGAGCGAGGCGTTGAGGAGGGGACAGTCCCTTTCACATACGGAATAATTTCTGTTCGTTTTAAGTTTTAATGTCGCTCCTTACTTTCAGTTTAAAAAACTTGTTTTTTTTATTTAATTTCTGATCGTTTTTAGTTAATGCAGCTTTTATTTTGGCTCACCGTCATTGAATAAGTAAACAAAATTTGCATAAAAATTTTACTTTTCTTTTGCTAAATGGCTGTCTCTAAATTTTGTTCTGACGTAATTTACAAATTAACTTACGTAACGAACTTCTATATTTGTATATTTTTCTTCTGGCAAAAAAAAATACAAAGTTGCAGATTTTTGCGGATATGAGCTTGAAACCTATGTAATAGGGTTTTCTGATACGCTGAATCTGACGGTGTGACTTTCATTAAAATTCTTTCACTTGTAGGGGATGTTTCCCCCCTCTTTAAAAAACTAGGTAAATTTTCTCAATTTGCTCGTAGCCTTTGATGAGTAATACTAAACTTAATAAAATTTATATATTTAGAATCAGCATTATAAGCCCATTCTTTTGATACATTTATTGACATCAAAATTCCGTTTTTAAAAGTTTCGATTACTATTGAGCCGTATCGCTTGTTTTTTTTAGTGTTTTTTTTTATTACGTATATGTTAATACGTATATGAGGGGGTTCTCCCCTTAGTCAATACCATGCTCTTTACGTTAAAAGTTACAAAATATTTTTTTAATTCACAAACCCCTGAATCACAAAGGCCGTTTAATTAGAATAGATAGCTCTTTTGAAAGCACTAAAAAAAACTGTAGCGTAAAGAGCGAGGTATTGACTTGGGGAGAGCTTCTTACTTTCAGTTGAATTTTTTTTTTTTTAATTTAATTTCTGATCGTTTTTTAAATAATTCTTGGAAATCCGGCGCCCCCTTCATAGAAATGTCCCTTGCCCCAAAGAAACATCCTCCACGGAAAGATTCTCCCGAGTAACCCCCTCCTCTAGCCCCCCCACCAGAAAAAAATCCTTCCTGAAAATGTCTGTATACTTCCGAATAACCAATAAAATATGTAAGGAATGGGCAAAGTTCATAACTTGCAGCCCTTCGCCTGGGAACTGTGGGGGATTAAGTCATCCTAAAAGACATATTTATTAGATTTTCGACTATGCTGAACAAAATGGCTATCTCAAAATTTTAATTGGGTGACTTTGAGAAAAAAATGAGCGTGGGAGGGGGCCTAGTTGCCCTCCATTTTTTTGGTCACTTAAAAAGGGCACTAGAACTTTTAATTTCCGTTCCAATGACCCTCCTACGATATTCTAGGACCACTGGGTCAATACGATTACCCCTGGGGGAAAAAAACAAATAAACACGCATCCGTGATCTTTCTTCTGGCAAAAAATGGGAAATTCCACATTTTTGTAGAGAGGAGCTTGAAACCTCTACAGTAGGGTTCTCTGATACGCTGAATATGATGGTGTGATTTTCATTAAGGTTCTATAATTTTTAGGGGTCTTTCCTCCTTTTTTCGAAAATCAGCCAAATTTTCTCAGGCGCGTAACTTTTGATGGGTAAGATTAAACTTGATGAAACTTATATATTTGAAATTATAATTAAAATCTGATTATTTTGATGTATCTATTGGTATCAAAATTCCGTTTTTTAGAGTTTCGGTTACCATTGAGCCGGGTCGCTCCTTACTTACAGTTCGTTACCACGAACTGTTTGATTATTTTGTAACCGTAGATAATTGCTATATATCCTGATCTTGCGAATACCCTTATAAAGAAACAATCATATATTCAGAGGACTGTAAACAGTAGAAGAAAGGACTTGCCTCAATGGTTCTCGAAAAGGAAAACACCAAAAGGAGGAAATCCAAGCATTTCAGTGGGGTAAGGAAATGGCTCTAAAGTGACAGAAAAAAATAGTTCGCCTTGAGTACAGTACACAATGGAACCACAATAATGGTGAAAACCAAATGTGGAAAAGACCTTATGAAACAGGAAGTAGTTTGTGATTATAATTACACAAAAAAAGAACCAAGTCGACAATGTGCGGTTTGTTGATCAAAGAGGAATAAAAATGGCGAAACAATCAGGAAGGAAACCAGAATTTGATATAAGGTCTGTAAAGTTGGACTGTGTTTAGAGCTGTGCTGCGAAATATTCCACACCAAGAGAAATTTTTGAATAAAACGTGCCAAACTTTTTTTTCAAATAAGTTAAATTTGTATTCTAAATTATTTATTTTACCAATTACAAAAAAATTCGTCAGAGTTAAACAAAATGCTATTTTGAACAAATATTGATAAATCCCTATCTAAAAATATTTACTTAACCATTTAAAAACAAACAAAAAATAAATTTTGTAGACCAAATTTGAAACAATAAATACACGGTCAGATATCATATCATCGTGGCTGCAGTGGTAGCTGCAACCTAGTAAAGAACAACCTCGGCCAATAGTAACCAAAAATTTATCATTTAGAAACTTTGAGACCTTTTGAAACTTTATCATTTTGAGACCTATGAATATGACCTAAGCTTAGAATTTCCAAATTCTAATGAGTTAGCTGTTACTGGAGATAGTATGCATCGGCTTCTGCAAGGAAAACAGCTTGATATTGTTGACAATATTTTACTGGCTGTCAATGATCCTAATTATTTATGGAAAAAATGTTTTTTCATAGATGGACCAGGTGGTACCGGTAAAACATTTGTTTATAAGACCTTTTATGACTTTCTGGGTGGTAAAAATTACAACGTACAATGTATGGCTTATACAGGAATAGCTGAAACTTTATTGCCATTTGGACTAACATCACACAAGACCTTTGGAATGAAAGTTCCACTTTCCTCAGATTCGGTTTCCTGTACAAGACCTGGTTCAAACAGAGCTTTAGAATTAGCTCAAGTAGATGTTTTCCTACTTGACGAAGCACCCATGCTTCCCAAGTATGGCTCACAAAATATGGATCAGTTGTTGCGGCCCATTGCAAATCCAAACCTACCATTTGGTTGGAAAATTTTAGTTGCTGGAGGGTGATTTCCGACAGTGTTTACGAAATCAACCCCGATCCAACCGCAGTGAAACAATCGACTTATCAATAAAAAAAAGTCATCTTTGGAAGAATTTCAAACATGTTTCCTTTGAGAAAAATATGCGGGTCGATCCTGAACAGGAAGCATTTGCAAAGTACATCCTCGAACTCGGAAATGGAAATCTTCCTAAAAATGACCTTAATGAAATTGAATTACCGGAGGATATAATTTCCAGTGGTAATTTAATTGAGGAAGTATTCGGAGAATGTTTGTCTAAAGAAAGTTTCGATTTAATGGAGGATCGAGTTATTTTAGGTTCAATCAACAAAAAAGTTAGTAAAATAAATGTGAAAATTGTCGATCACCTTCCAGGAGAATACAAATCGTATAAATGTTACGATTCTATAAAAGATAAAGAAAAAGGAGGAATTGAATTTACTCCAGAATTCCTCAATTCAATTGACACTGCAGATCCACCACCACATGACTTAAAAATAAAGAAAAATACGATAGTTATGCTTTTTCGTAACTTACATATTTCAGAAGGGATGTGTAATTGGACCCGTCTTATTGTTACCGAATTATTTAACAACATAATTAAGGCGAATATAATTACTGGGGAAAACCAGGAAAAGAAGTTCACATATCCCGAGTTACAGTGGACTCTAGTAAATGTCAACTTGGATGGACTGTTCAACGACATTTATTTCCAATTCGACCCTCATTTGCCATAACTATACAAAAGTCGCAGGGGCAAACTTTTGAATTTGTTAGCGCCGACCTTAGTACTCTTGTTTTTATTCATGGAATGTTATACGTTGCATTTTCTCGTGTGAAAAGACAACGTAGCTTAAAAGTTCTGCTACGACCTGAAAATGAACGAAGAACATATAACGAAGTGTGGAAGGAAGCCCTGATAACTATCAACGAAATTCTTATTGTTAGAGTGATATTTCTTTTTTGATCATCAATGCCTATCATACCTTTGTTAAAAAAAATGACGTCACGTGATAAGATGTGAAATTTGACAACCTGGACCATCAATTATGACAACGTCAATGTGGACAGCTAAAGCAAAGGTCATTGCTAAAGTGCCTTAAGTAATCAAAATCTAAAAACGTATCAAAAATGAAAATGAAGAGAAAAGACATGGGTGGTTAGAAGATATTCGAAAACGACAATTAGAGCGTGTTAAAAATGAAAATGAAGGGCAAGGACACATGAGGTTAGAAGACATAGAACACCGAACAAGTGAGGGAGTCAAAAATGAAAATGAAGAGCAGCGAGTCAATGAATATCAACCTGGACAGCGAGAATCCAAACGTGTCAAAATTGAAAATGATAGCGATGATGATTGGGTTTGGGATTTTGACATAGATAAGGTCATCAATACCTACCATACCATTGCTAAAAAAAACAAAGGTTCGGCGATATGTATTTCATAATGACGAAAGATAAGCCGAGGTGTAACGAAGCAAACAAATTGAAAATAACAGCAATGATGATTGGGTTTTGGATCTTGACATGGATAAGGTTATCAATGCCTACCATACCTTTGAAAATCAAAAATATGGACTGGATAAATCGTTCGTAATGACAGAAGACAAGCCGAGGCAAAATTTAAAGGTCCAATAAAAAAGTTTTAATTTTGCAAAGACACCACTTCTAATTTAAGGTCCATTTGGACGTCATGACATCAAAAAAAGACTCAAATTGTCTGCGGTTAGAAGACAAGTGACAGTGAGAATCTATATATAGAAGCCTGCCACGTGCCGAGTGCCGGGGCCCGGTTCTACATATATATATATATATATATATATATATATATATATATATATATTATATATATATATATATATATATATATATATATATATATATATATATATATATATATATATATATAATATATATATATATATATATATATATATATATATATATGTAGAACCGGGCCCCGGCACTCGGCACGTGGCAGGCTTCTATATATATATATATACATATATATATATATATGTATATATATATATATATATATATATATATATATATATATATATATACATATATATATATATATATATATATATATATATATATATATATATATATATATGTATATATATATATATATATATATATATATATATATATATATATATATATATATATATATATATATATATATATATATATATATATATATATATATATAATATATATATATATATATATATATATATATATATATATATATATATATATATATATATATATATATATATATATATATATATATATATATATATATATATATATATATATATATATATATATATATTAAGTTAACGTTATAATATATCAAGTTAACGTTATAATAATACAACAAACAATTCTTTAAAAATTTGACGTCAACGATTTGAAACAATTACTTCTCAGTAATCCAAACTATTTATGAAAAGCTGATTAGTCAAGAATACTTATCTATTCTGAGGTGTTCTGGTTTCCATTGGCTCTAGTCACCATCATACAATTTAAAGGAGGCTAAAAAAAAGTTGATGAAATAAATCGGACGCATCATCAATTTATAGCAACCTAAAAATATAAAAAATTACACAATAAAAGCACTAGTAGTTTGTTGTAGCACAAAAAAAACAATGCGTGCTACGTTTACAACACATTTTACAGGCAGCCTCGTGGCACTGCATAACTAAGAGCCAAGTGCGTTCAGTGCCCCTGACAACTTCGCGTTAAACAGCCAGTCCTAGAAGTTTGGTTGGAGATTCATACGATTTGAAATTGAAAGTTCTTGTGCCTTTGTTCAAGGTAAAAAGTTGTTGGAGGGAAATAGGTACCTTCGTGCCATTTTACATAACAACCTTCATCCGTAATCCCCAGGACATCAAATAAAATTTAGAGATAGCCATTTTTTTCAAAATAGTGCGATAATTCAATAAATATGTCTCCAGGGATGAAATAGCCCTTACCATAGTGGGATGAGGGCCGAAAATCATGCAAGGTGACAATTTTTTACAAATATTTTTTATATTGAAACAAAAGGTCATGTTTGATTGTGGATGTCTGAAGTTGAGTCCTATGTTCTATTTTGCTTTCTTTACGTTTCTTGCCATGCTATTTGCTTACTTTACGTTCCTTGGCACCTTTCCAGGGCACATGTCAAAGCTATCCCCTTGGGCACTCTTGATGTTAAATGAGCTTTATCTAGGTCATCCCCTAGGGCACTCTAGAGGTTGAACGAACTTTATCTAGGTCATTCTCTACGATGGCCATAGGAACAACTGAAGTGTATCAAGTTGAACGACTTTTATCTAGGTCATCCCCTAGGGCACTCTTCCCTAGAGCACTCCTGAGGTTGAACGAACTTTGTCTAGGTTATCCTCTATTATACTTTGGTTGAGGCCATAGGAACTGTAGCGTATCAAGTTGAACGAACTTTATCTAGGTCATCCCCTAGGGCACTCCTGAGGTTGAACGACCTTTATCTAGGTCATTCTCTATTGAGGTTGAACAAACTTTATCTAGATCATTCTCTATTGAGGTTGAACGAACTTTATCTAGGAACCACTGAAGCGTATCAAGTTGAATGAACATTATCTAGGTCATCCCCTAGGGCACTCTTGAGGTTGAACGATCTTTATCTAGGTTCTTCTCTGTTGAAGTTGAACCAACTTTATGTAGGTCATTCTCTATTGAGGTTGAGCGAACTTCATCAAGGCTTCCTATGGCACTCTTGCATAATCCGGTTTTGAACGTTGGGGAGCGCTCAAAGTTGAAATTAATAAAGATATAGATGCCAAGAAAAGAATTTTAATAAAGAAATTCAGAACAATCCTTAGAAATCCTTAGAAATCAACTAGTGAGATGATTAAAAAATTTTCATTTAATATTTTCGAAATACAAAATGGGAATGATATAAATATGTTACTCGTGACTTTTACTATTAGAAAAATAATGTTTGTAGTAGCACTTTTTTTGGGCTGATTTTTTTTTGGACTTAGATATTATTCAATTTTTTCTACAAGTCTTGGAATGACATAAAACATACTTAAAATATAAAAAAATCACATTTAATATTTTCCAAATTCAAAATGAGAATGATATAGAACTGTTAGTCGTGACTTTTACTATTAGAAAAATAATGTTTGTAGTAGTATTTTTTTCGGACTGAATTTTTTTTGGACTTAGGCATTATTAACCTTTTTTTTTACATGTCTTAGAATGCCATAAAACATACTTAAAACATAAAAAAAATTACATTTAATATTTTCCAAATTCAAAATAAGAATGATATAAAAATGTTAGTCGTGACTTTTACTATTAGAAAAATTATGTTTGTAGTAGCACTTTTTTTGGACTGAATTTGTTTTGGACTTAGAAATTAATCATCTTTTTTTTACGTATTTTAAAATGACATGAAATATGCTTGCGCCTGTACCAATCATACTCTATGCTTGCCCATAGACACGACGCGGCTTTCCCACTGGTACTCTATGGCAGGTTATTGACACTACCTAGTTTATTGCATGTATTAAATCAGTAATTTTTACGCATTGGAAGGATAAACACATAGTTCTTATCTTTAAAAAGTGAAGATGGAGCATTTTAAGAAAGTGTGTTCATATGACAGTGTTATTGTAGCATTGAATGCTGACAAGGAGAAGTATTTGAACTATGAAACAAGTACAAGTGGCAGCACTGTCGGAAACGTATGCGTGCATTGTCATGCCAGTGAGGAGTTAGATTTCTTTGGAGTACCAAAACAATTCAACTCTTAGGATGGTGGATATGCGAGATTGAGATCTCCGGAGATGATTGCACTCAAAGCGAATACCAACACAAAAATAATAGTTGATGAAGAGGGCCATCTTCTTGCTAGTGCTTGTGGTAACATGTTACCCAGTGTTAAACCCCATCGTCAGCTTTCAGGTATTAGCATTCAACAGAAGGTCAAAAGAAGAAAGGCGTACTCTTCTACTGATATCATAAACCATATCTTGTCTACGTGCCGGAACTGTTACCTTGGTAAAAATAATGTGGTAATAGACAGTGAAATTACTGGAAAAATAAAAAGGGCATTGGTAGAAAATATCACTAAGGAATATAAAGATGAATCGATGAAAAACAAAGTGCCAGCGAACGTTACTACCATCATTGACAATATAGTCAATGAACCTAATAATTGCAAAGATGAAATGCATATTGAACATGTGGACGACCCCCCAGTAAATATCATGTATGACTCTACTGCCGTTAATTCTCCCTCACAAAACAAATCTTCCTTCACATCCAAGATATCACAAACTTTTTCGTTTTCCTCTATATCTTTTCCTGTTACACTTTCACCTAGTATGCGTAAATCATCAGCATAATCGTTCAGGAAACTTTTCTTCCCATTTGATTTCGTGTCCCCCATTGGCTTTTCTTAAAACTTTTTCGAACTTAATTCAAACTAAAAGCTTTATAAAATGTAAAGGGTAATTTACGATTATCCCCCCCCCCCACGGAAAATACACCACAGAAAATATCCCATATGGATAATATCTGTCGGAAAATACTCTCCTCAGAAACCCAGCCCCCTCCCTCGAAAATACCACCCCACGCGATTAGTTTGTCTTCTTTTTTTTTAAAATTAAATAAAAAACAAGTTTTTTCAACTGAAAGCAAGTATCAGCATTAAAACTTAAAACGAACAGAAATTATTACTTTTAAAAGGGGGGTTGTCCCCTCCTCGACACCTCGATCTTTACGCTAAAGTTTCTTAGTACTTTTAAAAAAGCGTCTTATGGTTCTAATTAAATGGCCCTTGTGTTTCATCAGTCATTCTTAAAGAATCGGGACAAAATTCAAATTTTAGCGTAGAGAGCGAGGTGTTGAGGGGGGCCCCCTTTAGATACGTAATAATTTCTGTTCGTTTTAAGTTTTAATGTATCTCCTTACTTTCAGTTGAAAAAACTTGTTTTTTTATTTAATTTTTGATCTTTTTTAAACAATGCTAGGAAATCTGGCCCCACCTCCACGAAAAAACCCTCCCCACGGAAATATTCTTTAGACAATTCGATCCTGGTATAAATTTACCCCGGAGGGTTACTCTTAACCACCCCGTGCGTAAAATTGAGACAGAAAAGAAAAAGCAAGACATAAACAAAATTTGTGTAAGAATCCTGGCAATTTCCCCTGACAAGTTCACTCCCCGGAAGCTTCCCTCCCCTTCGGAAATACCCCGTGGAATAACTCCTAGCAGAAAATTAGCCCCCCCCCCACCCTCCCGAAAATGTACGCATACATCCCAATAACAAATACTATGCGCAACTAATGGGCAAATTTATAACTTGAAAACCTTCCCCCTGGGGCTGTGGGGGACAATTTATACCTGAAGGCATATGTATAGGGCCTTTTAACTATGATGAACAAAATGGCTATCTCAAAGTTTTGATCAGATGACTTCGGGGGAAAGAGGGGCGGGAGAGGGGGCCTAGTTACCTTCCAATTTTTCGGTCACTTAAAAAGGACACTAGAACTTTTAAGTTCCTTTCGAATGAACCCTCCCACAATATTCTAGGATCACTGGGTCGATACGATAACTTCTGAGAAAAAAAAAACAACAAATTAACACACATCCGTGATCTTTCTTCTGGCAAAAAATAGAAAATTCCACATTTATTCAGATAAAAGCTTGAAACCTCTACAACAGGGCTGTCTCATACGCTGAATCTGATGGTATGATTTTCATTAAGATCACTTGACTTTAGGGGGTGTTTCCCTCTTTTAGAAATCGGGACAATTTTCTCAGGCTCGTAACCTTTGATTAGTTAAGCTAAACTTAATGAAATTTATATATTTGAAATCAGTATAAAAAGGTTTTTTAGAGTTTCGGTTACTATTGAGCCGTGTTGCTCCTTACTTATAGTTTGTTACCACGAACTGTTTGATTTGGTGCCCGCTACTGCCAACAATTGTAGAAGCTCATTTGGAACTCTTTTCAACAGAAATACATTTACGGTTTGTTTTCTTTTCTAAGTTTTGAAGATACTTATGGTGTGTAAATTCCTCTTTTTCCCTTTCCTTAGCACTCCTCAACGAAATAAAAAAAAAACTCAAATGAAATTATTAAATTTGGAAAACCTTATTTTCCGCGTAAAATAGAATACAGCATAAGGTATGTGATTTTAGATCCAAGGATTTCAAAGCTTGTTCATTAATTTATTGTAGTTCAAAATCAAGACACAATAAGCAATAGTAATATATGTTCACTAAAGCTGGTTTTCGAAGCCACTAATGACAAATGTATGCCTAAAATGGAACATCGTAAAATTAAGTGAAGAGTTTAGCACTGTATGTTTTTATTAGCCTCAACACATAGGTTAGCAATCAATGTATAGTCCAGTAAAAGTACGGTTTGACCGGGACAAAATTGCAACAAAAGGTTTTTTTACACCAAAATGTTCAAAAAAATCGCTGAACAACATATCCAAAATCCGCTAAAATCGCCCGCCGGGAAAACCGTCTGGGGCTGTTTAAAGAGAGTGGAAGGGGGAAAAAATAGGTTTTTCCATTTTTGACATTTAGGAAGCTTCCCTTACATTAAAATATTCAGAAAAAAATTGCTGAACAATATATCCGAAATCTGCTGAAATCGCCCGCAAAAATCTTCTACGGCTGCTTAAAGGGGGTGGAAGGGACAAAAAATTGTTTTTTATTTTTTGACAATTAGGAAGCTTTTTTACACTAAAATGTTTAGAAAAAATCGCTGAACCACATATCCAAAATCCGCGAAAATCGCCCGCCGGGAAAACCTTCTGGGGCTGCTTAAGGGGGGTGAAAGGGGTGATTTTTTTGTCGATTTTTGTTATTTCTGTACGTTCGGGGACTCGATTCTGAAATAAATCTACTCGCTGAAATCGAAAATGATTTTTACTTGTAATGTAACACGTCTATAACTTATATTAAACTATAAATAAGATTTTAATAACTCCATCGCAAAAATAAAGGAAATAGCCTCTCTTCCGAAGTGTTAGAAAGATCAGATCAATGGAAGCCTAAAATACTTCAAACAGCAACACAGGAAAATCTCGAACGGCAATTTAAAGGAGCAGAGAAGTACCCCACTCTTTGTTGCTTCGCTAATCGTTGGGAAACCCGGCTTTCTGATGAGAATCAACCGTGTGAAGACCAGACTGCAGAAAAAAGGAAACTATAGGCATAGACGCATAGAAACTTTAAAAATTATTCTTATTATGGGCTTCTTTTACAGTTGTAAAACAAAATATTAACACGTCCACATATAAATTAAAGTTTTGATAATCATCATTTTTAGATCACATAATATTGAGAATCATCATTTCATTAATGAGCACTACAAAAGAGCACAGCCACCGTTATTGCAAGATTTTAAAATTCTTCTTCTTCTATAGATGTTGGTTCAGAGTTATTACAGCTTGTTCCCATGTACTCTCCGCAAGCAAGTGTACGGGGCATGCCATTCTTACGGCAAGTGCATATGGCCGTATCGCAATCTTATTTGCATTTGCAGCGGATAATTTGAAGAAGACTTTGGGGAGCTGGTTTCTTCTCCGTCCTTACTGGGATGTAACTATCAGCAGAGAGTTGCCATCCCCAGTTCTCCGGTTTCATCGCAGCAGCCTCACTTTTCCATCCCATTACCTGCAAATACACGCGAAAAGAATGGAACTTCGCAGCTGAGGGTGTGGGAGGCATCCGATCAGGGCAGACGAATGCGGAAGTGGAAGCGAGCTTTGCAAAGAGCAGACGATGTCTCAAGGACACGAGAGTTTCTTCAGGCTTTCCTTTATATATTCTCAGAAGAGCTTGTTCATCAGCTACAATGAGCTCGTCTTTCGTAGCCTTCGAGTCCATAAAGACCTTAGCACCCTCACGGAAAGATGGATCGGACCGGTACAATGACAGTCCGACAGATCTACCAATTCCTTGTATTACCGAAGTGGTGTCAAAGCCTAGGATAGCGTGCAGAAATAGAATTGCACCACACATGTCCCTTAGTTTTTTTTTATGGATAAAATATTCCATAGCTTATGTTCGTTTGAAAATTTCGTCGCGGATCTGAAATACAGGCCTTTTTGGATGGAAGTGACATGATAGAGGAGAAGGATAAGGAGGTCAGTGTCGTTGCCGATGAGACACGTCAACTGAGTTCTTGCACTATGATTGGCTGTGGTTGCAATCAGGACATCCACGTCAGCAGAGGCATGTTGTACCGAACAACCTGCTGAGGATAATTTTTCTCCTATTGCTAGGATTATTCGCTGCTTGTTTGTTCCGTTTTGCAAGAACTCTTCCTTCTTTCTTGTTAACTTTGTTGTACCAGTGAATTCTACCACTGGGCACTGTTTACCCCTGGAACGTTTGAGGTGAGCCATGCCTTTCGTTGAAGGACCATTGACATATCCATTAAAAACTACCAAAGCTTTTCCAAATCTAGTGGTGACATACGTGACGCAACTTTCGCAAATGAAGTCAAATGTAGAGTTGGGTTGCCAAGTCAATTTCTGGAGAAGCCAGCCACCGTCAACGACATAGTGGCACAAGTCTAAGCGCTCATCTGAATGGTCCCCTGACGCCTTTCGAATTGCGTTTGACAGAGATGGTTTGTCGGCAGGACGCAGAACTTCATTGGATCCAAAAAGGGATGGGCGATACGTACAAATCTCATTCCTAATAAGCTCATACGCCAATATCTAATTCCTCCCGGTTCGTCACCGTAGCTAAGCGCTGGAACAGAAGCCCTTAATCTACATGAACTAGTTCACAATCGATGTTAACAGCTGATTTGTATGCCATTGTAACAGCCTTGTCTTTCTTCCGGAACGAAAATGAATCAGCTGCCTTCCCAGTCATTTCGTCTAGAATTCGGGCTCCAACTTCTTTCGCGGTGTCCGCAACTACATTAGCTGATGCAGTTACGCCGGTAACGATGTTGAGGAGCCCTCCATGCTCTCTGAACAGAATCAGGGTTCGCAAAAAGTATAGGACCGCCTCCGTGTCATCAGTATCTCTCATCATCCGCCACTGGAACGTTTCGATGTGTTGATCACTTGTTGAGCAACTCAGGCTAGTCAGACCTTGCATTGAGGCATTTACTTCAGCACAGATCGGCATCGGAAAAGCCCATATCAGACACTGAGTTTGTGTGATCTCCCGTCCACGAGTTAGTCCACCTGTTGTCTTCAAATTGCGCATTAGAGCTTGCTCAATGACTAGATCCGGTGTAAAACTTTCTGTAAAACTTCGGAAGAAAATCTACTTCCTTTATTTTGGCAATGGAGTTATTAAAATCTCATTTTTTGTAGTTTAATATAAGTTAGAGAAGTGTTACAATAAAAGCGATATCATTTTCGGTTTCAGCGAGTTGATTTATGCCAGAATCGAGTCTCTGTATGTACCGAAATAACAAAAATTCGAAAAAAGGACTTTTCCCTCCCTTCCACCCCCTCTAAGCAGCCCCAAAAGGTTTTCCCGGCGGTGATCTTAGCGGATTTTGGATATGTTGTCCAGCGATTCTCCTGAACATTTTAGAGTAAAAAAGCTCCCTAAATGTCAAAAATGAAAAAACCTATTTTTTCGCCCCTTCCACCCCCTTTAAGCAGCCCCAGAAGGTTTTCCTGGAGGACGATTTTAGCAGATTTTGGATATGTTGTTCAGCGATTTTTGGTGTAAAAAAAACCTTTTTGTTGCAATTTTGTCCGGGTCGACCCAACTTTTCTCCGTACTTTTACTGGACTACTAACACACTTCAAGCTTCTGTATATGTTCTACAGTCTTGTAAAAGAGAAAAAGAAATGCTTACTGTAAACATTATCAGAGTTGTCAAGTGGTTTTGAACCTCCCCATTTCAAAAGTGTCAGTAATATTTGGTTGTCTGGATGCAGAAGAAAATTATATCGTTACAGTAGATAGTGTTACCGATGACATTTTCTGGAACAGTTGAAACTCGACCTTCAATATTGAATTGGCAGACAAATCGTGTGTGCACAATGAATTGCTGAAAAGGATACAATATATTCAATTAAAAGGGATTTCGCGCACCACAAATCAACGAATTGTAGATATTGGGTGGTTTACAAACCAACAGTAGATTTAGCAATCAATCTAACACACTTCAAGCTTCTGTGCATGTTCTAAAATCTTACAAACGAGAAATAAACAGACTTACTGTGTACACTATCAGAGTTGTCAAGAGGTTTTGAGCCTCCCCAGATAACTGCAAAAGTGTTAGTAATATTTGGCTGTCTGGATGCAGAAGAAAATTATATCGTTACAGTAGATGGTGTTACCGATGACATTTTCTGGAACAGTTGAAACTCAACCTTCAATATTGAACTGCAGACAAATCAGTAGAAAAGGGGGTGCCATTCCGGGGGGGGACCGTGTGCTGCCATCTACAATTGAGTTTAACGGTACCTGTCCACATAGACAATGTTATTGATCCACGAAGGGGGACAGATTTCTGAGAAATTGATTTACATAATCGAGCGGAATTATTGATTCACGAAAGGGGAATTAATTTGTTGTTTCTAAGGGATTTATTGATCCAAGAAAGGGGAATTTATTTGCTGTTTCTAAGGGGAATTATTGATCTACGAAAGGGGGGAATCAGAAATGACATCACTTGTTTCCTAGGAATTATACGGGACTCTTAGTGGCAGAGATAAATTGATATTCTATTTTTAAATATGGCTTCTTTGATCTTTTGGTCTGAGGGATAAATTAATATTCTATCGAAACCATAATAGTGTAGCTAGGAACACCTATGAGATGAAGAGATTAACGCGGGAAATGGTTTCCTAGGAATTTCAAATGTGACAGCGCAGGAATGCCAAAACAAAAGGAACACGCAGAAATTACGCTTAGGGATTATATGGGCGAAACCATTTTAGAAATTTTAGGGATTATTTGGGCGAAACCGTTTGAGACATTTTAGAAGATGATTTTAGAAGATTATTTAGAAGATGATTGGGGCGAAACTCTGTGGTCGTTATAATACACAAGTTCCATTTGATCAATGTTGTGAGGTCCCCTACCCCAACCCCAAAGGCCCCCCTACCCCAACTCCAAAGGGCTCCCCTGGCCCCAAAGGCCCCTCGGCGCCCCCAAAGGCCCCCTGGCGCCCCCAAATGCCCCCCGACGCCCCAAAAGGCCCCCCAAGCCCCAAAGGCCCCCCCGCCCCCCCCCCCCCCCCGAGTCTCCAAAGGACACCAGAAGGCCCCCCGAGCCCCCAAAGAGCCCTGAAGCCCCTCCCTTCCTCCCTCCCTTTTTTTTTTTTTTTTAAGACTGAATTTTTTAGACTTAGAAATTATCCAACATCTTCCGGTTTTTTTCTTTAACCCATTGGCATAGAGATTTAGCCTAGATTCTTAGCTTAGTTTTATTTAGAGTTGAAGTTTACTTTAGTTTTAGTTAAGAGTTTAGAGTTTTAGCTTAGAGTCTTAGCTTAGAGTTTTTGTTAGAGTTCTAGTTTAGTTTAACTTTAGTTAAGAGTTTAGAGTTTTTAGCCTAGAGTCTTAGCTTAGAGTTTTTTTGATGTTCTAGTTTAGTTTAGTTTTAGTTAAGAGTTTTAGAGTTTTAGCTTAGAGTCTTAGCTTAGAGTTTTAGTTAGAGTTGAAGTTTAGTTTAGTAATAGTTAAGAATTTAGAGTTTTAGGTTAGAGTCATAGCTTATAGTTTTTAGTTAAAGTTGTAGTTTTAGTTAAGTTTTAGTTAAGAGTTTAGAGTTTTAGCCTAGAGTCTTAGCTTAGAGTCATAGCTTATAGTTTTAGTTAAAGTTGTAGTTTTTAGAGTTAAGTTTTAGTTAAGAGTTTAGAGTTTAGCCTAGAGTCTTAGCTTAGAGTCTTAGCTTAGAGTTTTTGTTGAAGTTTTAGTTTAGTTTAGTTTTAGTTAAGAGTTTAGAGTTTTACCTTAGAGTCTTAGCTTAGAGTTTTTGTTAGAGTTCTAGTTTAGTTTTAGTTATAGTTAAGAGTTTAGAGTTTTAGATTAGACTCTTATCTTAGAGTTTTAGTTAGAGTTGAAGTTTAGTTTTAGTAATAGTTAAGAGTTTAGAGTTTTAGCTTATAGGCACAGCTTAGAATTTTAATTAAAGTTGTAGTTTTAGGTAAGTTTTAGTTAAGAGTTTAGAGTTTTAGCCTAGAGTCTTAGCTTAGAGTCTTAGCTTAGAGTTTTTGTTGAAGTTCTAGTTTAGTTTTAGTTAAGAGTTTAGAGTTTTACCTTAGAGTCTAAGCTTAGAGTTTTTGTTAGAGTTCTAGTTTACTTTAGTTATAGTTAAGAGTTTGGAGTTTTACCTTAGAGTCTTAGCTTAGAGTTTTAGTTAGAGTTGAAGTTTACTTTAGTTTTAGTTAAGAGTTTAGAGTTTTAGCTTAGAGTCTTAGCTTAGAGTTTTTGTTAGAGTTCTAGTTTAGTTTAGTTTTAGTTAAGAGTTAGAGTTTTTAGCTTAGATTCTTAGCTTAGAGTTTTTGTTGAAGTTCTAGTTTAGTTTAGTTTTAGTTAAGAGTTTAGAGTTTTAGCTGAGAGTCTTAGCTTAGAGTTTTAGTTAGAGTTGAAGTTTAGTTTAGTATTAGTTAAGAGTTTAGAGTTTTAGCTTAGAGTCTTAACTTAGGGTTTTTTGTTAGTGTTTTAGTTCAGTTTAGTTTTAATTTAAGAGTTTAGAGTTTTACCTTAGAGACTTAGCTTAGAGTTTTAGTTAGAGTTGAACTTTAGTTTAGTTATTTAAGAATTTAGAGTTTTAGCTTAGAGTCATAGCTTAGAGTTTTAGTTAAAGTTGTAGTTTAGTTAAGTTTTAGTTAAGAGTTTAGAGTTTTAGCCTAGAGTCTTAGCTTAGAGCTTTTAGTTAGAGTTGAAGTTTAGTTTAGTTATAGTTAAGAGTTTAGAGTTTTAGCCTAGAGTCTTAGCTTAGATTTTTCGTTAGAGTTCTAGTTTAGTTTAGTTTTAGTTAAGAGTTTAGAGTTTTAGCTTAGAGTCATAGCTTAGAGTTTTAGTTAGAGTTGAAGTTTAGTTTAGTTTAGTTTTACTTTATAGTTTTTGCTTAGAGTCTTAGCTTAGAGTTTTAGCTAGAGTTGAAGTTTAGTTTAGCTATAGTTAAGAGTTTAGAGTTTTAGCCCAGAGTCTTAGCTTAGAGATTTAGTTAGAGTTCTAGTTTAGTTTAGTTTTAGTTAAGAGTTTAGAGTTTTAGCCTAGAGTCTTAGCTTAGAGTTTTTGTTAGAGTTCTAGTTTAGTTTAGTTTTAGTTAAGAGTTCAGAGTTTTAGCTTAGAGTCTTAGCTTAGAGTTTTAGTTAGAGTTGAAGTTTAGTTATAGTTAAGAGTTTAGAGTTTTAGCTTAGAGCCTTAGCTTAGAGTTTTAGTTAGAGTTGAAGTTTAGTTTAGCTATAGTTAAGAGTTGAGAGTTTTAGCTTAGAGTCTTAGCTTAGAGTTTAGTTAGAGTTGAAGTTTAGTTTAGCTATAGTGAAGAGTTTGGAGTTTTAGCTTTGAGTCTTAGCTTAGAGTTTTAGTTAGAGTTGAAGTTTAGTTTAGTTATAGTTAAGAATTTAGAGTTTTAGCTTAGAGTCATAGCTTAGAGTTTTAACTAAAGTTGTAGTTTAGTCAAGTTTAGTTAAGAGTTTAGAGTTTTAGCCTTGACTCTTAGCTTAGAGTCTTAGCTTAGAGTTTTGTTGAAGTTCTAGTTTAATTTAGTTCTAGTTAAGAGTTTAGAGTTTAACCTTAGAGTCTTAGCTTAGAGTTTTTTAGTTAGAGTTGAAGTTTACTTTAGTTTTAGTTAAGAGTTTAGAGTTTTAGCTTAGAGTCTTAGCTTAGAGTTTTTGTTAGAGTTCTAGTTTAGTTTAGTTTTAGTTAAGAGCTTAGAGTTTTAGATTAGAGTCTTAGCTAGAGTTTAAGTTAGAGGTGAAGTTTAGTTTAGTAATAGTTAAGAGTTTAGAGTTTTAGCTTAGAGTCTTAACTTAGAGTTTTTGTTAGAGTTCTAGTTTAGTTTAGTTTAGTTAAGAGTTTAGAGTTTTACCTTAGAGTCTTAGCTTAGAGTTTTAGTTAGAGTTGAAGTTTAGTTTAGTTATAGTTAAGAATTTAGAGTTTTAGCTTAGAGTCATAGCTTAGAGTTTTAGTTAAAGTTGTAGTTTAGTTAAGTTTTAGTTAAGAGTTTAGAATTTTAGCTTAGAGTCTTGGCTTAGAGCTTTAGTTAGAGTTCTAGTTTAGTTTAGTTAAGAGTTTTAGAGTTTTTAGCTTAGAGTCTTAGCTTAGAGTTTTTGTTGAAGTTCTTGTTTAGTTTAGTTTTAGTTAAGAGTTTAGAATTTTAGATTAGAGTGTTAGCCTAGAGTTTTAGTTAGAGTTGAAGTTTAGTTTAGTAATAGTTAAGAGTTTAGAGTTTTTAGCTTAGAGTCTTAGCTTAGAGATTTTGTTAGAGTTCTAGTTTAGTTTAGTTTTAGTTAAGAGTTTAGAGTTTTTTACCTTAGAGTCATAGCTTAGAGTTTTAGTTAGAGTTGAAGTTTAGTATGGTTTTAGTTTTACTTTATAGTTTTAGCTTAGAGTCTTAGCTTAGAGTTTTAATTAGAGTTGAAGTTTAGTTATAGTTAAGAGTTTAGAGTTTTAGTCTAGAGTCCTAGCTTAGAGTTTTAGTTAGAGTTCTAGTTTAGTTTTAGTTTTAGTTAAGAGTTTAGAGTTTTAGCTTAGAGTCATAGCTTAGAGTTTTAGTTAGAGTTGAAGTTTAGTTTAGTTATAGTTAAGAGTTGAGAGTTTTAGCCTAGAGTTTAGCTTAGAGTTTAGTTAGAGTTGAAGTTTAGTTTAGCTATAGTTAAGAGTTTGGAGTTTTAGCTTTGAGTCTTAGCTTAGAGTTTTAGTTAGAGTTGAAGTTTAGTTTAGTTATAGTTAAGAGTTTAGAGTTTTAGCTTAGAGTCATTGCTTAGAGTTTTTTGCTAGAGTTCTAGTTTAGTTTAGTTTTAGTTTAGAGTTTTACCTTAGAGTCTTAGCTTAGAGTTTTAGTTTAGATTTTTAGTTTAGTTTAGTTTTTTTTAGTTAAAAGTTTAGAGTTTTATCTTGAAGTCTTAGCTTAGAGTTTTAGCTAGAGTTCTAGTTTAGTTTAGTTTTAGTTAAGAGTTTAGAGTTTTTACCTTAGAGTCTTAGATTAGAGTTTTTATTTAGAGTTCTAGTTTAGTTTATTTTTAGTTAAGAGCTTTAGAATTTTAGCCTAGAGTCTTAGGTTAGAGTTTTAGTTAGAGTTCTAGTTTAGTAGTTAGTTTTTATTTAAGAGTTTAGAGTTTTTACCATAGAGTCTTAGCTTAGAGTTTTAGTTAGAGTTGAAGTTTAGCTATATTTAAGAGTTTAGAGTTTTAGCTTGAAGTCATAGCTTAGAGTTTTAGTTAGAGTTCTAGTTTATTTTAGTTTTAGTTAAGAGTTTAGAGTTTTACCTTAAAGTCTTTAGCTTAGAGTTTAAGTTAGAGTTCTAGTTTAGTTTAGTTATAGTTAAGAGTTTAGAGTTTTAGCTTAGAGTCTTAGCTTAGAGTTTTTGTTAGAGTTCTAGTTTAGTTAGTTTTAGTTAAGAGTCTAGAGTTTTACCTTAGAGTCTTAGCTGAGAGTTTTAGTTAGAGTTGAAATTTAGTTTAGTTTAGTTTTACTTTATAGTTTTAGCTTAGAGTTTAGCTTAGAGTTTTAGTTAGAATTGAATTTCAGTTTAGTTATAGTTAAGAGTTTAGAGTTTTAGCCTAGATTATTAGCTCAGAGTTTTAGTTAGAGTTCTAGTTTAGTTTAGTTTTAGTTAAGAGTTTAGAGTTTTAGCCTAGAGTCTCAGCTTAGATTTTTTGTTAGAGTTCTAGTTTAGTTTAGTTTCAGTTAAGAGTTTAGAATTTTAGCTTAGAGTCTTAGCTTAGAGTTTTAGTTAGAGTTGAAGTTTAGTTTTATTTAAGAGTTTAGAGTTTTAGCTTAGAGTCTTAACTTAGAGTTTTTGTTAGAGTTCTAGTTTAGTTTAGTTTAGTTTAGTAACTCTTAACTAAAAACTAAACTAAACTAGAACTCTAACTAAAGCTCTAAGCCAAGACTCTAAGCTAAAAACTCTAAACTCTTAACTAAAACTTAACTAAACTACAACTTTAACTAAAACTCTAAGCTATGACTCTAAGCTAAAACTGTAAATTCTTAACTATAAGTAAACTAAACTTCAAACTCTAACTAAAACTCTAAGCTAAGACTCTAAGGTAAAACTCTAAACTCTTAACTAAAACTAAACTAAACTAGAACTCTAACAAAAACTCTAAGTTAAGACTCTAAGCTAAAACTCTAAAACTCTTGACTATTACTAAACTAAACTTCACCTCTAACTTAAACTCTAGGCTAAGACTCTAATCTAAAACTCTAAGCTCTTAACTAAAACTAAACTAAACTAGAACTCTAACAAAAACTCTAAGCTAAGACTCTAAGCTAAAACTCTAAACTCTTAACTAAAACTAAAGTAAACTTCAACTCTAACTAAAACTCTAAGCTAAGACTCTAAGGTTAAACTCTAAACTCTTAACTAGAACTAAATTAAACTAGAACTTCAACAAAACTCTAAGCTAAGACTCTAAGCTAAGACTCTAGGCTAAAACTCTAAACTCTTAACTAAAACTTAACTAAAACTACAACTTTAACTAAAACTCTAAGCTATGACTCTAAGCTAAAACTCTTAATTCTTAACTATAACTAAACTAAACTTCAACTGTAACTTCAACTCTAACTACAACTCTAAGCTAGACTCTAAGGTTAAACTCTAAACTCTTAACTAGAACTAAAGTAAACTAGAACTTCAACAAAACTCTAAGCCAAGACTCTAAGCTAAGACTCTAGGCTAAAACTCTAAACTCTTAACTAAAACTTAACTAAACTACAACTTTAACTAAAACTCTGAGCTATGACTCTAAGAGTTTAGAGTTTTAGCTTAGAGTCTTGGCTTAGAGCTTTAGTTAGAGTTCTAGTTTAGTTTAGTTTTAGTTAAGAGTTTAGAGTTTTTAGCTTAGAGTCTTAGCTTAGAGTTTTTGTTGAAGTTCTTGTTTAGTTTTAGTTTTAGTTAAGAGTTTAGAATTTTAGATTAGAGTGTTAGCCTAGAGTTTTAGTTAGAGTTGAAGTTTAGTTTAGTAATAGTTAAGAGTTTAGAGTTTTTAGCTTAGAGTCTTAGCTTAGAGATTTTGTTAGAGTTCTAGTTTAGTTTAGTTTTAGTTAAGAGTTTCGAGTTTTACCTTAGAGTCATAGCTTAGAGTTTTAGTTAGAGTTGAAGTTTAGTGTAGTTTAGTTTTACTTTATAGTTTTTAGCGTAGAGTCTTAGCTTAGAGTTTTAATTAGAGTTGAAGTTTAGTTATAGTTAAGAGTTTAGAGTTTTAGCCTAGAGTCCTAGCTTAGAGTTTTAGTTAGAGTTGAAGTTTAGTTTAGTTATAGTTAAGAGTTTAGAGTTTTAGCTTAGAGTCTTAGCTTAGAGTTTTAGTTAGAGTTGAAGTTTAATTTAGTTATAGTTAAGAGTTGAGAGTTTTAGCCTAGAGTTTTAGCTTAGAGTTTAGTTAGAGTTGAAGTTTAGTTTAGCTATAGTTAAGAGTTTGAGTTTTAGCTTTGAGTCTTAGCTTAGAGTTTTAGTTAGAGTTGAAGTTTAGTTTAGTTATAGTTAAGAGTTTAGAGTTTTAGCTTAGAGTCATTGCTTAGAGTTTTTGCTAGAGTTCTAGTTTAGTTTAGTTTTAGTTTAGAGTTTTACCTTAGAGTCTTAGCTTAGAGTTTTAGTTAGATTTTTTAGTTTAGTTTAGTTTTAGTTAAAAGTTTAGAGTTTTATCTTGAAGTCTTAGCTTAGAGTTTTAGCTAGAGTTCTAGTTTAGTTTAGTTTTAGTTAAGAGTTTAGAGTTTTACCTTAGAGTCTTAGATTAGAGTTTTTATTTAGAGTTCTAGTTTAGTTTATTTTTAGTTAAGAGCTTAGAATTTTAGCCTAGAGTCTTAGGTTAGAGTTTTAGTTAGAGTTCTAGTTTAGTTTAGTTTTATTTAAGAGTTTAGAGTTTTACCATAGAGTCTTAGCTTAGAGTTTTAGTTAGAGTTGAAGTTTAGCTATATTTAAGAGTTTAGAGTTTTTAGCTTGAAGTCATAGCTTAGAGTTTTAGTTAGAGTTCTAGTTT
This sequence comes from Artemia sinica, assembly GCA_027921565.1. Taxonomy (NCBI): domain Eukaryota; kingdom Metazoa; phylum Arthropoda; class Branchiopoda; order Anostraca; family Artemiidae; genus Artemia; species Artemia sinica. The sequence continues at coordinate 53,429,527 of CM051268.1, forward strand.
AGTTTAGTTTTAGTTAAGAGTTTAGAGTTTTAGCTTAGAGTCTTGGCTTAGAGCTTTAGTTAGAGTTCTAGTTTAGTTTAGTTTTAGTTAAGAGTTTAGAGTTTTTAGCTTAGAGTCTTAGCTTAGAGTTTTTGTTGAAGTTCTTGTTTAGTTTAGTTTTAGTTAAGAGTTTTTAGAATTTAGGATTAGAGTGTTAGCCTAGAGTTTTACTTAGAGTTGAAGTTTAGTTTAGTAATAGTTAAGAGTTTAGAGTTTTTAGCTTAGAGTCTTAGCTTAGAGATTTTGTTAGAGTTCTAGTTTAGTTTAGTTTTAGTTAAGAGTTTCGAGTTTTACCTTAGAGTCATAGCTTAGAGTTTTAGTTAGAGTTGAGGTTTAGTGTAGTTTAGTTTTACTTTATAGTTTTAGCTTAGAGTCTTAGCTTAGAGTTTTAATTAGAGTTGAATTTTTAGTTATAGTTAAGAGTTTAGAGTTTTAGCCTAGAGTCCTAGCTTAGAGTTTTAGTTAGAGTTCTAGTTTAGTTTAGTTTTAGTTAAGAGTTTAGAGTTTTAGCTTAGAGTCATAGCTTAGAGTTTTAGTTAGAGTTGAAGTTTAGTTTAGTTATAGTTAAGAGTTTAGAGTTTTAGCTTAGAGTCTTAGCTTAGAGTTTTAGTTAGAGTTGAAGTTTAGTTTAGTTATAGTTAAGAGTTGAGAGTTTTAGCCTAGAGTTTTAGCTTAGAGTTTAGTTAGAGTTGAAGTTTAGTTTAGCTATAGTTAAGGTTTGGAGTTTTAGCTTTGAGTTTTAGCTTAGAGTTTTAGTTAGAGTTGAAGTTTAGTTTAGTTATAGTTAAGAGTTTAGAGTTTTAGCTTAGAGTCATAGCTTAGAGTTTTTGCTAGAGTTCTAGTTTAGTTTATTTTTTAGTTTAGAGTTTTACCTTAGAGTCTTAGCTTAGAGTTTTAGTTAGAGTTTTAGTTTAGTTTAGTTTTAGTTAAAAGTTTAGAGTTTTATCTTGAAGTCTTAGCTTAGAGTTTTAGCTAGAGTTCTAGTTTAGTTTAGTTTTAGTTAAGAGTTTAGAGTTTTACCTTAGAGTCTTAGATTAGAGTTTTATTTAGAGTTCTAGTTTATTTTATTTTTAGTTAAGAGCTTAGAATTTTAGCCTAGAGTCTTAGGTTAGAGTTTTAGTTAGAGTTCTAGTTTAGTTTAGTTTTATTTAAGAGTTTAGAGTTTTACCATAGAGTCTTAGCTTAGAGTTTTAGTTAGAGTTGAAGTTTAGCTATAGTTAAGAGTTTAGAGTTTTAGCTTGAAGTCATAGCTTAGAGTTTTAGTTAGAGTTCTAGTTTATTTTAGTTTTAGTTAAGAGTTTAGAGTTTTACCTTAAAGTCTTAGCTTAGAGTTTAAGTTAGAGTTCTAGTTTAGTTTAGTTATAGTTAAGAGTTTTAGAGTTTTAGCTTAGAGTCTTAGCTTAGAGTTTTTGTTAGAGTTCTAGTTTAGTTTAGTTTTAGTTAAGAGTCTAGAGTTTTACCTTAGAGTCTTAGATGAGAGTTTTAGTTAGAGTTGAAATTTAGTTTAGTTTAGTTTTACTTTATAGTTTTAGCTTAGAGTTTTAGCTTAGAGTTTTAGTTAGAGTTGAATTTCAGTTTAGTTATAGTTAAGAGTTTAGAGTTTTAGCCTAGATTTTAGCTTAGAGTTTTAGTTAGAGTTCTAGTTTAGTTTAGTTTTAGTTAAGAGTTTAGAGTTTTAGCCTAGAGTCTCAGCTTAGAGTTTTTGTTAGAGTTCTAGTTTAGTTTCGTTTTAGTTAAGAGTTTAGAGTTTTAGCTTAGAGTCTTAGCTTAGAGTTTTAGTTAGAGCTGAAGTTTAGTTATAGTTAAGAGTTTTTAGAGTTTTAGCTTAGAGTCTTAGCTTAGAGTTTTAGTTAGAGTTGAAGTTTAGTTTAGCTATAGTTAAGAGTTGAGAGTTTTAGCTTAGAGTCTTAGCTTAGAGTTTAGTTAGAGTTGAAGTTTAGTTTAGCTATAGTTAAGAGTTTGGAGTTTTACCTGAGAGTCTTACTTAGAGTTTTAGTTAGAGTTGAAGTTTACTTTAGTTTTTATTTAAGAGTTTAGAGTTTTAGCTTAGAGTCTTAACTTAGAGTTTTTGTTAGAGTTCTAGTTTAGTTTAGTTTTAGTTAAGACTTTTAGAGTTTTTAGCTTAGAGTCTTAGTTTAGAGTTGTTGTTGAAGTTCTAGTTTAGTTTAGTTTTAGTTCAGAGTTTAGAGTTTTAGCTTAGAGTCATAGCTTAGAGTTTTTTGTTAGAGTTTTAGTTTAGTTTAGTTTTAGTTAAGAGTTTAGAGTTTTACCTTAGAGTCTTAGCTTAGAGTTTTAGTTAGAGTTGTAGTTTAGTTTAGTTATAGTTAAGAATTTAGAGTTTTAGCGTAGAGTCATAGCTTAGAGTTTTAGTTAAAGTTGTAGTTTAGTTAAGTTTTAGTTAAGAGTCTAGAGTTTTAACCTAGAGTCTTAAATTAGAGCTTTAGTTAGAGTTGAAGTTTAGTTATAGTTAAGAGCTTAGAGTTTTTAGCTTAGAGTCTTAGCTTAGAGTTTTTGTTTAGAGTTCTAGTTTAGTTTAGTTTTAGTTAAGAGTTTAGAGTTTTACCTTAGAGTCTTAGCTTAGAGTTTTAGTTAGAGTTGAAGTTTAGTTTAGTTTAGTTTTTACTTTATAGTTTAGCTTAGAGTTCTAGTTTAGTTTAGTTTTAGTTGATGTTTAGAGTTTTAGCTTAGAGTCTTAGCTTAGAGTTTTAGTTAGAGTTGATGTTTTATTTAGTTATAGTTAAGAATTATAAGTTTTTAGCTTAGAGTCATAGCTTAGAGTTTTAGTTAAAGTTGTAGTTTAGTTAAGTTTTAGTTAAGAGTTTAGAGTTTTAGCCTAGAGTCTTAGCTTAGAGTATTAGCTTAGAATTTTTGTTGAAGTTCTAGTTTACTTTACTTCTAGTTAAGAGTTTAGAATTTTACCCTAGAATCTTAGCTTAGAGTTTTGTTAGATTTCAAGTTTAGTTTAGTTATAGTTAAGAGTTTTACCTTAGAGTCTTAGCTTAGAGTTTTAGTTAGAGTTGAAGTTTACTTTAGTTTTAGTTAAGAGTTTAGAGTTTTAGCTTAGAGTTTTAGCTTAGAGTTTAGTTAGAGTTGAAGTTTAGTTTAGCTATAGTTAAGAGTTTAGAGTTTTAGTCTAGAGTCCTAGCTTAGAGTTTTAGTTAGAGTTCTAGTTTAGTTTAGTTTTAGTTAAGAGTTTAGAGTTTTAGCTTAGAGTCATAGCTTAGAGTTTTAGTTAGAGTTGAAGTTTAGTTTAGTTATAGTTAAGAGTTTTAGAGTTTTAGCTTAGAGTCTTAGCTTAGAGTTTTAGTTAGAGTTGAAGTTTAGTTTAGTTTTATAGTTAAGAGTTTGAGAGTTTTAGCCTAGAGTTTTAGCTTAGAGTTTAGTTAGAGTTGAAGTTTAGTTTAGCTATAGTTAAGAGTTTGGAGTTTTAGCTTTGAGTCTTAGCTTAGAGTTTTAGTTAGAGTTGAAGTTTAGTTTAGTTATAGTTAAGAGTTTAGAGTTTTTAGCTTAGAGTCATAGCTTAGAGTTTTTGCTAGAGTTCTAGTTTAGTTTTAGTTTTAGTTTAGAGTTTTTACCTTAGAGTCTTAGCTTAGAGTTTTAGTTAGAGTTTTAGTTTATTTTAGTTTTAGTTAAAAGTTTAGAGTTTTATCTTGAAGTCTTAGCTTAGAGTTTTAGTTAGAGTTCTAGTTTAGTTTAGTTTTAGTTAAGAGTTTAGAGTTTTACCTTGAGTCTTAGATTAGAGTTTTATTTAGAGTTCTAGTTTAGTTTATTTTTAGTTAAGAGCTTAGAATTTTAGCCTAGAGTCTTAGGTTAGAGTTTTAGTTAGAGTTCTAGTTTAGTTTTGGTTTTATTTAAGAGTTTAGAGTTTTACCATAGAGTCTTAGCTTAGAGTTTTAGTTAGAGTTGAAGTTTAGCTATAGTTAAGATTTTAGAGTTTTAGCTTGAAGTCATAGCTTAGAGTTTTAGTTAGAGTTCTAGTTTATTTTAGTTTTAGTAAAGAGTTTCGAGTTTTACCTTAAAGTCTTAGCTTAGAGTTTAAGTTAGAGTTCTAGTTTAGTTTAGTTATAGTTAAGAGTTTAGAGTTTTAGCTAGAGTCTTAGCTTAGAGTTTTTTTGTTAGAGTTCTAGTTTAGTTTAGTTTTAGTTAAGAGTCTAGAGTTTTACCTTAGAGTCTTAGCTAGGAGTTATAGTTAGAGTTGAAATTTTAGTTTAGTTTTAGTTTTACTTTATGGTTTTAGCTTAGAGTTTTAGCTTAGAGTTTTAGTTAGAGTTGAAGTTTACTTTAGTTTTATTTAAGAGTTTAGAGTTTTAGCTTAGAGTCTTAATCTAGAGTTTTTGTTAGAGTTCTAGTTTAGTTTAGTTTTAGTCAAGAGTTTAGAGTTTTTAGCTTAGAGTCTTAGCTTAGAGTTGTTGTTGAAGTTCTAGTTTACTTTAGTTTTAGTTGAGAGTTTAGAGTTTTACCTTAGAGTCTTAGCTTAGAGTTTTAGTTAGAGTTGTATTTTCGTTTAGTTATAGTTAAGAATTTAGAGTTTTAGCTTAGAGTTATAGCTTAGAGTTTTAGTTAAAGTTGTAGTTTAGTTAAGTTTTAGCTAAGAGTTTATTGTTTTAGCCTAGAGTCTTAGCTTAGAGCTTTAGTTAGAGTTGAAGTTTAGTTTAGTTATAGTTAAGAGCTTAGAGTTTTTAGCTTAGAGTCTTAGCTTAGAGTTTTTGTTAGACTTCTAGTTTAGTTTTAGTTTTAGTTAAGAGTTTAGAGTTTTACCTTAGAGTCTTAGCTTAGAGTTTTAGTTAGAGTTGAAGGTTAGTTTAGTTTAGTTTTACTTTATAGTTTTAGCTTAGAGTTCTAGTTTAGTTTAGTTTTAGTTGAGTTTAGAGTTTTAGCTTAGAGTCTTAGCTTAGAGTTTTAGTTAGAGTTGATGTTTAGTTATAGTTAAGAGTTTAGAGTTTTAGCTTAGAGTCTTAGCTTAGAGTTTTAGTTAGAGTTGAAGTTTAGTTTAGTTATAGTTAAGATTCGAGAGTTTTAGCCTAGAGTCTTAGCTTAGAGTTTAGTTAGAGTTGAAGTTTAGTTTAGCTATAGTTAAGAGTTTGGAGTTTTAGCTTTGAGTCTTAGCTTAGAGTTTTAGTTAGAGTTGAAGTTTAGTTTAGTTTTAGTTAAGAATTAAGTTTTTAGCTTAGAGTCATAGCTTAGAGTTTTAGTTAAAGTTGTAGTTTAGTTAAGTTTTAGTTAAGAGTTTAGAGTTTAGCCTAGAGTCTTAGGTTAGAGTCTTAGCTTAGAGTTTTGTTGAAGTTCTAGTTTACTTTAGTTCTAGTTAAGAGTTTAGAGTTTAACCTTAGAGTCTTAGCTTAGAGTTTTAGTTTGAGTTGAAGTTTACTTTAGTTTTAGTTAAGAGTTTAGAGTTTTAGCTTAGAGTCGTAGCTTAGAGTTTTTGTTAGAGTTCTAGTTTAGTTTAGTTTTAGTTAAGAGCTTAGAGTTTTAGATTAGAGTCTTAGCCTAGAGTTTAAGTTAGAGGTGAAGTTTAGTTTAGTAATAGTTAAGAGTTTAGAGTTTTTTAGCTTAGAGTCTTAACTTAGAGTTTTTGTTAGAGTTCTAGTTTAGTTTAGTTTTAGTTAAGAGTTTAGAGTTTTACCTTAGAGTCTTAGCTTAGAGTTTTAGTTAGAGTTGAAGTTTAGTTTAGTTTAGTTTTTTACTTTATAGTTTTAGCTTAGAGTTCTAGTTTAGTTTAGTTTTAGTTGAGTTTAGAGTTTTAGCTTAGAGTCTTAGCTTAGAGTTTTTAGTTAGAGTTGATGTTTAGTTTAGTTTTAGTTAAGAATTATAAGTTTTAGCTTAGAGTCATAGCTTAGAGTTTTAGTTAAAGTTGTAGTTTAGTTAAGTTTTAGTTAAGAGTTTAGAGTTTTAGCCTAGAGTCTTAGCTTAGAGTATTAGCTTAGAATTTTTTGTTGAAGTTTAGTTTACTTTACTTCTAGTTAAGAGTTTAGAATTTTACCCTAGAATCTTAGCTTAGAGTTTTGTTAGATTTCAAGTTTAGTTTAGTTATAGTTAAGAGTTTTACCTTAGAGTCTTAGCTTAGAGTTTTAGTTAGAGTTGAAGTTTACTTTAGTTTTAGTTAAGAGTTTAGAGTTTTAGCTTAGAGTTTTAGCTTAGAGTTTTAGTTAGAGTTGAAGTTTAGTTTAGCTATAGTTAAGAGTTTAGAGTTTTAGTCTAGAGTCCTAGCTTAGAGTTTTAGTTAGAGTTCTAGTTTAGTTTAGTTTTAGTTAAGAGTTTAGAGTTTTAGCTTAGAGTCATAGCTTAGAGTTTTAGTTAGAGTTGAAGTTTAGTTTAGTTATAGTTAAGAGTTTGGAGTTTTAGCTTTGAGTCTTAGCTTAGAGTTTTAGTTAGAGTTGAAGTTTAGTTTAGTTATAGTTAAGAATTAAGAGTTTTAGCTTAGAGTCATAGCTTAGAGTTTTTAGTTAAAGTTGTAGTTTAGTTAAGTTTTAGTTAAGAGTTTAGAGTTTTAGCCTAGAGTCTTAGGTTAGAGTCTTAGCTTAGAGTTTTGTTGAAGTTCTAGTTTACTTTAGTTCTAGTTAAGAGTTTAGAGTTTAACCTTAGAGTCTTAGCTTAGAGTTTTAGTTTGAGTTGAAGTTTACTTTAGTTTTAGTTAAGAGTTTAGAGTTTTAGCTTAGAGTCGTAGCTTAGAGTTTTTGTTAGAGTTCTAGTTTAGTTTAGTTTTAGTTAAGAGCTTAGAGTTTTAGATTAGAGTCTTAGCCTTAGAGTTTAAGTTTAAGGTGAAGTTTAGTTTAGTAATAGTTAAGAGTTTAGAGTTTTAGCTTAGAGTCTTAACTTTAGAGTTTTTTGTTAGAGTTCTAGTTTAGTTTAGTTATAGTTAAGAATTTAGAGTTTTAGCTTAGAGTCATAGCTTATAGTTTTAGTTAAAGTTGTAGTTTAGGTAAGTTTTAGTTAAGAGTTTAGAGTTTTAGCTTAGAGTCTTGGCCTAGAGCTTTAGTTAGAGTTCTAGTTTAGTTTAGTTTTAGTTAAGAGTTTAGAGTTTTTAGCCTAGAGTCTTAGCTTAGAGTTTTTGTTGAAGTTCTTGTTTAGTTTAGTTTTAGTTAAGAGTTTAGAATTTTAGATTAGAGTGTTAGCCTAGAGTTTTAGTTAGAGTTGAAGTTAGTTTAGTAATAGTTAAGAGTTTAGAGTTTTTAGCTTAGAGTCTTAGCTTAGAGATTTTTAGTTAGAATTCTAGTTTAGTTTAGTTTTAGTTAAGAGTTTAGAGTTTTACCTTAGAGTCATAGCTTAGAGTTTTTAGTTTGAGTTGAAGTTTAGTGTAGTTTAGTTTTACTTTAGAGTTTTAGCTTAGAGTCTTAGCTTAGAGTTTTAATTAGAGTTGAAGTTTAGTTATAGTTAAGAGTTTAGAGTTTTAGCCTAGAGTCCTAGCTTAGAGTTTTAGTTAGAGTTCTAGTTTAGTTTAGTTTTAGTTAAGAGTTTAGAGTTTTAGTTTAGAGTCATAGCTTAGAGTTTTAGTTAGAGTTGAAGTTTAGTTTAGTTATAGTTAAGAGTTTAGAGTTTTAGCTTAGAGTCTTAGCTTAGAGTTTTAGTTAGAGTTGAAGTTTAGTTTAGTTATAGTTAAGAGTTTAGAGTTTTAGCCTAGAGTTTTAGCTTAGAGTTTTAGTTAGAGTTGAAGTTTAGTTTAGCTATTTTTAGTTAAGAGTTTGGAGTTTTAGCTTTGAGTCTTAGCTTAGAGTTTTAGTTAGAGTTTGAAGTTTAGTTTAGTTATAGTTAAGAGTTTAGAGTTTTAGCTTAGAGTCCATAGCTTAGAGTTTTTGCTAGAGTTCTAGTTTAGTTTAGTTTTAGTTTAGAGTTTTTACCTTAGAGTCTTAGCTTAGAGTTTTAGTTAGTTTTTAGTTTAGTTTAGTTTTAGTTAAAAGTTTAGAGTTTTATCTTGAAGTCTCAGCTTAGAGTTTTAGCTAGAGTTCTAGTTTAGTTTAGTTTTAGTTAAGAGTTTAGAGTTTTACCTTAGAGTCTTAGATTAGAGTTTTATTTAGAGTTCTAGTTTAGTTTAGTTTTAGTCAAGAGCTTAGAATTTTAGCCTAGAGTCTTAGGTTAGAGTTTTAGTTAGAGTTCTAGTTTAGTTTAGTTTTATTTAAGAGTTTAGAGTTTTACCATAGAGTCTTAGCTTAGAGTTTTTTAGTTAGAGTTGAAGTTTAGCTATAGTTAAGAGTTTAGAGTTTTAGCTTGAAGTCATAGCTTAGAGTTTTAGTTAGAGTTCTAGTTTTATTTTAGTTTTTAGTTAAGAGTTTAGAGTTTTAGCCCGTAAGTCTTAGCTTAGAGTTTAAGTTAGAGTTCTAGGTTAGTTTAGTTTTAGTTAAGAGTCTAGGGTTTTACCTTAGAGTCTTAGCTGAGAGTTTTAGTTAGAGTTGAAATTTAATTTAGTTTAGTTTTACTTTAGATAGTTTTAGCTTAGAGTTTTAGCTTAGAGTTTTAGTTAGAGTTGAATTTCAGTTTAGTTTTATAGTTAAGAGTTTAGAGTTTTAGCCTAGATTCTTAGCTTAGAGTTTTTAGTTAGAGTTCTAGTTTACTTTAGTTTTATAGTTAAGAGTTTAGAGTTTTAGCTTAGAGTCTCAGCTTAGAGTTTTTGTTAGAGTTTAGTTTAGTTTAGTTTTTGTTAAGAGTTTAGAGTTTTAGCTTAGAGTCTTAGCTTAGAGTTTTAGTTAGAGTTGAAGTTTAGTTATAGTTAAGAGTTTAGAGTTTTAGCTTAGAGTCTTAGCTTAGAGTTTTAGTTGGAGTTGAAGTTTTAGTTTAGCTATAGTTAAGAGTTGAGAGTTTTAGCTTAGAGTCTTAGCTTAGAGTTTAGTTAGAGTTGAAGTTTAGTTTAGTATAGTTAAGAGTTTTAGGCTTTTGAGTTTTAGCTTTGAGTCTTAGCTTAGAGTTTTAGTTAGAGTTGAAGTTTAGTTTAGTTATAGTTAAGAATTTAGAGTTTTAGCTTAGAGTCATACCTAGAGTTTTAACTAAAGTTGTAGTTTAGTTTAGTTTTAGTTAAGAGTTTAGAGTTTTAGCCTAGACTCTTAGCTTAAAGTCTTAGCTTAAAGTTTTTGTTGAAGTTCTAGTTTACTTTAGTTTTAGTTAAGAGTTTAGAGTTTTAGCTTACAGTCTTAGCTTAGAGTTTTTGCTAGAGTTCTAGTTTAGTTTAGTTATTAGAGTTTAGAGTTCTAGTTTAGTTTAGTTATAGTTTAGAGTTTAGTTTAGTTTAGTTATAGTTAAGAGATTGGAGTTTTACCTTAGAGTCTTAGCTTAGAGTTTTAGTTTAGTTGAAGTTTAGTTAGTTTTATTTAAGAGTTTAGACTTTTTAGCTTAGAGTCTTAACTTAGAGTTTTTGTTAGAGTTCTAGTTTAGTTTAGTTTTAGTTAAGACTTTAGAGTTTTTAGCTTAGAGTCTTAGCTTAGAGTTTTGTTAGAAGTTCTAGTTTAGTTTAGTTTTAGTTAAGAGTTTAGAGTTTTAGCTTAGAGTCTTAGCTTAGAGTTTTTTGTTAGAGTTTTAGTTTTATTTTAGTTTAGTTAAGAGTTTAGAGTTTTAGCTTAGAGTCATAGCTTAGAGTTTTTAGTTAATGTTGTAGTTTAGTTAAGTTTTAGTTAAGAGTCTAGAGTTTTAGCCTAGAGTCTTAACTTAGAGCTTTAGTAGAGTTGAAGTTTAGTTATAGTTAAGAGCTTAGAGTTTTAGCTTAGAGTCTTAGCTTAGAGTTTTTGTTAGAGTTCTAGTTTAGTTTAGTTTTAGTTAAGAGTTTAGAGTTTTACCTTAGAGTCTTAGCTTAGAGTTTTAGTTAGAGTTGAAGTTTAGTTTATTTTAGTTTTACTTTATAGTTTTAGCTTAGAGTTCTTACTAGTTTAGTTTAGTTTTAGTTTAGAGTTTTAGCTTAGAGTCTTAGCTTTTAGAGTTTTAGTTTAGGTTGAGTTTAGTTTAGTTATAGTTAAGAATTATAGAGTTTTAGCTTAGAGTCATAGCTTAGAGTTTTTAGTTAAGTTGTGTAGTTTAGTTAAGTTTTAGTTAAGAGTTTAGAGTTTTAGCCTAGAGTCTTAGCTTAGAGTTTAGTTAGAGTTGAAGTTTAGTTTAGCTATAATTAAGAGTTTGCAGTTTTAGCTTTGAGTCTTAGCTTAGAGTTTTAGTTAGAGTTGAAGTTTAGTTTAGTTATAGTTAAGAATTATAAGTTTTAGCTTAGAGTCATAGCTTAGAGTTTTAGTTAAAGTTGTAGTTTAGTTAAGTTTTAGTTAAGAGTTTAGAGTTTTAGCCTAGAGTCTTAGCTTAGAGTATTAGCTTAGAATTTTTGTTGAAGTTCTAGTTTACTTTAGTTCTAGTTAAGAGTTTAGAATTTTACCTAGAGTCTTAGCTTAGAGTTTTTTGTTAGATTTCAAGTTTAGTTTAGTTATAGTTAAGAGTGTGGAGTTTTAGCTTAGAGTCTTAGCTTAGAGTTTTAGTTAGAGTTGATGTTTAGTTATAGTTAAGAGTTTAGAGTTTTACCTTAGAGTCTTAGCTGAGAGTTTTAGTTAGAGTTGAAATTTAGTTTAGTTTTATTTTATAGTTTTAGCTTAGAGTTTTAGCTTAGAGTTTTAGTTAGAGTTGAAGTTTAGTTTAGCTATAGTTAAGAGTTTGGAGTTTTAGCTTTGAGTCTTAGCTTAGAGTTTTAGTTAGAGTTGATGTTTAGTTATAGTTAAGAGTTTAGATTTTTACCCTAGAATCTTAGCTTAGAGTTTTAGTTAGAGTTGAAGTTTAGTTTAGCTATAGTTTAAGAGTTTAGAGTTTTAGCTTTGAGTCTTAGCTTAGAGTTTTAGTTAGAGTTGATGTTAGTTATAGTTAATAGAGTTTAGAGTTTTACCTTAGAGTCTTAGCTTAGAGTTTTAGTTAGAGTTTAATTTAGTTTAGTTTAGTTTTACTTTATAGTTTTAGCTTAGAGTCTTAGCTTAGAGTTTTAGTTAGAGTTGAAGTTTAGTTTAGCTATAGTTAAGAGTTTAGAGTTTTAGCTTAGAGTCTTAGCTTAGAGTTTAGTTAGAGTTGAAGTTTAGTTTAGCTATAGTTAAGAGTTTGAGTTTTAGCTTTGAGTCTTAGCTTAGAGTTTTAGTTAGAGTTGAAGTTTAGTTTAGTTTAGTTAAGAATTTAGAGTTTTAGCTTAGAGTCATACCTTAGAGTTTTTTACTAAAGTTGTAGTTTAGTTTAAGTTTTAGTTAAGAGAGTTTTAGCCTAGTTTTAGCTTAAAGTCTTAGCTTAAAGTTTTTGTTGAAGTTCTAGTTTACTTTAGTTTTAGTTAAGAGTTTAGAGTTTTACCTTACAGTCTTAGCTTAGAGTTTTTGCTAGAGTTCTAGTTTAGTTTAGTTATAGTTTAGAGTTTTAGTTTAGTTTAGTTATAGTTTAGAGTTCTAGTTTAGTTTAGTTATAGTTAAGAGATTTAGAGTTTTACCTTAGAGTCTTAGCTTAGAGTTTTAGTTAGAGTTGAAGTTTACTTAGTTTTATTTAAGAGTTTAGACTTTTAGCTTAGAGTCTTAACTTAGAGTTTTTGTTAGAGTTCTAGTTTAGTTTAGTTTTAGTTAAGACTTTAGAGTTTTTTAGCTTAGAGTCTTAGCTTAGAGTTTGTTGTTGAAGTTCTAGTTTAGTTTAGTTTTAGTTAAGAGCTTAGAGTTTTAGCTTAGAGTCATAGCTTAGAGTTTTTGTTAGAGTTTTAGTTTAATTTAGTTTTAGTTAAGAGTTTTAGAGTTTTAGCGTAGAGTCATAGCTTAGAGTTTTAGTTAATGTTGTAGTTTAGTTAAGTTTTAGTTAAGAGTCTAGAGTTTTAGCCTTAGAGTCTTTAGCTTAGAGCTTTAGTTAGAGTTGAAGTTTAGTTATAGTTAAGAGCTTAGAGTTTTTAGCTTAGAGTCTTAGCTTAGAGTTTTTGTTAGAGTTTTAGTTTAGTTTAGTTTTAGTTAAGAGTTTAGAGTTTTACCTTAGAGTCTTAGCTTAGAGTTTTAGTTAGAGTTGAAGTTTAGTTTAGTTTAGTTTTAGGTTTATAGTTTTAGCTTAGAGTTCTAGTTTAGTTTAGTTTTAGTTGAGTTTAGAGTTTTAGCTTAGAGTCTTAGCTTAGAGTTTTAGTTTGAGTTGATATGTTTAGTTTAGTTATAGTTAAGAATTATAAGTTTTAGCTTAGAGTCTAGCTTAGAGTTTTAGTTAAAGTTGTAGTTTAGTTAAGTTTTAGTTAAGAATTATAAGTTTTAGATTAGAGTCATAGCTTAGAGTTTTTAGTTAAAGTTGTAGTTTTAGTTAAGTTTTAGTTTAAGAGTTTTAGCTAGAGTCTTAACTTAGAGCTTTTAGTTAGAGTTGAAGTTTAGTTTAGTAGTTAAGAGCTTAGAGTTTTTAGCTTAGAGTCTTAGCTTAGAGTTTTTGTTAGAGTTCTAGTTTAGTTTAGTTTAGATAAGAGTTTAGAGTTTTACCTTAGAGTCTTAGCTTAGAGTTTTAGTTAGAGTTTTAGTTTAGTTTAGTTTTAGTTAAAAGTTTAGAGTTTTATCTTGAAGTCTTAGCTTAGAGTTTTAGCTAGAGTTCTAGTTTAGTTTAGTTTTAGTTAAGAGTTTAGAGTTTTACCTTAGAGTCTTAGATTAGAGTTTTATTTAGAGTTCTAGTTTATTTTATTTTTAGTTAAGAGCTTAGAATTTTAGCTAGAGTCTTAGGTTAGAGTTTTAGTTAGAGTTCTAGTTTAGTTTAGTTTTATTTAAGAGTTTAGAGTTTTACCATAGAGTCTTAGCTTAGAGTTTTAGTTAGAGTTGAAGTTTAGCTATAGTTAAGAGTTTAGAGTTTTAGCTTGAAGTCATAGCTTAGAGTTTTAGTTAGAGTTCTAGTTTATTTTAGTTTTAGTTAAGAGTTTAGAGTTTTAGCTTAAAGTCTTAGCTTAGAGTTTAAGTTAGAGTTCTAGTTTAGTTTAGTTATAGTTAAGAGTTTAGAGTTTTAGCTTAGAGTCTTAGCTTAGAGTTTTTGTTAGAGTTCTAGTTTAGTTTAGTTTTAGTTAAGAGTTAGTAGAGTTTTACCTTAGAGTCTTAGATGAGAGTTTTAGTTAGAGTTGAAATTTAGTTTAGTTTAGTTTACTTTATAGTTTTAGCTTAGAGTTTTAGCTTAGAGTTTTAGTTAGAGTTGAATTTCAGTTTAGTTATAGTTAAGAGTTTAGAGTTTTAGCCTAGATTTTAGCTTAGAGTTTTAGTTAGAGTTCTAGTTTAGTTTAGTTTTAGTTAAGAGTTTTAGAGTTTTAGCCTAGAGTCTCAGCTTAGAGTTTTTGTTAGAGTTCTAGTTTAGTTTCGTTTTAGTTAAGAGTTTAGAGTTTTAGCTTAGAGTCTTAGCTTAGAGTTTTAGTTAGAGCTGAAGTTTAGTTATAGTTAAGAGTTTTTAGTTTTAGCTTAGAGTCTTAGCTTAGAGTTTTAGTTAGAGTTGAAGTTTAGTTTAGCTATAGTTAAGAGTTTTGAGAGTTTTAGCTTAGAGTCTTAGCTTAGAGTTTAGTTAGAGTTGAAGTTTAGTTTAGCTATAGTTAAGAGTTTGGAGTTTTTTACCTGAGAGTCTTACCTTAGAGTTTTAGTTAGAGTTGAAGTTTACTTTAGTTTTATTTAAGAGTTTAGAGTTTTAGCTTAGAGTCTTAACTTAGAGTTTTTTGTTAGAGTTCTAGTTTAGTTTAGTTTTTATAGTTAAGACTTTAGAGTTTTTAGCTTAGAGTCTTAGTTTAGAGTTGTTGTTGAAGTTCTAGTTTAGTTTAGTTTTAGTTCAGAGTTTAGAGTTTTAGCTTAGAGTCATAGCTTAGAGTTTTTGTTAGAGTTTTAGTTTAGTTTAGTTTTAGTTAAGAGTTTAGAGTTTTACCTTAGAGTCTTAGCTTAGAGTTTTAGTTAGAGTTGTAGTTTAGTTTAGTTTATAGTTAAGAATTTAGAGTTTTAGCGTAGAGTCATAGCTTAGAGTTTTAGTTAAAGTTGTAGTTTAGTTAAGTTTTAGTTAAGAGTCTAGAGTTTTAACCTAGAGTCTTAACTTAGAGCTTTAGTTAGAGTTGAAGTTTAGTTATAGTTAAGAGCTTAGAGTTTTTAGCTTTGAGTCTTAGCTTAGAGTTTTTGTTTAGAGTTCTAGTTTAGTTTAGTTTTTAGTTAAGAGTTTAGAGTTTTACCTTAGAGTCTTAGCTTAGAGTTTTAGTTAGAGTTTGAAGTTTTTAGTTTTTAGTTTAGTTTTTACTTTATAGTTTAGCTTAGAGTTCTAGTTTAGTTTAGTTTTAGTTGAGTTTAGAGTTTTAGCTTAGAGTCTTAGCTTAGAGTTTTAGTTAGAGTTGAAGTTTTAGTTTAGTTATAGTTAAGAATTATAGTTTTAGCTTAGAGTCATAGCTTAGAGTTTTAGTTAAAGTTGTAGTTTAGTTAAGTTTTAGTTAAGAGTTTAGAGTTTTAGCCTAGAGTCTTAGCTTAGAGTTTTAGCTTAGAATTTTTGTTGAAGTTCTAGTTTACTTTACTTCTAGTTAAGAGTTTAGAATTTTACCCTAGAATCTTAGCTTAGAGTTTTGTTAGATTTCAAGTTTAGTTTAGTTATAGTTAAGAGTTTTTTTACCTTAGAGTCTTAGCTTAGAGTTTTTAGTTAGAGTTGAAGTTTACTTTAGTTTTAGTTAAGAGTTTAGAGTTTTAGCTTAGAGTTTTAGCTTAGAGTTTAGTTAGAGTTGAAGTTTAGTTTAGCTATAGTTAAGAGTTTAGAGTTTTAGTCTAGAGTCCTAGCTTAGAGTTTTAGTTAGAGTTCTAGTTTAGTTTAGTTTTAGTTAAGAGTTTAGAGTTTTTAGCTTAGAGTCATAGCTTAGAGTTTTAGTTAGAGTTGAAGTTTAGTTTAGTTTATAGTTAAGAGTTTAGAGTTTTAGCTTAGAGTCTTAGCTTAGAGTTTTAGTTAGAGTTCTAGTTTAGTTTAGTTATAGTTAAGAGTTGAGAGTTTTAGCCTAGAGTTTTAGCTTAGAGTTTTAGTTAGAGTTGAAGTTTAGTTTAGCTATAGTTAAGAGTTTTTGGAGTTTTAGCTTTGAGTCTTAGCTTAGAGTTTTAGTTAGAGTTGAAGTTTAGTTTAGTTATAGTTAAGAGTTTAGAGTTTTAGCTTAGAGTCATAGCTTAGAGTTTTTTGCTAGAGTTCTAGTTTAGTTTAGTTTTAGTTTTAGAGTTTTTTTGCTTAGAGTCTTAGCTTAGAGTTTTAGTTAGAGTTTTAGTTTAGTTTAGTTTTATAGTTAAAAGTTTAGAGTTTTAGTATCTTGAAGTCTTAGCTTAGAGTTTTAGTTAGAGTTCTAGTTTAGTTTAGTTTTTAGTTAAGAGTTTAGAGTTTTACCTTAGAGTCTTAGATTAGAGTTTTATTTAGAGTTCTAGTTTAGTTTATTTTTAGTTAAGAGCTTAGAATTTTAGCCTAGAGTCTTAGGTTAGAGTTTTAGTTAGAGTTCTAGTTTAGTTTGGTTTTATTTAAGAGTTTAGAGTTTTACCATAGAGTCTTAGCTTAGAGTTTTAGTTAGAGTTGAAGTTTAGTTATAGTTAAGATTTTAGAGTTTTAGCTTGAAGTCATAGCTTAGAGTTTTAGTTAGAGTTCTAGTTTATTTTAGTTTTAGTAAAGAGTTTTCGAGTTTTACCTTAAAGTCTTAGCTTAGAGTTTAAGTTAGAGTTCTAGTTTAGTTTAGTTATAGTTAAGAGTTTAGAGTTTTAGCTTAGAGTCTTAGCTTAGAGTTTTTGTTAGAGTTCTAGTTTAGTTTAGTTTAGTTAAGAGTCTAGAGTTTTACCTTAGAGTCTTAGCTAGGAGTTTATAGTTAGAGTTGAAATTTAGTTTAGTTTAGTTTTACTTTATGGTTTTAGCTTAGAGTTTTTAGCTTAGAGTTTTAGTTAGAGTTGAGTTTACTTTAGTTTTATTTAAGAGTTTAGAGTTTTAGCTTAGAGTCTTAATCTAGAGTTTTTTGTTAGAGTTCTAGTTTAGTTTAGTTTTAGTCAAGAGTTTAGAGTTTTTAGCTTAGAGTCTTAGCTTAGAGTTTTGTTTGAAGTTCTAGTTTACTTTAGTTTTAGTTGAGAGTTTAGAGTTTTACCTTAGAGTCTTAGCTTAGAGTTTTAGTTAGAGTTGTATTTTCGTTTAGTTATAGTTAAGAATTTAGAGTTTTAGCTTAGAGTTATAGCTTAGAGTTTTAGTTAAAGTTGTAGTTTAGTTAAGTTTTAGCTAAGAGTTTATTGTTTTAGCCTAGAGTCTTAGCTTAGAGCTTTAGTTAGAGTTGAAGTTTAGTTTAGTTTATAGTTAAGAGCTTAGAGTTTTTAGCTTAGAGTCTTAGCTTAGAGTTTTTTGTTAGAGACTTCTAGTTTAGTTTAGTTTTAGTTAAGAGTTTAGAGTTTTAGCCTTAGAGTCTTAGCTTAGAGTTTTTAGTTAGAGTTGAAGGTTAGTTTAGTTTAGTTTTACTTTATAGTTTTAGCTTAGAGTTCTAGTTTAGTTTAGTTTTAGTTGAGTTCAGAGTTTTAGCTTAGAGTCTTAGCTTAGAGTTTTAGTTAGAGTTGATGTTTTAGTTATAGTTAAGAGTTTAGAGTTTTAGCTTAGAGTCTTAGCTTATAGTTTTAGTTAGAGTTGAAGTTTAGTTTAGTTATAGTTAAGATTCGAGAGTTTTTAGCCTAGAGTCTTAGCTTAGAGTTTAGTTAGAGTTGAAGTTTAGTTTAGCTATAGTTAAGAGTTTGGAGTTTTAGCTTTGAGTCTTAGCTTAGAGTTTTAGTTAGAGTTGAAGTTTAGTTTAGTTTATAGTTAAGAATTAAGAGTTTTAGCTTAGCTTAGAGTCATAGCTTAGAGTTTTAGTTAAAGTTGTAGTTTAGTTAAGTTTTAGTTAAGAGTTTAGAGTTTTTTAGCCTAGAGTCTTAGGTTAGAGTCTTAGCTTAGAGTTTTGTTGAAGTTCTAGTTTACTTTAGTTCTAGTTAAGAGTTTAGAGTTTAACCTTAGAGTCTTAGCTTAGAGTTTTAGTTTGAGTTGAAGTTTACTTTAGTTTTAGTTAAGAGTTTAGAGTTTTAGCTTTTTAAATAGCTTGAGAGTCGTAGCTTAGAGTTTTTGTTAGAGTTCTAGTTTAGTTTAGTTTTAGTTAAGAGCTTAGAGTTTTAGATTAGAGTCTAGCCTAGAGTTTTAAGTTAGAGGTGAAGTTTAGTTTAGTTAATAGTTAAGAGTTTAGAGTTTTAGCTTAGAGTCTTAAAGCTTAGAGTTTTTTTTGTTAGAGTTCTAGTTTAGTTTAGTTTTAGTTTAAGAAGTTTAGAGTTTTTACCTTAGAGTCTTAGCTTAGAGTTTTAGTTAGAGTTGAAGTTTAGTTTAGTTTTAGCTAGTTTTACTTTATAGTTTTTAGCTTAGAGTTCTAGTTTAGTTTAGTTTTAGTTGAGTTTAGAGTTTTTTAGCTTAGAGTCTTAGCTTAGAGTTTTAGTTAGAGTTGATGTTTAGTTTAGTTATAGTTAAGAATTATAAGTTTTAGCTTAGAGTCATAGCTTAGAGTTTTAGTTAAAGTTGTAGTTTAGTTAAGTTTTAGTTAAGAGTTTTAGAGTTTTAGCCTAGAGTCTTAGCTTAGAGTATTAGCTTAGAGATTTTTTGTTGAAGTTCTAGTTTACTTTTACTTCTAGTTAAGAGTTTAGAATTTTTACCCTAGAATCTTAGCTTAGAGTTTTGTTAGATTTCAAGTTTAGTTTAGTTATAGTTTAGAGTTTTACCTTAGAGTCTTAGCTTAGAGTTTTAGTTAGAGTTGAAGTTTACTTTAGTTTTAGTTAAGAGTTTAGAGTTTTAGCTTAGAGTTTTAGCTTAGAGTTTAGTTAGAGTTGAAGTTTAGTTTAGCTATAGTTAAGAGTTTAGAGTTTTAGTCTAGAGTCCTAGCTTAGAGTTTTAGTTAGAGTTCTAGTTTAGTTTAGTTTTAGTTAAGAGTTTTAGAGTTTTAGCTTAGAGTCATAGCTTAGAGTTTTTAGTTAGAGTTGAAGTTTAGTTTAGTTATAGTTAAGAGTTTAGAGTTTTAGCTTAGAGTCTTAGCTTAGAGTTTTAGTTAGAGTTGAAGTTTAGTTTAGTTATAGTTAAGAGTTGAGAGTTTTAGCCTAGAGTTTTAGCTTAGAGTTTTAGTTAGAAGTTGAAGTTTAGTTTAGCTATAGTTAAGAGTTTGGAGTTTTTAGCTTTGAGTCTTAGCTTAGAGTTTTAGTTAGAGTTGAAGTTTAGTTTAGTTTATAGTTAAGAGTTTAGAGTTTTAGCTTAGAGTCATAGCTTAGAGTTTTTGCTAGAGTTCTAGTTTAGTTTTAGTTTTAGTTTAGAGTTTTTTACCTTAGAGTCTTAGCTTAGAGTTTTTAGTTAGAGTTTTAGTTTAGTTTAGTTTTAGTTTAAAAGTTTAGAGTTTTATCTTGAAGTCTTAGCTTAGAAGTTTTTAGTTAGAGTTCTAGTTTAGTTTAGTTTTAGTTAAGAGTTTAGAGTTTTACCTTAGAGTCTTAGATTAGAGTTTTATTTAGAGTTCTAGTTTAGTTTATTTTTAGTTAAGAGCTTAGAATTTTAGCCTAGAGTCTTAGGTTAGAGTTTTAGTTTAGAGTTCTAGTTTAGTTTTGGTTTTATTTAAGAGTTTAGAGTTTTACCATAGAGTCTTAGCTTAGAGTTTTAGTTAGAGTTGAAGTTTAGCTATAGTTAAGATTTTAGAGTTTTAGCTTGAAGTCATAGCTTAGAGTTTTAGTTAGAGTTCTAGTTTATTTTAGTTTTAGTTAAGAGTTTCGAGTTTTACCTTAAAGTCTTAGCTTAGAGTTTAAGTTAGAGTTCTAGTTTAGTTTAGTTATAGTTAAAGAGTTTAGAGTTTTAGCTTAGAGTCTTAGCTTAGAGTTTTTGTTAGAGTTCTAGTTTAGTTTAGTTTTAGTTAAGAGTCTAGAGTTTTACCTTAGAGTCTTAGCTAGGAGTTATAGTTAGAGTTGAAATTTAGTTTTAGTTTAGTTTTACTTTATGGTTTTAGCTTAGAGTTTTAGCTTAGAGTTTTAGTTAGAGTTGAAGTTTACTTTAGTTTTATATTAAGAGTTTAGAGTTTTAGCTTAGAGTCTTAATCTAGAGTTTTTTGTTAGAGTTCTAGTTTAGTTTAGTTTTAGTCAAGAGTTTAGAGTTTTTAGCTTAGAGTCTTAGCTTAGAGTTGTTGTTAGAAGTTCTAGTTTACTTTAGTTTTAGTTGAGAGTTTAGAGTTTTACCTTAGAGTCTTAGCTTAGAGTTTTAGTTAGAGTTGTATTTTCGTTTAGTTATAGTTAAGAATTTAGAGTTTTAGCTTAGAGTTATAGCTTAGAGTTTTAGTTAAAGTTGTAGTTTAGTTAAGTTTTAGCTAAGAGTTTATTGTTTTAGCCTAGAGTCTTAGCTTAGAGCTTTAGTTAGAGTTGAAGTTTTAGTTTAGTTATAGTTAAGAGCTTAGAGTTTTTAGCTTAGAGTCTTAGCTTAGAGTTTTTGTTAGACTTCTAGTTTAGTTTAGTTTTAGTTAAGAGTTTAGAGTTTTACCTTAGAGTCTTAGCTTAGAGTTTTAGTTAGAGTTGAAGGTTTAGTTTAGTTTAGTTTTCTATACTTTATAGTTTTAGCTTAGAGTTCTAGTTTAGTTTAGTTTTAGTTGAGTTTAGAGTTTTAGCTTAGAGTCTTAGCTTAGAGTTTTAGTTAGAGTTGATGTTTAGTTATAGTTAAGAGTTTAGAGTTTTAGCTTAGAGTCTTAGCTTAGAGTTTTAGTTAGAGTTGAAGTTTAGTTTAGTTATAGTTAAGATTCGAGAGTTTTAGCCTAGAGTCTTAGCTTAGAGTTTAGTTAGAGTTGAAGTTTAGTTTAGCTATAGTTAAGAGTTTGGAGTTTTAGCTTTGAGTCTTAGCTTAGAGTTTTAGTTAGAGTTGAAGTTTAGTTTAGTTTATAGTTAAGAATTAAGAGTTTTAGCTTAGAGTCATAGCTTAGAGTTTTAGTTAAAGTTGTAGTTTAGTTAAGTTTTAGTTAAGAGTTTAGAGTTTTAGCCTAGAGTCTTAGCTTAGAGAGTCTTAGCTTAGAGTTTTGTTGAGTTCTAGTTTACTTTAGTTCTAGTTTAAGAGTTTAGAGTTTAACCTTAGAGTCTTAGCTTAGAGTTTTTAGTTTGAGTTGAAGTTTACTTTAGTTTTAGTTAAGAGTTTAGAGTTTTAGCTTAGAGTCGTAGCTTAGAGTTTTTGTTAGAGTTCTAGTTTAGTTTAGTTTTAGTTAAGAGCTTAGAGTTTTAGATTAGAGTCTTAGCCTAGAGTTTAAGTTTAGAGGTGAAGTTTAGTTTAGTAATAGTTAAGAGTTTAGAGTTTTTAGCTTAGAGTCTTAACTTAGAGTTTTTGTTAGAGTTCTAGTTTAGTTTAGTTATAGTTAAGAATTTAGAGTTTTAGCTCAGAGTCATAGCTTATAGTTTTAGTTAAAGTTGTAGTTTAGGTAAGTTTTAGTTAAGAGTTTAGAGTTTTAGCTTAGAGTCTTGGCTTAGAGCTTTAGTTAGAGTTCTAGTTTAGTTTAGTTTTAGTTAAGAGTTTAGAGTTTTTAGCCTAGAGTCTTAGCTTAGAGTTTTTTATAGTTGAAGTTCTTGTTTAGTTTAGTTTTTAGTTAAGAGTTTAGAATTTTAGATTAGAGTGTTAGCCTAGAGTTTTAGTTAGAGTTGAAGTTTAGTTTAGTAATAGTTAAGAGTTTAGAGTTTTTTAGCTTAGAGTCTTAGCTTAGAGATTTTGTTAGAATTCTAGTTTAGTTTAGTTTTAGTTAAGAGTTTAGAGTTTTACCTTAGAGTCATAGCTTAGAGTTTTTAGTTTGAGTTGAAGTTTAGTGTAGTTTAGTTTTACTTTAGAGTTTTAGCTTAGAGTCTTAGCTTAGAGTTTTAATTAGAGTTGAAGTTTAGTTATAGTTTAAGAGTTTAGAGTTTTAGCCTAGAGTCCTAGCTTAGAGTTTTTTAGTTAGAGTTCTAGTTTAGTTTAGTTTTAGTTAAGAGTTTTAGTTTTAGCTTAGAGTCTTAGCTTAGAGTTTTAGTTGGAGTTGAAGTTTAGTTTAGCTATAGTTAAGAGTTGAGAGTTTTACCTTAGAGTCTTAGCTTAGAGTTTTAGTTAGAGTTGAAGTTTAGTTTAGTTATAGTTAAGAATTATAAGTTTTAGCTTAGAGTCATAGCTTAGAGTTTTTAGTTAAAGTTGTAGTTTAGTTAAGTTTTAGTTAAGAGTTTAGAGTTTTAGCCTAGAGTCTTAGCTTAGAGTATTAGCTTAGAATTTTTGTTGAAGTTCTAGTTTACTTTAGTTCTAGTTAAGAGTTTAGAATTTTACCCTAGAATCTTAGCTTAGAGTTTTGTTAGATTTCAAGTTTAGTTTAGTTATAGTTAAGAGTGTGGAGTTTTAGCTTTGCGTCTTAGCTTAGAGTTTTTATGTTAGAGTTGATGTTTAGTTTATAGTTAAGAGTTTAGAGTTTTACCTTAGAGTCTTAGCTGAGAGTTTTAGTTAGAGTTGAAATTTAGTTTAGTTTTTATTTTATAGTTTTAGCTTAGAGTTTTAGCTTAGAGTTTTAGTTAGAGTTGAAGTTTAGTTTAGCTATAGTTAAGAGTTTGGAGTTTTAGCTTTGAGTCTTAGCTTAGAGTTTTAGTTAGAGTTGATGTTTAGTTTATAGTTAAGAGTTTAGATTTTTACCCTAGAATCTTAGCTTAGAGTTTAGTTAGAGTTGAAGTTTAGTTTTAGCTATAGTTAAGAGTTTGGAGTTTTAGCTTTGAGTCTTCGTAGCTTAGAGTTTTAGTTAGAGTTGATGTTTAGTTATAGTTAAGAGTTTAGAGTTTTACCTTAGAGTCTTAGCTGAGAGTTTTAGTTAGAGTTGAAATTTAGTTTAGTTTAGTTTTACTTTATAGTTTTAGCTTAGAGTTTTAGCTTAGGGTTTTTAGTTAGAGTTTGAAGTTTAGTTTAGTTATAGTTAAGAGTTTAGAGTTTTAGCCTAGATTCTTAGCTTAGAGTTTTAGTTAGAGTTCTAGTTTAGTTTAGTTTTTAGTTAAGAGTTTAGAGTTTTAGCCTAGAGTCTCAGCTTAGAGTTTTTGTTAGAGTTCTAGTTTAGTTTAGTTTTAGTTAAGAGTTAGAGTTTTAGCTTAGAGTCTTAGCTTAGAGTTTTAGTTAGAGTTGAAGTTTAGTTATAGTTAAGAGTTTAGAGTTTTTAGCTTAGAGTCTTAGCTTAGAGTTTTTAGTTAGAGTTGAAGTTTAGTTTTAGCTATAGTTAAGAGTTGAGAGTTTTAGCTTAGAGTCTTAGCTTAGAGTTTTAGTTAGAGTTGAAGTTAGTTTTTAGCTATAGTTAAGAGTTTGGAGTTTTAGCTTTGAGTCTTAGCTTAGAGTTTTAGTTAGAGTTGAAGTTTAGTTTAGTTATAGTTAAGAATTTAGAGTTTTAGCTTAGAGTCATACCTTAGAGTTTTAACTAAAGTTGTAGTTTAGTTAAGTTTTAGTTAAGAGTTTAGAGTTTTAGCCTAGACTCTTAGCTTAAAGTCTTAGCTTAAAGTTTTTGTTTGAAGTTCTAGTTTACTTTAGTTTTAGTTAAGAGTTTAGAGTTTTACCTTACAGTCTTAGCTTAGAGTTTTTGCTAGAGTTCTAGTTTAGTTTAGTTATAGTTTAGAGTTCTAGTTTAGTTTAGTTATAGTTTAGAGTTCTAGTTTAGTTTAGTTATAGTTAAGAGATTGGAGTTTTACCTAGAGTCTTAGCTTAGAGTTTTAGTTAGAGTTGAAGTTTACTTTAGTTTTATTTAAGAGTTTAGACTTTTAGCTTAGAGTCTTAACTTAGAGTTTTTGTTAGAGTTCTAGTTTAGTTTAGTTTAGTTAAGACTTTAGAGTTTTTAGCTTAGAGTCTTAGCTTAGAGTTGTTGTTGAAGTTCTAGTTTAGTTTAGTTTTAGTTAAGAGCTTAGAGTTTTAGCTTAGAGTCATAGCTTAGAGTTTTTGTTAGAGTTTTAGTTTAATTTAGTTTTAGTTAAGAGTTTAGAGTTTTAGCGTAGAGTCATAGCTTAGAGTTTTAGTTAATGTTGTAGTTTAGTTAAGTTTTAGTTAAGAGTCTAGAGTTTTAGCCTAGAGTCTTAACTTAGAGCTTTAGTTAGAGTTGAAGTTTAGTTTTAGTTAAGAGCTTAGAGTTTTTAGCTTAGAGTCTTAGCTTAGAGTTTTTGTTAGAGTTTTAGTTTAGTTTAGTTTTAGTTAAGAGTTTAGAGTTTTACCTTAGAGTCTTAGCTTAGAGTTTTTAGTTAGAGTTGAAGTTTAGTTTAGTTTAGTTTTACTTTATAGTTTTAGCTTAGAGTTCTAGTTTAGTTTAGTTTTTTAGTTGAGTTTAGAGTTTTAGCTTAGAGTCTTAGCTTAGAGTTTTAGTTTGAGTTGATGTTTTAGTTTAGTTTATAGTTAAGAATTATAAGTTTTAGCTTAGAGTCATAGCTTACAGTTTTAGTTAAAGTTGTAGTTTAGTTTAAGTTTTAGTTAAAGAATTATAAGTTTTAGATTAGAGTCATAGCTTAGAGTTTTAGTTAAAGTTGTAGTTTAGTTAGTTTTAGTTAAGAGTTTAGCCTAGAGTCTTAACTTAGAGCTTTAGTTAGAGTTGAAGTTTAGTTATAGTTAAGAGCTTAGAGTTTTTTAGCTTAGAGTCTTAGCTTAGAGTTTTTGTTAGAGTTCTAGTTTAGTTTAGTTTTAGATAAGAGTTTAGAGTTTTACCTTAGAGTCTTAGCTTAGAGTTTTAGTTAGAGTTGAAGTTTAGTTTAGTTTAGTTTTACTTTATAGTGTTAGCTTAGAGTTCTAGTTTAGTTTAGTTTTAGTTGAGTTTAGAGTTTTAGCTTAGAGTCTTAGCTTAGAGTTTTAGTTAGAGTTGATGTTTAGTTTAGTTATAGTTAAGAATTATAAGTTTTAGATTAGAGTCTTAGCTTAGAGTTTTAGTTAAGTTGTAGTTTAGTTAAGTTTTAGTTAAGAGTTTAGAGTTTTAGCCTAGAGTCTTAGCTTAGAGTTTAGTTAGAGTTGAAGTTTAGTTTAGCTATAGTTAAGAGTTTGGAGTTTTAGCTTTGAGTCTTAGCTTAGAGTTTTAGTCAGAGTTGAAGTTTAGTTTAGTTATAGTTAAGAATTATAAAGTTTTAGCTTAGAGTCATAGCTTAGAGTTTTAGTTAAAGTTGTAGTTTAGTTAAGTTTTAGTTAAGAGTTTCGAGTTTTAGCCTAGAGTCTTAGCTTAGAGTATTAGCTTAGAATTTTTGTTGAAGTTCTAGTTTACTTTAGTTCTAGTTCAGAGTTTAGAATTTTACCCTAGAATCTTAGCTTAGAGTTTTGTTAGATTTCAAGTTTAGTTTTAGTTATAGTTAAGAGTTGTACCTTAGAGTCTTAGCTTAGAGTTTTAGTTAGAGTTGAAGTTTACTTTAGTTTTAGTTAAGAGTTTAGAGTTTTAGCTTAGAGTCTTAGCTTAGAGTTTTTGTTAGAGTTCTAGTTTTAGTTTAGTTTAGTTAAGAGTTTAGAGTTTTAGTTAAGAGTTTTTAGCTTAGATTTTAGGTTAGAGTTTACATTGAAGTTTTTTAGTTGAAGTTTAGTTTTAGTTTATATTTTAGTAAGTTTACGTGAGTTTTAGTTAGAGTTTTGCTTGAGTTTAGTTTAGTTTAGTTTAGTTAGTTTTTAGTTAAGAGTTTTTAGTTTAGTTTTTAGTTTATTTTGAATTGTCAGTTTTAGATTAGAGTCTTAGCCTAGAGTTTTAGTTAGAGTTGAAGTTTAGTTTAGTAATAGTTAAGAGTTTAGAGTTTTTTAGCTTAGAGTCTTAACTTAGAGTTTTTGTTAGAGTTCTAGTTTATTTTAGTTTTAGTTAAGAGTTTAGAGTTTTACCTTAGAGTCTTAGCTTAGAGTTTTAGTTAGAGTTGAAGTTTAGTTTAGTTATAGTTAAGAATTTAGAGTTTTAGCTTAGAGTCATAGTTTAGAGTTTTAGTTAAAGTTCTAGTTTAGTTAAGTTTAAGTTAAGAGTTTAGAGTTTTAGCCCCTGAGTCTTTGGCTTAGAGCTTTAGTTAGAGTTCTAGTTTAGTTTTAGTTTTAGTTAAGAGTTTAGAGTTTTTAGCTAAGAGTCTTAGCTTAGAGTTTGTTGTTGAAGTTCTAGTTTAGTTTAGTTTTAGTTAAGAGTTTAGAGTTTTAGCTTAGAGTCATAGCTTAGATTTTTTTTAGAGTTTTAGTTTAGTTTAGTTTTAGTTAAGAGTTTAGAGTTTTACCTTAGAGTCTTAGCTTAGAGTTTTAGTTAGAGTTGTAGTTTAGTTTTAGTTATAGTTAAGAATTTAGAGTTTTTAGCGTAGAGTCATAGCTTAGAGTTTTAGTTAAAGTTGTAGTTTAGTCAAGTTTTAGTTAAGAGTCTAGAGTTTTAGCCTAGAGTCTTAACTTAGAGCTTTAGTTAGAGTTGAAGTTTAGTTATAGTTAAGAGCTTAGAGTTTTTAGCTTAGAGTCTTAGCTTAGAGTTTTTGTTAGAGTTCTAGTTTAGTTTAGTTTTAGTTAAGAGTTTAGAGTTTTACCTTAGAGTCTTAGCTTAGAGTTTTAGTTAGAATTGAAGTTTAGTTTAGTTTTACTTTATAGTGTTAGCTTAGAGTTCTAGTTTAGTTTAGTTTTAGTTGAGTTTAGAGTTTTAGCTTAGAGTCTTAGCTTAGAGTTTTAGTTAGAGTTGATGTTTAGTTTAGTTATAGTTAAGAATTATAAGTTTTCGCTTAGAGTCATAGCTTAGAGTTTTAGTTAAAGCTGTAGTTTAGTTAAGTTTTAGTTAAGAGTTTAGAGTTTTAGCCTAGAGTCTTAGCTTAGAGTATTAGCTTAGAATTTTGTTGAAGTTCTAGTTTACTTTAGTTCTAGTTAAGAGTTTAGAATTTTACCCTAGAATCTTAGCTTAGAGTTTTGTTAGATTTCAAGTTTAGTTTAGTTATAGTTAAAGTAGAGTTTTACCTTAGAGTCTTAGCTTAGAGTTTTAGTTAGAGTTGAAGTTTACTTTAGTTTTAGTTAAGAGTTTGGAGTTTTTAGCTTAGAGTCTTAGCTTAGAGTTTTTGTTAGAGTTCTAGTTTAGTTTAGTTTTAGTTAAGAGTTTAGATTTTTTAGCTTAGAGTCTTAGCTTAGAGTTTTTGATGAAGTTCTAGTTTAGTTTAGTTTTAGTTAAGAGTTTAGAGTTTTAGATTAGAGTCTTAGCCTAGAGTTTTTAGTTAGAGTTGAAGTTTAGTTTAGTAATAGTTAAGAGTTTAGAGTTTTAGCTTAGAGTCTTAACTTAGAGTTTTTGTTAGAGTTCTAGTTTAGTTTAGTTTTAGTTAAGAGTTTAGATTTTTTACCTTAGAGTCTTAGCTTAGAGTTTTAGTTAGAGTTGAAGTTTAGTTTAGTTATAGTTAAGAATTTAGAGTTTTAGCTTAGAGTCATAGCTTAGAGTTTTTGTAGTTTAGTTAAGTTTAAGTTAAGAGTTTAGAGTTTTAGCCTAGAGTCTTGGCTTAGAGCTTTAGTTAGAGTTCTAGTTTAGTTTAGTTTTAGTTAAGAGTTTAGAGTTTTTAGCTTAGAGTCCTAGCTTAGAGTTTTTGTTGAAGATCTTGTTTAGTTTAGTTTTAGTTAAGAGTTTAGAGTTTTAGACTTTAAGGTAAAACTCTAAACTCTTAACTATAACTAAACTAATTTAGAACTCTAACAAAAACTCTAAGCTAAAACTCTAAACTCTTAACTATAACTAAACTAAACTAGAACTCTAACTTAAACTCTAAGCTAAGACTCTAAGGTAAAACTCTAAACTCTTAACTAAAACTAAACTAAACTAGAACTCTAACTAAAACTCTAAGCTATGACTCCAAGCTAAAACTCTAAACCCTTAGCTATAACTAAACTTCAACTCTAACTAAAACTCTAAGCTAAGACTCTATGGTAAAACTCTAAACTCTTAACTAAAACTAAACTAAACTAGAACTCTAACTAAAACTCTAAGCTAAGACTCCAAGATAAACTCTAAACTCTTAACTAAAACGAAACTAAACTAGAACTCTAACTAAACTCTAAGCTAAGACTCTAAGGTAAAACTCTAAACTAAAACTAAACTAAACTAGAACTCTAGCAAAAACTCTAAGCTATGACTCTAAGCTAAAACTTTAAAACTCTTAACTACAACTAAACTAAACTTCAACTCTAACTAAAACTCTAAGCTAAGACTCAAAGCTAAAATTCCAAACTCTTAACTATAGCTAAACTAAACTTCAACTCTAACTAAACTCTAAGCTAAGACTCTAGGCTAAAACTCTCAACTCTTAACTATAACTAACTAAACTTCAACTCTAACTAAAACTCTAAGCTAAGACTCTAAGCTAAAACTCAAAACTCTTAACTATAGCTAAACTAAACTTCAACTCTAACTAAAACTCTAAGCTAAAACTCAAAGCTAAAACTCAAAACTCTTAACTATAGCTAAACTGAACTTCAAACTCTAACTAAACTCTAAGCTAAGACTCTAGGCTAAAACTCTCAACTCTTAACTATAACTAAACTAAACTTCAACTCTAACTAAAACTCTAAGCTAAGACTGTAAGCTAAAACTCTAAACTCAATTAAAACTAAACTAAACTAGAACTCTAAGCTAAAACTATAAAGTAAAACTAAACTAAACTTCAAACTCTAACTAAAACTCTAAGCTAAGACTCTAAGGTAAAACTCTAAACTCTTAAATAAAACTAAGCTAAACTAGAACTCTAACAAAAACTCTAAGCTAAGACTCTAAGCTAAAAACTCTAAGCTCTTAACTATAACTAAACTAAGCTTCAACTCTAACTAAAGCTTTAAGCTAAGACTCTAGGCTAAAACTCTAAACTCTTAACTAAAACTTAACTAAACTACAACTTTAACAAAAACTCTAAGCTATGACTCTAAGCTAAAACTCTAAACTCACAACTATTACTAAACTAAACTTAAACTCTAACTAAAACTCTAAGCTAAGACTCTAAGCTAAAACTCTAAACTCCTAACTAAAATAAACTAAACTAGAACTCTAACAAAACTCTAAGTTAAGACTCTAAGCTAAAACTCTAAACTCTTAACTAAAACTAAAGTAAACATCAACTCTAACTAAAACTCTAAGCTAAAACTCTAAACTCTTAACTAAAACTAAACTAAACTAGAACTTAAACAACAACTCTAAGCTAAGACTCTAAGCTAAAAACTCTAAACTCTTAACTAAAACTAAAATAAACTAGAACTCTAACAAAACTCTAAGTTAAGACTCTAAGCTAAAACTCCAAACTCTTTACTCTTAACTAAACTAAACAAGAACTCTAAACTATGACTAAACTAAACTAGAACTCTAACAAAAACTCTAAGCTAAGACTCTAAGCTAAGACTCTAGGCTAGAACTCTAAACTCTTAACTAAAACTTAGCTATACTACAACTTTAGTAGTTAAAACTCTAAGCTATGTCTCTAAGCTAAAACTCTAAATTCTTAACTATAACTAAACTAAACTTTAACTCTAACTAAAACTCTAAGCTAAGAGTCAAAGGTAAAACTCCAAACTCTTAACTTTAGCTAAACTAAACTTCAACTCTAACTAAACTCTAAGCTAAGACTCTAAGCTAAACCTCTCAACTCTTAACTATAGCTAAACTAAACTTCAACTCTAACTAAAACTCTAAGCTAAGACTCTAAGCTAAAACTCTAAACTCTTAACTATAACTAAATTTCAACTCTAACTAAAACCCTAAGCTAAGACTCTAAGCTAAAACTCTAAACTCTTAACTAAAACTAAACTAAACTAGAACTCTAATAAAAACTCTAAGCTAAGACTCTAGGCTAAAACTCTAAATTCTTAACTAAAACTAAACTAGAACTCTAACTAAAACTCTAAGCTAATCTCTAGGCTAAAACTCTAAACTCTTAACTATAACTAAACTAAACTTCAACTCTAACTAAAACTCTAAGCTAAGACTCTAAGCTAAAACTATAAAGTAAAACTAAACTAAACTAAACTTCAACTCTAACTAAAACTCTAAGCTATGACTCTAAGCTAAAACTCTAAACTCTTAACTATAACTAAACTAAACTAGAACTCTAACAAAAACTCTAAGCTAAGACTCTAGGCTAAAACTCTAAACTCTTAACTATAACTAAACTAAACTTCAACTCTAACTAAAGCTCTAAGCTAAGACTCTAGGCTAAAACTCTAAACTCTTAACTAAAACTTAACTAAACTACAACTTTAACTAAAACTCTAAGCTATGACTCTAAAACTCTAAATTCTTAACTATAACTAAAACTAAACTTCAATTCTAACTAAAACTCTAAGCTAAGACTCTAAGGTAAAACTCTAAACTCTTAATTAAAACTAAGCTAAACTAGAACTCTAATAAAAACTCTAAGTTAAGATTCTTAGCTAAAACTCTAAACTCTTAACTTTTACTAAACTAAACTTCAACTATAACTAAAACGCTAAGCTAAGAGTCAAAGCTAAAACTCTAAACTCTTAACTAAAACTAAACTAAACTAGAACTTCAACAAAAACTCTAAGCTAAGACTCTAAGCTAAAAACTCTAAACTCTTAACTAAATCTAAACTAAACTAGAACTCTAACAAAAAAACTCTAAGCTAAGACTCTAAGGTAAAACTCTAAACTCTTAACTAAAACTAAACTAAACTTGAACTTTAACAAAACTCTAAGCTAAGACTCTAAGCTAAAACTCTAAACTCTTGACTATAACTAAACTTCAACTCTAACTAAAACTCTAAGCTAAGACTCTAAGCTAAAACTCTAAACTCTTAACTAAAACTAAACTAAACTAGAACTCTAACAAAAACTCTAAGCTAAGTCTCAAGGCTAAAACTCTAAACTCTTAACTATAACTAAACTAAACTTCAACTCTAACTAAAACTCTAAGCTAAGACTCTAAGCTAAAACTATAAAGTAAAACTAAACTAAACTAAACTTCAACTCTAACTAAAACTCTAAGCTATGACTCTAAGCTAAAACTCTAAACTCTTAACTATAACTAAACTAAACTTCAACTCTAACTAAAGCTCTAAGCTAAGACTCTAAGCTAAAACTCTAAATTCTTAACTATAACTAAACTAAACTTCAATTCTAACTAAAACTCTAAGCTAAGACTCTAAGGTAAAACTCTAAACTCTTAATTACAACTAAGCTAAACTAGAACTCTAATAAAAACTCTAAGTTAAGACTCTTAGCTAAAACTCTAAACTCTTAACTTTTACTAAACTAAACTTCAATTCTAACTAAAACTCTAAGCTATGAGTCAAAGCTAAAACTCTAAACTCTTAACTAAAACTAAACTAGAACTTCAACAGAAACTCTAAGCTAAGACTCTAAGCTAAAAACTCTAAACTCTTAACTAAAACTAAACTAAACTAGAACTCTAACAAAACTCTAAGCTAAGACTCTAAGCTAAAACTCTAAAGTCTTAACTAAAACTAAACTAAACTAGAACTCTAACAAAAACTCTAAGCTAAGACTCTAAGGTAAAACTCCAAACTCTTATCTATAATTAAACTAAACTAGAACTCTAACAAAAAACTCTAAGCTAAGACTCTAAGGGAAAACTCTAAACTCTTAATTACAACTAAGCTAAACTAGAACTCTAACTAAAAACTCTAAGTTAAGACTCTTAGCTAAAACTCTAAACTCTTAACTTTTACTAAACTAAACTTCAATTCTAACTAAAACTCTAAGCTAAGAGTCAAAGCTAAAACTCTAAACTCTTAACTAAAACTAAACTAAACTAGAACTTCAACAGAAACTCTAAGCTAAGACTCTAAGCTAAAAACTCTAAACTCTTAACTAAAACTAAACTAAACTAGAACTCTAACAAAAACTCTAAGCTAAGACTCTAAGCTAAAACTCTAAAAATATTAACTAAAACTTAACTAAACTACAACTTTAAACTAAAACTCTAAGCTATGACTCTAAGCTAAAACTCTAAATTCTTAACTATAACTAAACTAAACTTCAATTCTAACTAAAACTCTAAGCTAAGACTCTAAGGTAAAACTCTAAACTCTTAATTACAACTAAGCTAAACTAGAACTCTAATAAAAACTCTAAGTTAAGACTCTTAGCTAAAACTCTAAACTCTTAACTTTTACTAAACTAAACTTCAATTCTAACTAAAACTCTAAGCTAAGAGTCAAGCTAAAACTCTAAACTCTTAACTAAAAACTAAACTAAACTAGAACTTCAACAGAAACTCTAAGCTAAGACTCTAAGCTAAAAACTCTAAACTCTTAACTAAAACTAAACTAAACTAGAACTCTAACAAAAAACTCTAAGCTAAGACTCTAAGCTAAAACTCTAAACTCTTAACTAAACTAAACTAAACTAGAAACTCTAACAAAAACTCTAAGCTAAGACTCTAAGGTAAAACTCCAAACTCTTATCTATAATTAAACTAAACTAGAACTCTAACAAAAACTCTAAGCTAAGACTCTAAGGGAAAACTCTAAACTCTTAACTAAAACTAAGCTAAACTAGAATTTCAACAAAAACTCTAAGCTAAGACTCTAAGCTAAGACTCTAGGCTAAAACTCTAAACTCTTAACTAAAATTTAACTAAAACTACAACTTTAACTTAAACTCTAAGCTATTACTCTAAGCTAAAACTCTAAATTCTTAACTATTACTAAACTAAACTTCAACTCCAACTCAAACTCTAAGCTAAGACTCTAAGCTAAAACTCTAAACTCTTAACTAAAACTAAACTAAACTAGAACTTCAACAAAAACTCTAAGCTAAGATTCTAGGCTAAAAACTCTAAACTCTTAACTAAAACTAAACTAAACTAGAACTCTAACAAAAACTCTAAGCTAAGACTCTAAGCTAAAACTCTAAACTCTTAACTAAAACTAAAGTAAACTTCAACTCTAAATAAAACTAAGCTAAGAATCTAGGCTAAAAACTCTATACCAATGGGTTAAAGAAAAAAACCGGAAAATGTTTGGATAATTTCTAAGTCTAAAAAGCTCAGTCCGAAAAAAAACTTAAAAAAATCAAAAAAAAGGAGGGAGGAAGGGAGGTGCTCGGGGGCCTTTGGGGCTCGGGGGGGGGCCTTTTTGGGGGCTCGGGGGGCCTTTGGGGGCTCGACGGGCCTTTGGGGGCGCCGGGGGGCCTTTGGGGTGCTGGGGGGCGCCTTTGGGGATGCCGGGGGGCCTTTGAGGCCTGGGGGGGCTTTGGGGCCGGGGGGGCTCTTTGGGGTTGGGGTAGGGGGGCCTTTGGGGTTGGGGTAGGGGACCTCACAACATTGATCAAATGGAACTTGTGTATTATAACGACCACAGAGTTTCGCCCCAATCATCTTCTAAATTGTCTTCTAAAATCATCTTCTAAAATCTCTCAAACGGTTTCGCCCAAATAATCCCCTAAAATGTCTCAAATGGTTTCGCCCAAATAATCCCTAAACGTAATTTCTGTGTGTTCCTTTTGTTTTGGCATCCCTGCGCTGTCACATTTGAAATTCCTAGGAAACCGTTTCCCGCGTTTATCTCTTCATCTCATAGGTGTTCCTAGCTACACTATTATGGTTTTCGATAGAATATAATTTATCCCTCAGACCTAAAGATCAAAGAAGCCATATTTAAAAATAGAATATCAATTTATCTCTGCCACTAAGAGTCCCGTATAATTCCTAGGAAACAAGTGATGTCATTTCTAATTCCCCCCTTTCGTAGATCAACAATTCCCCTTAGAAACAGCAAATAAATTCCCCTTTCTTGGATCAATAATTCCCCTTAGAAACAACAAATTAATTCCCCTTTCGTGAATCAATAATTCCCCTCGATTATGTAAATCAATTTCTCAGAAATCTGTCCCCCTTCGTGGATCAATAACATTGTCTATGTGGATAGGTACCGTTAGACTCAATTGTAGATGGCAGCACACAGTCCCCCCGGACTGGCACCCCCTTTTCTACTCAAATCGTGTTTGCACAATAAACTACTAAAAATGATACAATATGTTCAATTAAAAGGGATTTTGCGCACTACAAATCAATCAATTGTAGATATTGGTTGGTCTACAAACCAACAGTAGATTTAGCAATCAATCTAACACATTTCAATTTATTCCCTGAGCTTCGAAAATGGTGAAAAAAGACACGGAAAATCATTTCGTTTACTGTAAAGGTATAAATATACTAAGATGTGCAGTATACAAGATACATTCGTCAAAATGTGCTGTTATTACTATTGGTAGGGGTGAACTCATTATTGTCGAGTCGAGTCGAAGCTCAGACCATATATTGCCCCCTCTCTCCCAAAAATAAACAATCTAATACGTGGTAGGGGGAGTTATACTTAGATAATAAATTTTAATAATATATTTTGCAAGCTTCCAGACATTATCTTCCGTAATTATGTCATCAAGCTTAACATCCAATTAATGAAATGCCTCCAACTGGGGTCTAACCCCGGCCAGACATCTAAAAAAGACATCTAGTCACCGCTATCTTACTTGTTAGTAGCTTGGCACTCAGTTCTCCCCAATCAGGTAATATATTTTCAAAAATTTTCGCTGCTAGTAATGGTTTCAGCAACCATTCACATTTCAGATCTATTGAGTCGCAGAAGATGGGAAGTCAGTATGTAATTAAATTTCAGAATCAGATCTCTTTTTCTTTGAATCCCACCTTCGTTTGTCGATTTTGCTCTGCGTCCTCATAGCTCCATCTTATTAGTTTCACTTTCCGGTAGCTTTGAGATATGGAAAGGAAAAAATTCTAGTTCGTAGTATGTCAAAAGTTCCCTAGTCTTAGCCACTACATATGCCAATTTCTGGGCTCAGAGTGTCCTAGAGCCAACATCAGAGGAACTGCTTTCCGTTGAATAATGGTCAGTTTCATGGTTTATTCGATTCCAACCCATTTTTTTGTTTTGTCTACTCTTAAGATTCACAGGAACCTTGAGACGTCCTTCGTTATCAGTGCATACTCTCTGCATCAGTTTGTTTTTAGCTACCGGTTCCATTCCAAATATTTCAGCCTGGATGGCCGTAGCATATTCCCCTAGACAACAGCTTGTTAAATACTCTTTTAAACCTTAGGTATTCTGGTATATCAATAGCCCATTCCCTATTTTTCCACGAGTTAATGAATCCTTGATTTTCATCCACCATGGCGCAGAAATTACCTTTCAGCTTTTAGTAATGAGACGGTACTTTCTTTGGGTATCTGGAACTTCTTGTGGTTAAACAGCATGAATTATGGGAGTACAAATGCTTTAGATCTTCCCATTTCGTATCTGCTGCCCCTGAGTCGATTGATCCACAATTAGCACCTTGGCAGTACTCTTTATTGCCTCTTTTACTAGAAAACTTTCTACAATGTGAAGTCCTACAAATGGCTCCATAGTGCCATTGCAGCTCCCCGATACACTAGTGTGATTATTAAGCAGCACAGCCTTTGTGACCTCATTAAAGGAGTCATAATGTTCATGACTTAGGTTGGATTGACCCAGACCACTACACCCTATGAAAATTTTTCGAATTGCGTCTTATGTAGATGTATAGTCCTTTCTGGCACTGGAATAGGGAAGCTATGGCTTTTTAACACTTTCTCTATACAGTGCGCTTTCCAGCTCGACTGATGATCGAAAATGATCCCCAGGTATGTTACTTGTTTTTCAGTGATATCGGGTAAGAACACACATTTAGAGTAGGAGAAACTTCCATTTTAGTTGTATTACAGCAATACAAGCTCATGCTTGCATTTCATGAGCTTGTTTATATCCAACAGCGTAC
Organism: Artemia sinica; assembly: GCA_027921565.1. Lineage (NCBI taxonomy): Eukaryota > Metazoa > Arthropoda > Branchiopoda > Anostraca > Artemiidae > Artemia > Artemia sinica. The sequence goes on from CM051268.1 coordinate 53,464,201, forward strand.
CGAAAATTTCTTAACAGTTTGTACCGAAGCAGCTAACGCGGCTGATTTTTTTTTTTTTTTTTTTTTTTTTTTTTTTTTTTTTTTTTTTTTTTTTTTTTTTTTTAGGTGCTACCCTCCATACCTCTATATAAGAAGAAGAAGAATTTTCACCTTCCAAAAAATTTGTGAAGAGGGTTCTTCACTAAGAATGGAAAAAATAAATAAATAAAATAGAAAATAAAATGCAATTTCATTAGTTCTGAGCCCGAGGAAAAAATACTCTTCATATTCCAAAAATGCCCCAAAAAAGAAGCCCCTGCCCCAAACGAGGCTAATTGCCTACTTGCGATGGAAAATTAAGTTTTTATCCTTGATTTTTTTTTTGATTTGATAAATTCGATTTAAATACACTTCTACACGCTGGAATTAAAAGTTAAAGGACTGCAGGAGAGGCTCTTCACTTTGTGGAAATCAGTACTCCCTCGAAATCATCCTCAACCTAAAAAAAAAACATTTGTGAAACAGCAAGATAAGCAAACTTTACATATTTGGAATCAGCGTATATTTCTGAGTCGGGTAGTTAAAGAATCATTTCTCTTGCAATTTGTTTCGGGTCAAAATGTTCATTTTCTGGACAATTAGGTTCGACTCCGAAATAAGAGAAAGTTTTTATTCTTTGAGAAGACTAAAGACTGTTTAGTCTTAGAGAAGATTAGGATAATTTTTTCTTTATACTCGTTTTCAAGATGGACTAAAAAGTACAAAATCATTTCTTTTCTCGGGAATCTATGAATGTAAGTGAAAACGAAGAGGATTGGGTTTAACATAACATTCTCCTTTAAACTTGTTTTCCTCAACTCGTTGATTTTTTCGTTTATGTGTTAATAACTTTGATCAATTTCATATATATGTTGTACATAGTCTAATCTATTTTGCGCCCGCCGTTTTCTCTTATATTCATAGAATCTCGAGAATAAAATTATTTTTTACTTTTTAGTCTATTTTGAAAACGATATAAATAACAATTTACTTTTTAGTTTTGTTTTATTGCTACTGTTTTAGTTTAATTGTCAACATCCGCCCTACCGTGGGCTCACCTTTAGCAGTATTACGAATTATTGTATCAAACAGTTCTTGGTAACGAACTGTAAGTAAGGAGCGACCCGGCTTAATTGTAACCAAAACTCTAAAAAACAAAATTTGATACCAATAGATACATCAAAAGAATTGGATTTTTATTTTGATCTTAAATATATATGTTTTATTAAGTTTAGTTATACCTATCAAAAGTTACGAGCCTGAAAAAAAATTGCCTTATTATTGAAAAAAAGGGGAATACATCCCTAATGTACCATGAGTAAAACACGATGTATTTGAAATACCAAAATAAAGTTCCTTTCTAAAGATAATTCCGATTTCTTATAATTAAGCTAAATCTAGTCGCAAAAATGAAAAGTCCTTAATCAGCAAAAAGAGAAATTGCATTTCTAGCTTCAGTCAGACAACGGCGCTAGTCGTTCGAATTTCGCTAAGATAATTGTAGCAAAAAAAATGCAATGCATAAAATTTCCAAGGAAGTTTAAAAGGCAAAAAACTGTGTGAACTCCTGAATCATCTGAAAAATCTTTAAGAGATTATTGGACGAGGATTCGCGTCCTTGGGGCACGTGAGCCAATGGCAGGCAGTCCCTAGGGCGCAGGACGAAAGAACTGCGTTTGGGAGTGGGGTAAATGTGCCTTTTTAATTTTAATCTCTATCCAGCTCTGAAACGATTAGTACGAAATTATTTTGGCTACCGTTATTATCATAGAAGTGACCCGTTGCTGTACAACTAAGTATGTAAGTTCAATAAATCTATTGTCCCTTTTTATATGTGTTTGTTTCTCTTATATGTCTGAGTCTAGTCCGATAATAGGTAACTAGTTCGCCAGTCTCCATGGTAAATGCTCCCAAAGGAATCTGATCTCCAGATAGCTCAAGAAAGAAGAAGCCACATTTGTATGTCTACATATTCAATTTTCTCTCATTAATTGAGAGCGGCGCTAGCCTAGTTGACACAATCTCCAGCGCCATAAGTGGCGCTATAGGAGAAATTTCTATCACCACAGTAGCGAATCTCCCATTACCACAAAACCAATTTTTCCATCGCTACAAATGGCGCGTGTCGGAAATTGGAGGAAGACTGCGAACTAGTTAGGCTGTTTAAACTTTGTAATTCAAATTTGATTTTTGGGGGGATACAGACATATAAGAAAATTAATTAGGCCTATTGCCGCTAAGCTACTACAGGGAAACCCTTTAGAATATCTCATAGGAGATAATAGAGTCCCCCAAAATAGGCTAAGTAAAATTTTAAGTTGATATAAACGCAAAAAAAAAAAAAAAGATGGAAGAAATCAGTGAGTTATTAATAGTGCAAAAGTTAGTCGCCAAAAATATAGAGATTGCAAAATCTATCCCGGAATACAATGGTCAATCAGATATTGACGAATTTAATATCCAATTGACCCAGTTTGTACAATTAACAAAAACAGACGTTGGAGCATTAAAAGACATGCTGCTTCTACGATTAAGAGGCCAGGCCTTAACCTTTCTAAAACAGGTCGAACATACCATAGGAAATAACGCCAACTTGCCAATAAATACGGTTGATGACTTGTTAAAAGCATTCAAAGAGAGATTTATAGAAACCAGTTCAATAAATAAATTAAAACATGGAGTAGTGAACTTTGACTTTTCACAAAATATAAGGGAATATCTGGATAATATACGCATTTCTGTAGAAGCAAAATACGGAAGTGGTTCTGGGCAACTGTATGAAAAAGTCATACTAAATACCTTTTTGCAAGGGCTACCCCCAAAACTATATAGAGTAGTAATATCCAAGAATATTCAGACGTTGGATCTTGCAGTCCAAGAGGTAGAACGATTAATCGAAGTTGATAAAATGGTTGCTAATCATAGTAATGCAAAAATAAATAGCTTAGGCGACTCAAACGCGAACCCAATCTTCAAGGGCGATCAAGCATCCCCCAATTTCTTTTCAAGGGATAACTCCCCAGTAGCACAAAGAAACAAAACGCCAGAACCCGCTAGGCAGAAAACAGTACGTTTTCAGCCCATTAACCCTACAATAATAAGGCGCTATAACTGCAATCGTGTCGGCCACATAGCAAGAGAGTGCCACTACGTCACCAATCCCATACCAAGAAATGCTGTCGGTAATACGCAAAATTACGGTAACCATTTGTTCAGAAGAACAAATTTTAGCACCGGTCGTGCAATAGGCTATAGCCAGGGGGGATTGCGCCAATCAGTACCTTATAATGCGTACCAACCAAATTTGTATAGCCCTTTCCCCAACAGGCAAATTAATTACCGGTTTGAAAACCCAAATATTCGCCAAGGCCAATATAATGCGAGAATGCAATATAAAAATAATGAAAATTTGCCGATGAGAAATGAAAATTTTACAAGCCAACAGCACTGGCAAACAGTGCCAGCAAACGGCACTGACACGAGACATCCACGTTACCATAATAATACATGGCGAAGACAGGCAGACGTAAATCATTTAAATATGCCTACGGAACCTAATACGTCTGAATATCTATTACAGGCACCGACAAATGAAATAAATTCTCAGGGAAACGCTTCAGGCCCCTCAGAAACATAAGTTGGACCCCGAGGGTGCCAGGGATATTTAATAGGTCCAAAACAATACTAGTGCCTTCTTGTAGTGATATTATTAACAAGTTACCTATATTTAATGATTTTTGTGTAGAAAACGTTTACTTACGGCCTTAGTTGACAGTGGAGCTACTGTAAATATCATAAACTCTTGCGTATTTAATACGTTGCCTCTGCACATTAGGCGACAAAAGAACCCTAATAATCCCAATTTAACAAGTGTTACAGGCCATAAATTAAATGCAAAAGGGTCAATCTGCCTAAACTTAAAAAGAGACAATAGAACATTCATGACAAATTTTATTATATGCGATAAATCTCCCATATGAAGCTATTATAGGGGCAAATTTCTAAGGTCTAATAGAATACTATTAGACGTAGCCAACGAGAGGTTGGTCTACCCAGCTAAGGTGGGGGAAAAAATTTCTACCTTAAGAAATCGTAACAGAGGTTACGAAGATAACATAACAGTAAACAAAATTTCTAGTGGTATAATGTCGAAGTATTTTGAACCCCATGTCTCGCAAAGACATGGCATAATTGGAAATTTGTTCAATTATCCTGAGAGATATCGCAGAAATGAAGTAAATTTAAATAATAACAGTATTGAATCTGCGAAAATAAAAATAGGAGATATGCGACAGTACAGATCAAATGAAATTAAGAAAATAGTGGAATTGTGGAGGAACATAGTAAAACCCAACGTGACGCCACAAGATGCCGCAATGGCGCAGCATAGCGCCAGCATGAATCTAATAAACAAGGAAAATGAAGAGAAATATTACGGATTTGCGATAAGGAAAACAAAAATCCCTCCCAAAACGATGCAAAAAATCCAAATATCACAAATGATCGAGCCAATAATTAGCAAATCAGAAATATGGTTTGCGACACCGTCTGAAATACCTGAAAATCTGTTATGCGAGGAACAGATTATATCTTATGACAAAGGGGAAGGTTTTATTTGGGTAACCAATAACCATGAAAACGATACAATTACAATTAAAAAGGGGACTTGTTTAGTCCAAATCGAGGTTTTAACGGAAAATGATTTAAATACATGGGAAAATTCTAAAAGAAACCTAGTTAACGGTATTAAAACTTCAAATAACGAATATCCTTTGACTAAATCGCAATTTTTAAACAAAATTTAAAATGGATCATATTACGGATATGGAACTTAAGAAAAAATTGTGCGAATTATTATGGAATTTTAAGGATGTATTTTCTGCATCTGAAAATGATATCGGGCTGATCCCATTTTACCAGCATTCAATTTTAACGACTGGTAATCCCGTAGCAAAACAGCCATATCGTGTGCCATATAAGCACAAAGAGTGGTTAAAAAATAAAATCCATGAATTAGAAAGGAACGAGATTATACGCCCAAGTATAAGCCCGTATAGCGCACCAGTGATCCTAGTACCAAAAAAGAATGGAGAGTTTAGGCTCGTTGTAGATTATAGGGCTCTCAACAAACAAGTAGTTAGCGATAAATTTCCTCTACCAAGAATAGACGAAATTCTTGACTCAATTCAAGCAAAAACAAAATTTTTACTTCTTTGGACCTTACCCAAGGCTACCACCAAGTGAAAATAGCCGAAAAGGATATCCATAAAACTGCATTTTCAGCATCCGAATATGGATCTTATGAATACTTGAGAGTACCATTTGGGCTTAAAACAAGTTCAAGCGCGTTATGTAGACCCCTATTGCACCTGTTAAGAGGATTAAAGAATATAATTCATTTTGTTGATGATATTATATGCGTGGGGGAAAACACTGAGCAACACTTAGCAACTTTAGCCAAGGTGTTCGAGAAGTTCAGGCAAGGCAATTTAAAATGCAGGCCTGAGAAAGTAAATTTATTTCAATCCAAAATTAAATTTTTAGGAGTAGTAGTAACCCAGGGAAAGATATCCCCAGACCCTGATAAAATAAAATGTGTTGAAAACCTCAAGCCCCCCAGAACTATGAAAGAATTAAGGGGAATTTTAGGACTTACTGGCTACTTTAGAAAATTTGTACGCAATTATTCCCAAATTGCGAAACCCCTCACGGAATTAACGAAAGGAAACTCCCATAATGTTACCTGGTCCCAGGAAGCTCAAACTTCCCTAGACCAACTCAAAAAGGCGCTCACTTCTGAACCAATTTTATCACTCCCTGATTTCGAAAACGGAAAATTCATCGTTACCACTGATGCTAGCTCAAAGGGCATAGGCGCTATCCTTTCGCAAACAATCCCAGTAGAAAACCCTAACCCTCTACAGGGAACACCTAAACAAATAGAAAAAGTTATATGCTATTCAAGTAAAACTTTATCAAAAGGCGAAAGTAGTTATTCCGCCACAAACTTAGAATTACTATCTATTATCTACCACTTGGACAAATTTAGACATTATTTAATTGGTAGAAAGTTTATATTACGATCAGACCATAAAAGCTTGCAGTACCTGCGCACATTTAAAAATCCCATGGGCATTCTAGCTAGATGGATTATGAAAATCCAAGACCTAGATTATGAATTTGAACATTTAAAGGGAAAACAAAAACGCAGCTTGCGACTTTTTGAGTAGATATCCAGAAAATGATCCGTCGGAAACTGAAGAAAATGAAGTTAATGCTATTAATGCTAAAAGCAAACATGGATGTAAGAAAAACAAAGTCAAAGACGCAGTAAAAGAAAATAAGATTAACTATTGTCCCTTATCTTTGGAAAATATAAAAAGAAAGCAAAAAAAGGACGAAATGTGTGTAGCACTAATTAATTATTTTGTGAATGATGAGGCGTTACCGGATAAATTCAAAACTCTTAGAAAAGAGATAGATAATTTTTACTACGACCTTGATGAAGAAATACTGTGTAGAATTGTGACTGCTGAGACAAATAGAAACCAAACCTCGATAATCCCTGTATTACCACAAAACTTGATAGGGCCTGCATTTGAATATTTTCATTCGGACACAGGTGGACATTTAGGAGTTATGAAAACGTTCCATAAGTTAAAACAATACTTTTACGTACAATCGGCACTGACAAAACTTAAAGAATTTGTAAGTACATGCGAAGCATGTAATTTGAGAAAAACCCCCCCAGCTTATCCAAATCCTCCAATGGGAAGGGTCCCAGTAGCAAAGTACCCCTTCGATATTATCTCATTTGACCTGTACGGGACAAATGGAGGCTTACCTGTTTCTAGCAGAGGCCATACGTGTATTCTTTCGGTTGTAGATCATTTTTCCGGATTTACTTTTGCAAAAGCATTAAAAAATCAAGGTGCTTATGCCACAAGTAAGGCATTAGCAAAATTATTTTTACAATTTGGCATTCCTAATAAAATTTGAGCGACAACGGGAGCAATTTTGTTGCAAAAGTAACAAAAGATTTAATGAGTTTCCTTAATATAGAGAAAATGGTGACAGCGCCGTACCATCCACAAGCTAATGGCAAAATAGAAAACAGACACAAAAATTTTCGAACGTTCTAAGTATTTATACAAAAGACAATAGGAGTGACTGGGATAAATTCTTACCTTATTTAACTAACGTAATCAACACTGCTTATTCCGAAGCAACCAAAGACAATCCATTTTATTTACTTTTTGGTCGTGATTTTAGAGTCCCATATGATGAAATTATTGAGTCTCGGCAGTATTATAACGACTCAGAAGATTATAAACAAGAATTCATAAATAGGATGAGGAAAATTATAAGATAGTTAAGCAAGAGTTGGAAAAATGCAAAATAAACCAAGAGCTAAGAAACCAACCCAAAGTTAAGGGGAATATAGATTTCAAAGTAGGAGACTTCGTTTACCTAAAGAACGAGGCAAAAACGGAAGGAAAAAAACTTTCCAACAAATATTCTGGGCCGTACAGAATAGTCAAAAAGTACGATAATGAATATACCTTTAAAATGGAGAACCCCGATAGTGGAAAAACTTACAAGGCGCATGTTAGCCGAATAAAAAGAGCAAAATTTCCAGAGAGATGGATGTCACATCCCTCTTCTACTGATTCGTCAGATTCGGAAAATGAGCCCCCTAGGTCAAGACTGGCAGAGCTAAAACCCTTTAATTTCAAACAAGATTATTTTGAAAATGAAAGTGATGAACAAAACTTTGAAGAATTTTTAGCAATGGAAAAATCTAGTTGTTCCTAAGAAAAAATCCCTAATACCAGGATTTTTCCTGAAATAAAAACGCCAAAAAGTCCAAAAAGTTATTCATCGGCGAGCGCGGGAGATTTAGACTATACAATATCTCCAAAAACCCAATTTTTCCCCGATAGAATCTCGACCCCATGTCCCCCCAAAAGATTTCCAGACGATATGGTTTCCCCTGCAACACCAATAGAAAGGCCCCTGTCCTTACAGGAAGAATTAAACAGAGCTGTAGAAACCCCCGGTATTACTGTAAAGAAAACTCCTCCCAAAGATTTAACTAAAACAAACCTGCGAGAAGCTATGGATTTAATAAATTTTCCCATAAAAACGAGTCAAAGTACATTGCCCGGGAATAAAACTCCAAAGGACGACCAGCAAGGTCAATATCATGATATAACTGTGTCCAAGGTCAAACCTAAACACGACTGGACGTGGACTTCACGGAGGGAATCCCTATTGCAAAGAATGCCCCATCCCCCTGAAGACATGGCCTTCAAACAATGGAGGAACCCCGCAAAAACTATTGATTCCTCCCAAAGCTCTCAAGAATCTTTCAAATCCCCCGAGTTGAGAACTCAAGGCGAGGACTTAGAGAATAAACCTTCTACTTCCAGAGGAGTAGAAATTTACGAAGGAAGGGCAGGTGACACCTCAAAAAGTGCCACCTCTAAAAGTTCTAATCCGGATTCGTCGGAAACCAGTTTCAGAAGAGTCTGATGGTGAATCAGACCAAATAGTAGCTAAAGAAATAGGGAAATCAAGGCCGACCTCAGCAGCCGCACACGGGAAACAAACGAAATTAAAAGGGCAAGAATTTTTGAAAAAAACAATACAAAAAGTTTGACCTTATTTCGCTAGACAAACCGAAAAAGAAAAAACCACAAGAAACAGAGGAGAAAATAACGACACAGTCAGGTAGAACGGTTTAAAAAACCTGACAGATGGAAATATCCCTAATTAACGTAAACACAAATTTCAAAGATAATAAATTTAACACCTTAATAAATTTAACAGTGTGCATTTAGAGTTAACCAAGTAAGGATTTGATTAAGTTTTGGATGTCTTATTTTTGTTAGTGTTATTTCTATGCCCTTTCAAAGGGATAATAGAAAGGTTGGAACAGAAAATAACCAAAGGTAGGAAGCTAATGGTCTACTGAGAACGACAACTGGCGTTGGACCACGTCTTGTTTGAAGCCCGAGGAGGAACTCAAGGCCCATGATTGTTTTTTTTAATTTTTTTTGTAAACGATCGTAGGAAGGAATATTTCTCAGTCCTTCAAGTGTAAGAAATTAGTATTTTTATGCCAATCAGGGCCAGTCAAAACAATACTTAAAGGTTGAATAGAAACTTCTGTGAGCTAGTTAAGTTTTCGTTTTTGGATCAGAATGCTTTGAAAGAGAAACAGAGAGTTTACTTTCTTATAGCTCCGAGAAAAAAAAAGCGTTTTAATTTCATTATATTATATCTATGACGTATGCTGTCCTACAGCTGTGTTAAACATTACTTTCATATAGAAACAAAGGCATTTACGTCTTTAGCTCCTTGGCGAAAAAAAAAATTTTAATTTCATTAGTTTATATCTATGACGTATACAATAACAGAGAGATCACTGTTCTATAGTTCTGTGACAAAAATGTTCTTTAATTTCATTGGTTTATCCATGACATATATTTTGCTCTAATTTTTGTGGCATATTTTCGCAAGTCAGTCACGTTATATCTTACCTATGCTGACTCAGGTCTCCCTCGGATTTTCCATAAAAATCGACCCATGTCCTAACCAAGATGGATATTATCAAAAAAAAAAAGAAATTTACAGTACAGAAGCGTCTAATTATATGAAATATTTTATCTTAGTGCAGATTATAATTATTTTAGGCCTACCAGTGTAATTAAGCGCCGCAAGTTTGCTTATTCATGTGTTTCTTACTCGAGAAATATAATGTTTCTTACTCGAGTAATATATGTACCAATAGCCAACTATTGGTAACTATAACCAAACAACCTATTGGTACGTTTATATGTAGAATTTCACGGCGGATGTGAAATTATATCTCAATAATAATATGTAAAATTTTAAAACCATTTAATCAGTTAAGATATATGGATTGAAACCCTGTGAATGTCCAATGGCGACTAAGTAAAACCCACAAGGAATTCCCTATTAATGTGAAGGTGTTTCTCGCTTAACGGATTCTAATAAGACTTTAATATAATATTTATTTATTTAGTGCTGAAGGAGTTGCTCAAACAACAGCCTTCTAAAAAGATATTGATGTCAGTTCTTCATTATGCTTATATTCTTTGCCAAGCATTAACTGGAATCTACGGAGGCAAGCTTGGAAATCCTGCATCTAATGACCTTATTCGAAAAGCGAATATGAGGCACCAATGTTGACTTGCAATTACGGAAAAATCCTGAGACTAAGAACCTCTGCATTTCAGCCGTTAAAACCGGAGCCACATGAGAACGTCTAAGCCAAGAAAATAGGGAAGACATCAGAAAACTAGTGGGTATAGAGGTCTCCACTAGTCCTTGTTATGTCTTGTTCCCTCATTGTAGTATCGTTTGCGTAAAACCGTGTGGTTATGACGCTGCAACATGCGTTTCTTAAACAGCACGGACGTGCGTGAACAATGCAGGCATGAAAAATATCGTAAAAGTAGACCTCAAACTTAATAATGTAGGGTAAATTATGTTTATTTAATATCGATATTTCCGTTCTCAAAACAAATTTGAAGACATCTCTATTTTAGATTTTTAGATTTTGTTGAGAATACCAATATTAGTGTAATTATTTAATTCTGTCTCATAGCTAAAAAAAATTATAACCCAATTAATGCGTGAATTATTGTATGTGTATTTACTTCAAAGAACATGTGATTCTGCCGCGTTGTTTTTATTACAGGAAAGTAAATGGACACTTTGGTCATTGAGTATTACAATAAGCTGCCCAGTACAGATACGACCCAGTAACATCTATTTTATCATATCTCAACCAACGAAGAGTACTCACCATAACTCCAGGCAAGTTTCATCCCAACTTCGTCTACGAAAACAACAGTTACCTTCGATCGTCGTTTCTTCGACCATGAACCATATTACGTATCAGGTAACACTATATTTGAACCTCAGTATCAAGTGCTTTAACGAACTATATAATCACATAAATGCCGAGAACCCCATCGATCAGTACAAGATAACAATATTTAACGATATTTGAAGTTAAATAATATTTAAATTTGAAGATATTTGAAGACGAAATTAAAGACAATTTGAAGTTTAATTCTGAGAACTCCATCGATCAGCACACGATAGACGATATTTGAAGTTAAATGACACTTAAAGACATTTGAAGATATTTGAAGCAGAAATTAAAGACAATTTGAACTTTAACTCTGAGAACACCATCGAGCAGTACAAGATAAACGATATTTAACGATATTTGAAGTTAGATGATAGTTGAAGAGGTTCGAAGTTGAATTTAAAGACAATATATTAAGAGAGTCACTATAACATGACGACAACCCGTTTCAAAAGGCACAAATGAACAATTTTACGCGAGAATACATTCTCTATGTGCCTCAAAAATCCAAAAATGATATGCTGAGAAGAAAAACACCAGCACCTGTAGTGGGAAGAATCATTTCCCAGTTGACTATTAGAACGATATTTAACGGTCATTCCCCAGTTGACTATTAGGGAACACTTACCGTGTAAAGACAACTAGACTCAAACTGTTCCATGAAGAACCCATAACGTAAGTGCTTCGAAATTTTTGCCAGGACAAAAGGAGTGAAGGACAGTAATTTACAACAGAAGGGTGTAGTACACTAAGGACACGAAAGGTGACGAATAGATGTGAAGCTACACGTGTTACTTCCTAACAGCTTTGACAATTCAAAAATCCCAATAGTGAAAGTGTTTTAATGTCATCAGTGAATATGATGAACCAAATATTGTATGTTATAAATCATTCATGTATGTACCACAAGTAGAATTAGGTGTAATATTATCATGTTATTCACTTAACGTTGTGTAGATAGTATGTAGTACGTCATATAGACAAAAAAAAAACTAATGTAAAAGCAGAATAGTCCCAACCTTATTGGAAAAGTAAAAGTAATCAGCGTTAGATATAGAAAAAAAAAAATCTTTAGTATAGTAGCTAACCTAGAACCAAAAATAATCTTAGTCCGGTAGATGAATTTTAGATAGGGATGTAGAATAAAATAAGAAAAATAATTGAAAAATTTTAAACCTCCTAATGGGCAGTTACTAATGACGGGACGTCATTATTTCATGGGAAGGGTGATATGTACCATGAGTAAAAACACGATGTATTTGAAATACCAAAATAAAGTTCCTTTCTAAAGATAATTTCCGATTTCTTATAATTAAGCTAAATCTAGTCGCAAAATGAAAAGTCCTTAATCAGCAAAAAGAGAAATTGCATTTCTAGCTTCAGTCAGACAACGGCGCTAGTCGTTCGAATTTCGCTAAGATAATTGTAGCAAAAAAAATGCAATGCATAAAATTTCCAAGGAAGTTTAAAAGGCAAAAAACTGTGTGAACTCCTGAATCATCTGAAAAATCTTTAAGAGATTATTGGACGAGGATTCGCGTCCTTGGGGCACGTGAGCCAATGGCAGGCAGTCCCTAGGGCGCAGGACGAAAGAACTGCGTTTGGGAGTGGGGTAAATGTGCCTTTTTAATTTTAATCTCTATCCAGCTCTGAAACGATTAGTACGAAATTATTTTGGCTACCGTTATTATCATAGAAGTGACCCGTTGCTGTACAACTAAGTATGTAAGTTCAATAAATCTATTGTCCCTTTTTATATGTGTTTGTTTCTCTTATATGTCTGAGTCTAGTCCGATAATAGGTAACTAGTTCGCCAGTCTCCATGGTAAATGCTCCCAAAGGAATCTGATCTCCAGATAGCTCAAGAAAGAAGAAGCCACATTTGTATGTCTACATATTCAATTTTCTCTCATTAATTGAGAGCGGCGCTAGCCTAGTTGACACAATCTCCAGCGCCATAAGTGGCGCTATAGGAGAAATCTCTATCGCCACGAGCAAATCTTCTCTATTACTACAAACAATTCTTCAATGGTACACTAACATTCATAGAATTTTGAAGAAATGAATTTTCAAAAATGTGGAATTTTGTATTTTTTGCCAGAAGAAAGATCACGGCTGCGTGTTTATTTGATTTTTTTTTTTCAGGGGTGATCGTATCGACCCAGTGGTACCAGAATATCGTGAGAGGGCTCATTTGAATGGAAATTAAAGTGCCCTTTTTAAGTGACCAAAAAGAATGGAGGGCAACCTGGCCCCCTCCCCGCCCCCTTTTTTCCCAAAGTTGCCCGATTAAAATTCTGAGATAGCCATTTTGTTCAGCATGATCGAAAAATATAATATATATGGCTTTGAGGATGTTTTAATCCCCCAAAGTCCCGGGGAAGGGCTGCAAGTTATGAACTTTGCCCAATGTTTACATATAGTATTGGTTATTGGGAAGTATACAGACGTTTTCAGGAGGGATTTTTCTGGTAGTGGGGGGGTTGGGGTTTCGTGGGTGGATCTTTCCTTGGAGGAAGTTTTCACGGGGGAAGGGACATTACTATGAAGGAAGTGCCGGATTTCCCAGCATTATTTTAAAAACGCTCAGAAATTAAATTAAAAAAAAACAAGTTTTATATAAAATAAGGAACAACATCAAAACTTAAAGCGAACAGATATTATTACCTATATGAGGGGGTTCGTCCCCTAGTCAATACGTCGCTCTTTATGCTAAAGCTTTTCAGTACTTTCATAAAAGCTATTTATTCTAAATAAACAGCATTTGGGATAAAGGGGTCATTCTTAGAGAATTGGAACAAAATTCAAACTTTAGCATAAAGAGTGAGGTATTGACTAAGGGTGAACCCCCGAATATACGTAATAAATATTTTCGAATATTGAAGTTCGTTACGAAAGTTAATACGTAAGTTATGTATATTTGTTGATAATAAAAATTTTGGTAAAAAAATTTAAAAGTTCTATTGCCGTTTTTAAGTAATTAAAAAAATTGGAGGGTAACTAGACCCCCTCCTCCGCCCCATTTACTCAAAATCGTAAGATCAAAACTTCAAAAAAGCCATTTAGTAAAAAAAAATGTAAAATTAATGTGCAAATTTTTCGTTTCTATTATTCATGTACGGTAGCCAAAATCAAAAACCTGCATTAATTAAAAACATGTAGCCAAAATCAAAACCTGCATTAATTAAAAACTTTCAGAAATTAAATAAAAAAATAAGTTTTTTTTGACTGAAAGCAAGAAGCGACATTAAAACTTAAAACGAACCGAAATTATTCCGTATATGAAAGGGGATGTCCCCTCCTCAACTCTATTTTTTAAAACAATAAAAAACTTTAGCGTAAAGAGCGAGGCGTTGAGGAGGGGACATCCCCTTTCATATACGGAAAAATTTCTGTTCGTATTAAGTTTTAATGTCGCTCCTTACTTTCCGTTATAAAAAACTTTTTTTATTTTATTTAATAATGATCAAGAACTACTGTATCTATGTTTAAGTATGAAATTGCATAGGGAAGAATGAGTTGTTAATACTTTAAAGTTGTTTTGGTAACCCGAACTCATTAAAACAAAAATTGTATTCCAATTTGCAAATAGCAGCCATTAAAATGACGCGAATGTTTGTGTTTTCGACCGAAAATACATTTTTCACGGTTAGTTTTTGCATTCCGTTAGTAGTATAGGCCTTTGCTATTCGGGGAGAACTCCAAATACGGAAGACAACTGGACTCCAGTCAGAACATCTTTAAAATAACTTATGACGCTAACATAAGGGGACTCCAAATAGGGTGGACTAAAATTAACCAAGAGGCCGTAACAACCGCTCATAGCAACTTTCTTCTTGTTAGATTTTTAAGTAGGTTAGTGGGTATTCTTGAAGTAGAACGAATCCTGATTAGTCTAAAGTCAGCTGTGAGAGTGTTAGGACTGGAAAATGAATGAATTTGAGAAAGAGAGAATTATGATGAATATTGTGATTATAGGAAAATGTTTGATTCTAGATGATAATTTTCTGGAGTTATCTCTTCAAAGGAAAATATTTTCTCAAAGAATACTTGACGATATAATGAGACATGATTCTCCATTATTGGACTATTGTATGCAACTTTTTACGATATGACTCAAATCCATTTACTTAATTTAGTGATATATTAATTTGAAACAAAGCAAAATGATATTGTGACTTTGCTTTTGAATACACTGCCTTAGAAATTAAGATTCTATATAAATGAGAACAATAAATTTTGAAGATCCTGTTCAAACAGGTTTTGTGACGTAACACAATTACTCCTCTCTGATTTATCTAAATGAGAACAATAAATCGAGAAGATCCTGTTCAAACAGGTTTTGTGACATCCCACGATTATGCCTCTCTGTTTCTCTCTCTCTCTCTCTCTCTCTTTCAATTTGTTGATCGTTGATCAGTTTTATTTTAGCTGCGAGAGAGTTAACACTGGAAAAAATGTTCTATAGATGTCCATTAAGTATGTATACCCTCGGCATCTGGTCATCATGTGAGAATTGTACAATTATTGACGAGTATGATGAAAAGTGTAGATTATGCAATCCATATAAATTACATAGAGGATATGCAGTACAAATTAAAGACTGTAATTCTTGTCTTGAAGAGATTTATGACTCTCGCCCTAGAGGACAACTATGCTCCAATTGTCACTATGATAAATGTGATCAGTGGGAGAATGCCTATTCTGGTATGATTGGAAAGAACCCAAAACGAGACTATAGTTTATTTACTTAGATACTAGTCTAAGAGACTAGTATCATCGTGGTTTTAAATAATTTTGGGAGGAAGAATCAGGTCTACGATTCAACTGTTGGGGTAACAAGATAATTTGGATTCTACGTCATCGGTGTGAAGACACTGGGTATTATGACTATAAACCTAATGATTTTGACGTAGCTGGTACAGAATATAATTCACCATTTGAAAATACTGTATGCGATATTGCTTCAAATAGGAAATTGAAACATGTGAATTTTACAATATGAATGAAAATAGTATCGTTGACTATACAAAGAGATACACTAGGAGTGAAGTTACATTGCATTGTAGAAAATATGACCCTGACTTTTCAGTCAATCAAGATCAATAAACACTGAACTCAAATGATCTACCATCATTAGTTGTTCTCGACACTTGTCTATACACACTAGAAGAAAAAATTTAAAGAGGAGAAAAAAGTCATTGTTGCGTATACCCATTATTTTTTATTAATAAACAAATTTTACATACATTATTAAAACATTTTATTCGTAGGGTACTAAAATCCATGTTTTACAGTACAAGAGTGTATTTTCCTCCATAAAGTCATTCAGGCGAGGATTGTCTACGTAAATGTTGAGAAACTGATTGTAAGTATAATCACGACATCTGAAAACGAAATATAGTAGTGCATGTAAACCACAGCTTTTA
Organism: Artemia sinica; assembly: GCA_027921565.1. Classification (NCBI taxonomy): domain Eukaryota; kingdom Metazoa; phylum Arthropoda; class Branchiopoda; order Anostraca; family Artemiidae; genus Artemia; species Artemia sinica. Next base: position 53,480,554 of record CM051268.1, read on the forward strand.
GTCGTTAGATCCTGCACTCTCTTTTGGATTTGAATAATAGTTTTCCCACTGCTTTCAATAAAGTTTTTGATGTGTGGAGTGTAGAATGTATATGATGGGCCAAGAGGATCAAGAAATTCAATATTCTTGGATGTTTGAAAGATGCACAGCCAATGACCTGTCTTTACACTCGATGGACTGCTATTAACAATGATAATGGTATTGCTTACACTTTGAATTTTATCAAGGAAGTCCGACGGTATACAATAGGATTTGTATTTGGACATATAAGGATCCATATTAAATACGCTGATTATTTGACTGGTGTTCATTGTGCAAGGTCTAGTAGAACACTGCCTTCGGGAGTAAATTCTCAATAGGTTTCAAATTGATTTAACGAGATTAATGCAATACTCTCAGCTAATTGCTCGGCAAATGTGCTCTCTAAACGTACACTCCCCGTTCGTACAATACTCATATCTTGAGTGCCAGACAAGTCCAGTACAATGATACCATGCTTTGGTTATACCATTTTCAAATAGTTGTGAATCTCAATGTAGGGATTGCATTGTCAACTCATACAGTGTCCTATAGGATTTATCAAAAGATAAATTGTAGAGTGAGATTCCATTTACTTTACACACAAGAGATGAAAGTCCAAATATTTCAATTAATGTGGGCAATCTGTCCTCGATCCTATTGCACTAGCACTTTTTACAAATGCCATTGCTAATTTTGATGGAATTTCACCATTGATAAATGATGAGTCGGTGAAGGTGCGTGAACCCGTAGCAATATGACGCTGATTGGTGATTGTCTGAGGAACAAGCAGTTTAATATGATTTCAGTTCCTTTCGTAAAATGAAACTGGATGGAGCAAGCGTAAACTTCATATCCACTTTAATATTTGGTGATAGCCATTGTGGTATATTAAATATCTTATGATTTATTTTCCCAACTAGATGTAATTCACTAGTTACCGTATTTTTAAGTGCATCTGTACTATCATTATCTGTAATACATTCATATCCATTGGAGGAACTTCTCAATTCCTTGTATGACTTTGGTGTCATCAACAGGAACTGTATATAGCTCGTATAATTTGAGAGATTGTTGCTAGTGCTCAACAGTGTCCCATTTATGTAGACACTGATTTGTTAAAATAAATTATGCAATATACAATTTTCATAGGATATTCCATCGGTAAGAATTGGCATTGTATTGTCGGATTTCTTGACTACCCCATGTAAATCTATAAATGTCGAAGACATATCCATAAAGTAGTCTTCATTGAAATAAATTTGAAAGTGATTATTATCAGAGAGTGGTTGTTGTGGATAGAACTGTTCAAAGTAACCATGTTTTACGCTAACATCAACATGTTCTGTATTTAATAGGTTTAAAGATGAAGTGATTGAAGGTTGGGAATCCTTGTAAGGTAGATATGCCATTGTTCAGTCTAGGAAAAAAATTCTGTCTTGATCTAACAATTCTCTTCCTTGGTTTTTCTTCTCTTCTTGTTTTTCTTTGACAAGAATGATGTCTTTCGTTTCTTACCTGAGTAGAGACTGATGAGTAAGGCACTGTTTCCCAACCTTTTTAAACCTTTTCCACTTTGTCGAGACTTTAATTGCTCGCCAACGGTTAGTGCACTGGACCTAAGATTTTCTGAAACGGCGTTTTTTAATCCTTGTAAGAGCCCCAATCATGTAGTGTAGAGAATGTAAAATCTGTCGCAGCCGGTACTACATATTTTTTAGCCAAGGGTAGTGCAGAGCGAAACAGCTTAGCAAACATACTTCCAAGACCATAACCTGAAATTGATGAAAGACCTTTGTAATGAGCCATTCCATTTCCCATTTGTCTTGTACCAAGAGTAGCATCATAGCAATCAATATCAGGACAAACGAATATCATTTTTCTATTAGACATCTTGTTAATGAACGACGCCGACGATGGGTCGAAAATGGCATGTAATTACGGCCAAACCTTCTGTTATTGCTAGAGGATCACCAAACTCAGTTCTTAGTGTTAACTGACAGAGTTCCAAATAGGAAGTGTTTACATGGATATAATGAAGATGCTTTATATTGTAATGATGAATATGATCTTGACTGGTTTTTTCGTTCAAGAACTCGTAGGAGGTGACATTGCTATTGCCAACTCTGAACGTTTCAACGAATGAAGCGTAAAGAAATATACAAGTGTCCAAGCAGAATGCAGGTGGATATTCAGTAAAAAATGACACTAGTGCTTTCAGCACTTTTACCATTGATTATATTGTGTTTAAAGCCAAAAACATCTCTTAGATTATCATCCAGAACAACCTTTTTTTGGCAATGGGTTGACTAATGTAGACCTTGCCCTCTTCCTTTGAATAGTTGAATTGAAAGGCTCCTTTTTTTACAAGTGGATATTCTTTTATTGATAGTACGACACAAATCATTCATACAACTGAGTTCCTCATATGGTAATATGACAAATGAATATTCAAATGAATTGATCTTTTCGATCTCTTGATCGTTAATGATGGTCCAATCATTTGGTCTAATTTTGATATCATATATGTGATTCTTTCTCAGGATATCATATGTATTTTTGAGAATACAGTTGACAAGAGCAACTTCATACTCGCCATCGAATTTGATAGTGGGAGAGAGTTTTGTCCAAAAATCACTTGTTTTATTCAAATCATTGTAGAGTGGATCAGATATATTGGACATGAATGTCACATAGACATCAATGGGTATTGTTTATGTCTTCAACTGCTACCCACGAATCAAAATCAGAGTTGTATCCTAGCCAACATACAAGCAACTGTCTCTTGCCTGTGCGAGTACGACTCTTTAATATCTTTTCAATTTGATAGATTTCACTATTATTTTTAACTTTTTGTAATTCATAATCATAAAAGCCGCCGAGTATCTCATCATCTTTTGTGTCTTGTAGACGATATGTTATGGGTGTAGTGTCTAGGATTTTTGACACTTTAAAAAGTTCAGTGGACCATAAGTAATTCCCTTTTACAAAAATTTTAATTGTTCTATTAATTCGAACAGCATCGCCAACATTGAATTTTGTCTGCACAACCTTTTCAATGGAACTTGAATATTGTTTAAGAAAAGTGTCAAAAGTATTATCCCTGTGATGAACTTCCTGAGGGCTAACGTCAGACAGAGATCGATGGGGTGGTTGATTATAAATTTGCATGATTTTATCTAAATCATGAATAAAATCAGCAATATTTTTCAATGTAAAATATCTTAAAAGAAAAAGTCGAATAGTTCTTATCAATCGTTCGGCCAATGCAACCTTTATTGGACTATGACTATGATAGAGCACTGTATTATATTTCAATAATACCTTTTTCACATGTGGGTTAACAAATTCACTACCACGATCATTTTGAATTTTTTCTATAACTATCCTGTTCAGGAATACTTTCTATAGCCTGAGCAACTTCAACACCTCTCTTTGTCTGCAATGGAATAACATATGCATAGCGATTAAAGACACAGATTGCAAGTAGAATATATTTGTTGGGTGTATTGTGACGTCTTTGAGTCTCATCAAGAGTTAAAAGATCTGCTTGCATTATATGCAGTGGGAATAATGCTTTAGTTTGTCGATAATGATTGCCACGAACCCTATGATGTCGATGTATGGTGTAACTTGGTTCATTTTGTAGATACTCTTTTTCACTTTTTAAAGTGTTTCGAAACCACTGACGACTTTAGAAAGTGTTTTGGGGGAGCTTAGACTTCCAACTTCACCAACATTTTTAAAACATGTTTAAAACTTCAACTATTCAACCACACGGTAAACAGTAGTGAGACACTGCCGACGGGTATAGGGAATTCATATCTAGAAAAATTGTACTGGACTTAACACCGTCGACAGAGTTCTGCCCAGTTTGATCAGTTTTCATGACACGATCCCCGTGAAAAACATACCCTCCCATCATTGATCTTTCTACAAATTATTTAAAAAAGACTTTCCGAAAAAAAGTTTTTCAAAGAAAAGTAAAGGCCATTTTAAACTTAACCTCAGGAGATACAAATACCTGTTGAAATTCAAACTCAAAACGACCAGAAATTCCTATTAAAGAATAAATGAAACCCAAAACGAACAGAAATTAAATAAAAACAATCATAGCAAAAAACATACAACAAGTAATAATATAAATGAATAAATAGATCTTAAAGTGAGTAATGCTTAGATTGAATATGAAAATCTAGCTTAAAACGAAAACAAATATTTTGCTATTAAAGTATAAATGAAATTTAAAACGAACAGAAATTAAATAAACAATCAATGCGAACAAAACATACAATATATATTAATGTAAATGAATAAATAAATCTTAAAACGAGTGAAACTTAAATTGCATATGCAAATCAAGTTTGAATCAAATAAAAATAACTACAAACAAGAGTTTGGGTATCGTCTCACTGCAGAAGCCGAAAACCTACTGCGTCATTGACGCTTTACTGAAAACAATTCTTTGAAATATTTTCACTTTTGTAACTTTAAGAAATCAAAAATTAATTAAGATTTTAGGGAATAAATATCAGCATATGTATATTAAATTGACAATGCACATTTTTTTTTTTCAGTAAACTCATTTGAATTTTTTTCAGTAAAGTACAAATTATATTCTGGCTTTTAGAAAGCATAGGGGTTTTGAACCCTACTCACATTAATTTATGCTCGTTACTCTAATACTTATTTTAATTTTTGTTTGTTTTGGGTTTCATTTATTTATTGATACTGATTTGGGGTAGTTGTATGCTTGGTAGATTATATGATAGTCCGGACGCCAGGTGTTGAAAATGGAAGCGTACCACGACGGAATGGGGCTGCTATGAGAATTAGCCTACCCTCCAACCCTTAAATTGACCATGCAAGTTCAAAAATACCAATGGCACTTGCTTGCGAGTGGTGGAACACTCCGAAACTTGACATTTTATTGTATTTTGGTGTTTCATGCAAGAAAATACATTTTCCACAAAGTTTGAGGTGCAGTTTTCCGCTCAAATAGAAATGCCTAGAAGCCATAGAATGTTTTCGTAACAAACTAACACGATTAGTTAAAAAATGACACAGTTAAAAAAAAATGGCAAAACTTTATGAGTCTTGAACAGTCCTGGAAAGTATAAACAAAATCAAATTGAATATTAGATATATAATGATATTAATTGTTGAAAGATCAATCAGTTCAAGTTTTTTTTCACTGTAATTTTATTTTTATTTTCAATGCTGTAAGAACTGGAAAATAATAAATTTGTAATATACGAGTAATTCGTTTTCAGTGAAGCACCAATGACGCAGAAGGCTTTAGGTTCTTACAGTTAAAAAAGGGGGCAGTATCCAAATTTTGCTTGTAGTGAAATTATATTTGTCTTGACCAATCTTGAAAAGAACTAATAAATTAAACTTAATATTTGATGCATAATGATATCAATTGCTAAAAGCTCATCAGTTCAAAATTTTGCTGTAATTTTAATATTTATTTTCAATATTAAGTACAAAAGAAAACATTTGTAATATAATTCGTTTTCAGTAAAGCGCCAATGACGCAGTAGGTTTTAGGCTTCTGCAGTGAGACGATACCCAAACTCTTGTTTGTAGTTATTTTTATTCAATTTAAACTTGATTTGCATATTCAATTTAAGTTTCACTTGTTTTAAGATTTATTTATTCATTTACATTAATATATATATTGTATGTTTTGTTCGTATTGATTTTTTATTTAATTTCTGTTCGTTTTAAGTTTCATTTATACTCTAATAGCAAAATATTTTTTTTTGTTTTAAGCTAGATTTTCATATTCAATCTAAGCATTACTCGCTTTAAGATCTATTTATTCATTTATATTATTACTTGTTGTATGTTTTTTGCTATGATTGTTTATCTAATTTCTGTTCATTTTGGGTTTCATTTATTCATTAATAGTAATTTCTGGTCGTTTTGAGTTTGAATTTTAACAGGTATTTGTATCTCCTGAGGTTAAGTTTAAAATGGCCTTTACTTTTCTTTGAAAAACTTATTTTTCGGAAAGTTTTTTTTTAATTAATTTTTGTTTGTTTTTGATTGCAAAAAGTTTCAAGTTTTTTTGGTATGGGGGGGGGATGCTTACTGTCCGATTATTCTTGACTTTAAAAAAACGGATCTAGAACTTTCAATTTAAATTGAATGAGGCTTTTATCAAAGTCCATACGATTACCTCTTTGATAAAAACCTTATATATGAACAATAGACAGCTTGCATAACTTGTGGACAGCGCTTGACAACAATGAATGGATTGAAAAAATAGCTCCAATAAGGGGGTTTAGACCATTTCACTTGCTGACACAAAGGGATCCCGGCTGTTTGGAATTGACCTTAATAGGAATGTGTGTGCCGAAGCAATTTTGTATCTATCACAGAGTATGTATTTTAACCTTAATTGGATAATTATAATAGAATTTCCTATGTGTTCTTCCCGTACAAAATTCCTTCCCATAAGTTATAAACCCCCCTTAATAGGTTATGCCCCAGGGCATAACTTACAATGCCCTACCCCTGGGCCCTGGTGGGTTGTGTCGACACCGGAGTTTTTGTTATCAGAACCTTGAACTATTTTAACAAAATGTTTATATCAAAATTTTTTATCTGATGCATTGAGGGCGTGGAGGAGGAAGAGGGGCTAGTTTCCCTTCAATCTCTTTTGACTCTTAAAAAGTGAACAAGAACTTTCAATTTCCAATCAAACGAGCCCTCTCTAAAGTTTATACGAGCATCCTTCCATAAGAAATAATATGAAGGATTCAGAGAATCCTTAAATTACAACCCTTGCCCTGAGGGCTCTGGGGGAGTTGTAATCCTCAAAGACCTAATTTCCAGAACTTAAAACTACGTTTAATAAAATGGTTGTCTTAAAATTTTGATTTGATATGTTTGGTGAAAAGGTGGGCGTGAGAGGGGGGTTAGTTGCTCTCAAATCCATTTCGACTATTACAAAGGGCAGTAGCCCTCGGATATTCCCAATCGAATGAGCCTTTTTTGAAGTTTCTACGACACCGCCTTGTATAAAAACCTTATAAGCCCCCAGGGCATAACTTAAAACCCTTGCCGTGAGGGTTGTGGGGGATTATCCTCCTCAAAAACATATTTTCTATCTGGAAATCAACTAAGCTGAACAAAATGGCTATCTTAAAATTTTGATTGGATGTGTTTGGGGGAATGATGGGCGTGGGGTGCTAGTTGCCCTCCAATCACTTTCAACTATTAAAAAGGGCACTAGCCCTTTGAATTTCCAATTGAATGTGCCGATTTTGAAGTTTCTACGACAACGCCCTCTATAAAAAACCTTATATGCCCCCAGGGCATATCTTAAAACCCTTGCCCTGAAGGTTCTAGGGGAGTGTCCTCCTCAAAAAAATATTTTCTATCTGAAAATCAGCTACACTGAACAAAATGGCTATCTCAAAAGTTTGATTGGATGAGTTTGGGGAAATGATGGGCGTAGGGGGGGGGGGGGGGCTAGCTGCCCTCCAATCACTTTCGACTATTAAAAAGGGCACTAGCCCTTTAATTTCCAATTGAATGAGCCTGTTTTGAAGTTTCTACGACAACGCCTTTTATAAAAACCTTAAATGCTCCCAGGACATAACTTAAAACCTTTGCCCTGAGGGTTGTGGGGGAGTCTCCTCCTCAAAAATATATTTTCATTTTGGAAATCAACTACGCCCTATCTCAAAATTTTAATTGGATGTATTTAGGGGAATGATGGGCGTAGGGAGGGGGGGCTAGTTGCCCTCCAATCACTTTTGACTATTAAAAAGGGCACTATCCCTTTGAATTTCTAATCGAATGAACCTTTCTTGAATTTCTACGACAACGCCTTCTATAAAACCTTACATGTCCCCAGGGTATATCTTAAAACCCTTGCCCTGAAGGTTCTGGGGAGTGCCGTCCTCAAAAACATATTTTCTATCTGGAAATCAACTACGCTGAACAAAATGGCTATCTCAGAATTTTGATTGGATGTGTTTGGGGAAATGATGGGCGTGGGAGGGGGAGCTAGTTGCACTCCAATCACTTTCGACTATTAAAAAGGGCACTAGCCCTTTAATCTCCAATCGAATGAGCCTGTTTTGAAGTTTCTACGACAACGCCTTCTATAAAAACCTTATATGCCCCCTGGGCATAACTTAAAACCCTTGCCCTGAGGGTTGTGGGGGAGTGTCCTCCTCAAAAATATATTTTCTATCTGGAAATGAACTACGCTGAACAAAATGGCTATCTGAAAATTTTGATTGGATGTGTTTGGGGAAATGATGGGCATGGGGGGAGGAAGGGGGCTAGTTACGCTCCAATCATTTTCGACTATTAAAAAGGGCACTAGCCCTTTAGTTTCCAGCCGAATGAGCATGTTTTGAAGTTTCTACGACAACGCCTTCTATAAAAACCTTATATGTCCCCAGGGTATAACTTAAAACCCTTGCCCTGAGGGTTTGTGGGGGAGTATCCTCCTCAAAAATATATTTTCTATCTGGGAATCAACTACGCTGAACAAAATGGCTATCTCAAAATTTTGATTGGATGTGTTTGGGGGAATGATGGGCGTGGCTATCTGTTCTACGCTGAACAAAATGGCTATCTGAAAATTTTGATTGGATGTTTTTGGGTAAATTATGGGCGTGGGGGGGAGGGGGGCTAGTTACACTCCAATCACTTTCGACTATTAAAAAGGGAACTAGCTCTTTAATTTCCAATTGAATGAGCCCTGTTTTGAAGTTTCTACGACAACGCCTTCTATAAAAACCTTATATGCCCCCAGGGCATAACTTAAAAACCCTTGCCCTGAGGGTTGTGGGGGGTATCCTCCTCAAAAATATATTTTCGATTTGGAAATCAACTACGCTGAACAAAATGGCTATCTCAAAATTTTGATTGGACGTGTTTGGGGGAATGATGGGCGTGGGGGAGGCTAGTTGCCCTCCAATCATTTTCGACTATTAAGAAGGGCACTAGAACTCTCGATTTTCAATCGAATGAGCCCCCTTTGAAGCTTCTACGACGACCCCTTCCATATGAAGTGCCTCTGGGAAAAAAAAATAATAATAAAACATTGGAGCCGTATGGCCTTTACTATAGGCAACGCTACAGCGTTGCCTCTGATAAGTGCTGATCCACATCTGTGATCAGACCTATTTCTTCTCTAATTGTTTTTAGAATTAAATCCATCACCAGGTGAGGAGTTGAAAAATAATAAACTATATCCAATCCAAATTCTAAATAGATTTTATCCGTGTTCTTGCAGACAATGTTCAAAAGAGTCAGTACATCACTTGCCAAGTACATTTTGCAATAGTCCCATCCATTCTTACATCCCACCTTGGTCCTAACCCTCTTTGCAAATTCATAGTCGGAAAAGGTGCATTGACTGTCAGTAAGTGAATTATAAAATGCTTTAATGGATGGAAGTTTCCCCTCACTTAGCCTCGAGCTGGAATTGTAGTAATCATGTGCATACATGCCCTTACACGTTAAGAAATCATACATTTCATATTCTGAAAAGTGCTGTTTAAGGAGGGGGAAACTATCAAAATTGTCGCTTTTCTGTACTCGAATCAACTGACTAAGAGATTTGGGGAAGAAATTATTGGAGTCTAAAGACGGATTTTATTAAAGCAAGTATGTCAATTATTTAGTGTTTTCCATTTGAATTCTAAGAGCAACAACTTCTCAGATGATTTGGGTAAAATTTTATAGGAACCATGCGCCATCTAAAAAACTCCACATTACTGCATACGTGCCAATGCTGGTAAAATAAATTTCAAATCATAATTGGAATTGTGTATAAAAAACTGGTATAAAGTACTGTTGACTTACGTTTACATTGCACGATTGATGGACCACTCCATGACAGTTACTTCCCCCTGATGATATTTCTTGCCATAAAGATCATGGTCGCAGACTTTCCCTTTTCTACCTTTTCTTTTACCCACTTCCCTCTCCCTTTACCCTCTTCAAATTTACCCTTACAAACCAGCGTATTTTCTTTATTTTTTAATGGTCAACCGTATCATTTTCCTTCTCGTCCTCTGGTGATAGAATCATAGGATAATTTGTAGACCATAACCGATAGATCGCCTTATTTACTCTGATGATTAGTTTAGTCAATGCTGTGCCCATGCAATTATCCCCGTCCAATGTCTCAACTACTTCTAACAGTCGCATGGTATTACTAGAGGCTCTTTGAGCGTAGGTACAAGACACTGCAAGACACAAACAATTACTCCATTTGTTTTTCCATCGCTCAGAACCCTACTAATATCTGTAATTGGATTAAAATGTTCAATTGAATCAGGCTCTGTAGGTAGTGTGTACAAAAGCCAGACCCAGTGCCTCACTGATTCAATCGACGGAGCCCTCACTGGAAATATACCTCCTTTTTTATTACTCTGCTCCCCCGCCTCAAATTCTGTCTCATATTTTTAGCACTGTAACACCAATGTTTAAATGTTCGTTATCCCGTTCAAAAATAAATATCCTTTTGAGTGTTACAGGATATTTACCTTTTAAACAAACTAAAATCTACTTTAGGGAAATGTGATCCCTCCCTTCCTTTAACCGCCCATTTGTCCAACTTTGTCGTAGTAGTATTATCTTTCAGGGGTCGGAAGGCCACTATGAGAAATGCATGCATGCAACACTGTTGCTCTGTTTCGAAACAGATTCGTTGTACACCCTGACCTCCTTCTAAATCTGGATTATATTTTAAAAACTTTAGACTAAGGCCCTGCCCCACCACCTCTTAAAATAAATCTTTTTTTTAAATTTACATATATTTACATTTAAATTTTCAATAAATAAAACTATTCACCCACTTCCCTTCACATTATAATTGTCCAGTTTTGTGACAACCCTATTAACCCATTCCATAAATACACCCTTATAGTTTTCCAAATGTGGACGAAGGACTAACATTTCAGTGTTTAGAAAGAGCCTAGGAGTACGGGTTGGAAGTTATACCCAGGGGGATTTAAGGTTTTTATGGAAGGGATGGTTGTATAAGCTTTAGAGGAGGCTTCTTTGGTTAAAAATTGGAAGGTCTAGTTCTCTTTTAATAATCCAAAATGATGGAAGGAAGTTAGTCCCCCCCCGACTACCTTTTTTCACCAAACAAATGTGGTTAAAATTATTATATTTCAATTTGGCTTAAAATAGTTCAAAGAACTAAAACAATGACTCTAGGGTTGACACAAGCCCCCAGTGCCCCGGGGATGGTGTTGTAAGTCATGGGCTGAGTTCGTATAAGGTTCGTATATGGAATGGGTGGTCGCATAAACTTCAGATGAGGCTCATTTGAATTCAAATTGAAATTTATAGTACCCTTTTAAGAGTCAAAAGTGATCTGAGAGCAACTAGCCCCCCCACGCTCACCATTCCCCCTAAAACACCCAATCAAAATTTGGAGATAGCAATGTTGTTGATTGTAGTTGAAAAGTCCGAAAATTATGTATTTGAGGAACCCACCCCCACAGCTCTCCGAGCAAGGGTTGTAAATTATGCCCGGGGACATATTATGTTTCTATAGAAAGGGTGGTTGTATATGCTTCGGAGGGGACTCATTGGATTGGTAATGTGAATTTCTAGTGCCCTTTTTAAGATTCAATGTTATAAGAAAGCAGTTACCCCCCCCCCCCCCTCAACGCGTCGTGTTCTCGCGAAATACATCGAATAAAACATATTGATATAGTCATTTTATTCAAAATATTCCAAAGACCGTATAACAAGGCTTTTGGGGCTGAAACAAACCACCAGAGCCCAGGGGCGAGGGTTGTAAGTTATGCACCGGGGTATTTAAGGTTTTTTATGGAAGGGGTGGCTGTTTAACTTTAGAAGGGGCTAATTTGGTTAAAAACTGGAAGTTATAGTTCATTTTTAAGTAACAAAAAGATGGAGGGCATTTAGAACCCCCTCCCAGACAACCCCTTGTTTCACCAAGCGTATATGATTGAAATTACGAAATAGCGATTTTGTTCAAAATAGTCAAAACAACATATAATAATGTCTCTAGGGGTGACACAACCCCCAGCGCCCTGGAAATACCGGTTATAAGTTACGACATAAGGGTATATAAGGTTTTTAGGCAATGTGCGGTCGAGTAAACTTCAGATGGGGCTTATTTTATTTGAAATTGGAAGTTACAATGCCCTTTTTAAGAGTCAAAAGTGATTTGAGAGCAACCAACACTACTCCAAGCTCATCATTTCCCTTAACACCTCCAATCAAAATTTGGAGATAGCAGTTTTATTCATCGTAGTTGAAGGTTTCGGAATTTATGTCTGTTAGGAAGACAACTACTGCAGCCCCTACAGTTCTCAGGGAAAGGGTTGTCAGTTATGCCCTTGGGCATCTAAGGTCTTTATAGAAAGGGTGGTCGTATATGCTTTGGAGGACACTCATTGGATTGGTAATCAGAAGTTCTAGTGCCCTTTTTTAGAGTCAAAGTGTTCAGAGCGCAGCTACTTCCCCTTCCCCCCACAAAAACACGTTGTGTTTTCCCAAGATGTATCCAATAGATATTTTGAGACAGTCCTTTAATTTAAAATAGTCCAAATATCATATAACAAGGCTTTAGAAGTTGATACAAACCACTAGAGCCTGAGGCTGAAGGTTGTAAATTATGTCCCTGGGACATTTAAGGTTCGTATGGAAGGGATGGTTGTATAAACTTTAGAGGTGGCCCATTTGGGCGCAATAGGAAGTTCTAGTTTCCTTTTAAGAGTCAATAGTGATGGAGGTCAAGTAGAACCCTAGGAGCACATAAGGTTTATATGGAATGGGTGGTCGTATTAAATTCAGATGGATCTCATTTGATTTTAAATTGGAAGTTATTTGTAGGACCTGACCATGTAGAAAGTTTTCTAGAAAAAAGATGCAATAAAGAGTACCGCCAAGCTGCTAATTGCTGATCAATGTACATACCTCATTGCTGTTTAACCACAAGGGGCTTCAAATACCCTAAGAAAATACTGTCTCATTACTAGACCCTGGCGCCGCGCCGATGAGGGAAGACCGTCGGCGGTGGGGCCATAAACAGCACGCCGCGCCGCCAGTAAAATGTCGGTGGCGCGCCGCCGGCGTGATCAATGTTGACCGCAAACATTAATGTTTTCATCAGTCTTTCTCAAATCACATGCTTAAATTTACAACAGACTCGAGCCTATTCATGAGCTCAAAAATTCACAAGTCGCTGTTGGAAAACTGGTCTTCTTCGTTATTCATCAAGAGAAGTAGAAATGTGGTAGAAACGAAATGGCTGTGGCGTTTCAGAACCCTTGCATAATACGAGTAGTTGAATTATCTATTAGTTATGTATTCTTGACATAAATAATTATCAAAATTAGTAGTTTTTTTTTTCATCGAGCATTACTGCATATACAACTTCAAATACTGTATCACAAAATTCGTCAGTTATCTGGGTAAAAACTTTGGAAATAACTTTGAACTTAGAAGCTTAGTTTTTCATAATGCCCTTTGCCTAAATCTGTTTTGTCCCCTTTAAAAAAGTTGAAATGGTCGAATTTGATATTGATTGTTTTTTTTTTTTTTGCTCTTTTGGATTCTTAAAAAGACTTCTTGTCTTAAAAACTGGTTTTTAATTACAATTTTAAAAAAAATGCATTTTAAAGTTTTTTGGCTTCTTTATAGAATATGTGTCATGTAGGCTAAGGCTGAACTACTGCTTTTTTATTGCTTTTGGCTGCTCTTTTGGATATTATTCGTTTTTTTTTCCTTTGGGGATTCAGTCCAAATTATAAATTGATAATAATACCTAATATTAGTCAAATTATAAACTGCATCTAAAAGGAGTAAATTTATCAAATTGAAAAATACATGATGAACACTTCACATGAGAACACTTCAATTACAACGAAACAAAAAACACTTAATGGTTTATTCGGTATGAAGAAAAATTAAATGCCAGCTATTTTCTGGTAAAAAATGAAAAGCTCATCCGTTCTAAATATAATTAAATGAAATAATATGCAGACTGAAGTAGCTCCAGGAAGATGTTGAGATTTTCATCCTAGTTCGTCACTTTTAATCCAAGTAAAATGTTTGGACACTTAGCATCAGTTATTGAGTTTAAGCTTTGATTTCCAAATGCTAACAAAAATTACCAAATTTAAGAAAGTCGCAGCAATAAGTCACCTGTGGTAAAAAATACTCACAGACTCCTCTTAGATTCCCACCCAGGCTCAAAGCTTCTGCTATGGTCATTTCCATGGAAATCTCTACAGAGTTTCTTTTTAAAATAGCTTTCAAGCGTAGTTAGGGGTATTTAGCCTTTTTTGCGTTTCTTCAAAGCTTTGAAAAAAGTGTTATAATATTCCAAATGTTACATTTGTTATATTTGTGCATATTTTTGGTAATCATTTGTGCGGTGATCGAATTTTTTAAACCACTGTAGATACGTAAAAACGTTGCAACATCTAGTACCCTGAGGTCATAAGACTGTCAAAGACTCCTCCTTGAACCTCCCCAAATTGAAAGCTTTTATTATGACCTGGCCTTTTAATGTAATTTGGGCACTGGACCAAGGGTGCCATTGTCACTCGAGCGCAACGTTAGGTGGGGATGTCGATATCGCTTTCGTCACACCAATTCGTTTTAGTGTGAATCTGCCTGGTACTTATGAATGAATGTTTTCAAATTAAACCCGCTTCATCAATAAGCAAAAAAAACGGGTTGGACGTATATGTCCCTTTCTTTTTGGACGATAAAACCATGCAAGTGCTGTATCAAGTATAACTCAAGAAAATCTTGTTAATTTTTGTCAACTTTTCAACTTTTTGGCATCCCTACTTTCAATAAAAAAAAGAAATCAAAGTACTATCACTTAAATATAATAACTCCCTATGCCCCCCCTATGGATACTATCTTGATAGGACACCGTCTCTGCTTTAAATAAAAAAATAATTAACCTATTGGCACCCCTGCTTTCAAAAAAAAATCGAGGTATTATCATTTAAATATGATAGCTCACTACCCCCCTCCCCCATCTGGATACCACCTTGATAAAATGCCGTCTCTGCTTTAAATTAAAAAAATAACTTTTTGGGGTCCTTTCAATAAAAAAAATCGAGATATTATCATTTAAATGTAATACCCCCTACCCCCTCCCTCTGGATACCACCTTGATAGGATACCGTCTCAGCTTTCATTGGAAAAATAAGTTACTTAATAATTAACTAGGTCACTATATGGTTCAAGCAAACACGCAAAATAACGTTTAACAGCTTAGTGTTCCTTAAAAAAAATTGAGGGTATGAGTAAAGGGGTACAAAGACAACAACAAAAATGTCGAAATTATTCAGATATACCTCAAATTATTGGAAAACTGAGTCATAGATTCGCCGTGGCATTCTATAAGATCCAAAGAATCTAACTAAAAGGGAGCACGCACAAAATCCAGATTAGGCCAGTAGCCTATGAGAAATCGCAAAATATTTAAGACATTGAACAAGTCTTAATGGGGGGCCCTGGGTCTATTAAAATATTTCAATGGTTTCCCAGGGAATTTGATATCATTTTCTTCTGTCTCCACTTTAAATGAAAAAAATAATTATCCTTTTGGCATCCCTGCTTTCAATAAAAAAAATAAGGTATTATCACTTAAAATGATAGCCCCCTATCCCCCCTCCTATAGGCAATAATTTACAGTTTATTTATGAGTCATATTTTTGGGGTAGCTTCCGAACAATTGAGTATTAAACTTTCAGGCGTTCAACAATTGAGTATTACACATTAAGAAAATCTTATCTAAAAAACAGCAAAAAAAAAAAAAATCTGCAAACTTACAATTCAGCTGTAGAAACCATCTGTCGGCTGTCAATTTCAAAATCCAACTGAAGGCTGAAGCTGTATAGTATTCGTTCTATACGAATGAAGCTATATGTATGAAGCTGTATAGTATTCGTTCTCTGAATTCGTTCTATAATTCTATTCAACTTGAAAATAAAATTCTTGACTACGAACGATGTTAGAAATAGTGATTGGGAAACTACAGTCAAAATGATTTAAACTCATTTCATAAAGACGATACTGTTTTTTGTCAACATATGAAGAACTGTGTTTATTGCAATATTTACAAATGCATATTGCATCTGTCTGGTTTTTATGCAAATAAACAAAAGAGACGAAAATTAATGAACAAGAGAGTAGTGAAGAATTATGGTATGCAAAGTAATATTTGGCAGGGAAAGTCACTGGTGACAAATCGCTACGGATGGCACCGTGATTGCGTGATTTTCGGGGAACTAAATTTTTTTTCGGGGTGAAGCAAGATTTTCGGGGAAATACCCAAAAATTTGGAGATAGTGCAAGCCCTGCTTGATTTCTAATCAGGAAAATCGAAATACTAAACCACACGAGATGGAAAAGCTCCGACTTCGCGGTTGACGCAATAAAGAATTGCCGCAAAATGAATTTAAAGTCGACCAAACGCCGCCGCCTCTGTCGGCGGCGGTGCGCCTTTGGCGCGCCGGCGGCGTTACGACACTTCGGAGGCGTTCGACCGGGTCTCTTTTCGGCGGCGTTTGGTCGATCTTCCGGCACGGCACCGGGGTCTACTCATTACTAAAAGCTGAAAGGTAATTTTCGATCGCCATAATCTATGAATATGAAGTGGAGTAGGAGAAAGTGCTTTATCACCAAAACAATTAAATAGTCTGTTATAAAGATGATTCATTAACTCGTGGAAAATAGGGAATGGGTTAATGACATACCACAATATCTCTGGTTTGAAAGACCAGGTAATAAGTTGTTGTCTAAGGAAATTTGCTACGATTTTCCAACCTGGAATGGAACAGGCAGTTAAAACAAACTAATACAGATAGAAAGTAGTGGTAGGTATATTGTAATAACCAAGGATGTCTCAAGCTTCCTGTGAACTTTAAGAGTAGACAAAACAAAAATAAAATTGGTTGGTATGGTATAAACCATGAAACAGACCATTATTCAACAGATTACTCTGATACCATTACTCTAATCTTTAGCTCTAGGACACTCTGAGCCCACAGATTAGCATATGTAGCTGCTAAGACTATGGCACTGTTGAGATACTACAAACTGAAATATTTCATTTCCATCTCTCAAAGCTACTGGAAAGTGACAATAAGAAGATGAGGATGCAGAACAAAATTGACATAGAAATGTGGAATGAAAAGAACAAAAGATATCTGATTCTGAATTTTAATTACACGTTGGTTTCACAGCTTATGCGACGTAATAGGTCTGATTTGCGAATGGTTGTTGAAATCATTACAAACAATGACAATTTTGAAAACATATCACCTGATTGGGCAGAATAGAGTAACAATAAGCTAAAAAAGTGAGATGGCGGTGATTAGATGTCTTTTCAGATGTCTGACCGGGATCAGATACCAGCTGGAGGCATTTCATAAATTGGATGTTAAGCCTGAGGACATAGTTAAAGAGGGTAATGTCTGGAAGCTTGCAAAATATATGATTAAGATTGGTAAACTAAAAATAACTCTCCTACCACGTATTAGGTTGTTTATTTTTGGGAAAGAGGGGGGGGGGCAATAAGCCTTTGTGGTCAGAGCTTCGACTTGACATTGATGAGTTTACCCCTACCAATAATGATATATTACATTTTGACGGAAGTATTCTGTATACTGCACATCTTAGTAAATGTATACATTCACAGTAAACTAAGTGATTTTCCGTGTCTTTTTCTTACCATTTTCGAAACTCAGGGAGGAAATTCCAAAATATTGTTTTTATTACTGCAGAATATTGATTTGCAGTGCACGAAATCAATTTTAATTGAACATATTGGATCCTTTTTAGTATTTTGTTGTGCACACACGATTTTTCTGCCAGTTGAATATTGAAGGTCGAGTTTCAACTATTCCAGAAAATGTCATCGGTAGCACTATCTACTGCAAGGATATAATCTTCTTCTGCATCCAGACAACCAAATACTACTGACAGTTTTGCAGTTATCTGGAGAGTTTCAAAACCTCTTCACAACTCTGATAGTGTACACAGCAAGCCTGTTTATTTCTCTCTTTTGTAAGATTGTAGAACATGCACAGAAGCTTGAAGTGTTTTAGATTGATTGCTAAATCTACTGTTGGTTTTTAGACCACTCAATATCTACAATTCGTTGATTCGTAGTGCGCGAAATCCCTTTTAATTGAACATATTATATCATTTTCAGCAGTTTATTGTGCACACACGATTTGTCTGCCAGTTCAATATTGAAGGTCGAGCATCAACTGTTCCAGAAAATGTCATCGGTAACACTATCTACTGCAAGGATATAATCTTCTTCTGCATCCAGACAACCAAATATTACTGACACTTTTGTAGTTATCTGGGGAGGTTCAAAACCTCTTGACAGCTCTGATAGTGTACACAGTAAGCCTGTTTTTTTCTATTTTGTAAGATTGTAGAACATGCGCAGAAGCTTGAAGGGTTTTAGATTGATTGCTAAATCTACTGTTGGTTTTTAGACCACACAATATCTACAATTCGTTTTAATATATGCATAATGACTTTGGAACATAGCAATCATAATATTTTTGTTCAGAAGAGTCTATAACTTTAAGCCAAGGAGATCACTTATACCAAAAATAATCTTGTTCAGAAGATTTTAGAATATGGTAGAGTCTAGTAACAATGTGGACTAACACATTGTTGACTTTCAATATTTCCTTTATTTAAATGCTTATGGTATATAAAAATCGTGCTTATTGAAGCGGAGAGTTTCCCCTTCGTTTTATTTGCAAAAAAGTTGCTGAAAAATAAGATATCGTTGTTTTAAATTTTTTGCCTATTGGCACCCCTACTACCAGAAAAAGAATTTTTCGATGCCCCCCCTCCTACAAAATGTTTCGGGATATTCGCACCTATAACAATTGTAAATTGAGCGTGCTTTGATTCTTTTATTTATGTAAAATGGGGTAGAAACAGATCCTTAAAAAATTCTAAAGGGATGGAAAATTTTTAATTGCCATTTCGGTTGAAATTTCGCTAAGGCTTTTTCCATACGAGTTTGTCAAGCTCTATAAGATGATATAGCCTTGAAAAGCATTGAATCTAGTTGAAAACTAGCTTAGAAAAGATATCGCTAAAATATAACTTGAATTTTTTAAACTTAAGAAATACATGTGTATGTTACTCGAAATTTTATATGATTTTTTTTTTTTTTACTTCTCTATTTCTCTTTTTCTTGTTTACTTTTATTCAAACTGAGGTACTATTAAACAAAACACTTGTTTTACGACAATTAATTTCAATGAAAGTCTTAAGAACCCTAAAGGGCTGGGCACACGTAGCTGATTTCGGGAACTTATTTCCAAATCAGCACCGATTTTAAAAGAAATCGACGTCGATTTGAGCTTGAAAAATTTTCTATTTCGGCGCCGATTTACAAAATCAGCGCTGATTTTCATCATGATCATCACAAAAAAAAGGGATACAAATAAATAGTCAGTCAGAGGTATCTGTGGTGAAAGACCCCACTACTGAGCTGAGAACTAAAGTGAGAACTAAGATGAGATCAATCAAGCAACTGTTAATAAACTCCAGTTGACTATTTGTGTCCATGATTTTTTGTTTTGAAAATTTTGTGCAATAAATTTTTCTTTCAACAAATTTTTTTACCGCTGTCGTTTGTCCACTGATGATGAAATCGGTTCCCGAAATCAGCTACGTGTGCCTAGCCCTTAACAGTCTTAACGATAAAAAGTCTTAAAATCAGTCGTTTCCTTTGCCCAAAAAGTTCACTTTTTTCTCCATAAGAAGTGTGCGAAAGATGAGACGTATCCTTTTTTTGTTTATTCAAATTTCTGACGACCTCCAAAATTTTTCCTCCGACTAAATTTCTTTGAATATGCCTACTTCCAGCTCTACTCTAGAATTATTGTGTGTAGAACTACCCTTTAATTAAAATGAAACAAGGTTTACAAGTTTCAATAGGGTTTATTTCTGATGACAGAAAAGAAGATGAGTGACCTATAAATACACTGCTCTGCGCCAAAAGGCACTTTAAGGTACATAAACATAAAAGATTATTTAATAACAAGCGGTAAAGCTACCATTTCACTCTTAAACGTAACTAATTTCTGAGACCACACTGGCTAATCACACAGCCAGTGAAAAACTGGTTTTTTTCACTGGCTGTTAATTGTCCTCGTTTTCTTCTCGATTTTATGTTTTACTTAACGTAACCACAGGCCTCCTCAATAAATAAAAACAACTGACCTTAAAACTAGGTTTCTTCCCTACCTCTCTAGATGTACAACCATATCACCTAATTGAGGTAAAAAAGCGAGTAAAATATTTAATTAAGGCAGCTATCTACAACTATACTTCTACTGTGCTAAATAGTAAAAAAAAAAGTCATTGATACATGACTTTCCAGGGTATTTTTTGAATTTTTATAATGTGGTAATTAATTGCAATTTGAATGGCTTTAATTCAACAAATGAATGTGACCCCAGCCCCAATTTTCAGGATGGGAAGCATAGATCAAGTTTCCTCTGAAGATGGTTTGATGGAGGTCCTTGCCGAAATATCTGCTTTTGTACTTTTTTGCTTCTTTTCAGTCCACTGGCTGATATTTCCCAATCGATTTTAGTAGATTGCAGTTGGCTGTATTAAAGATGCATCTAGTCTAAGTTGTGCAAGGGAATGCAATCAAATCGGTATGGGTAATGAGATGTATGATAAGATATTTGAAAAACTAAAAAAAGACGTAATTGAGTGGTTGGATGAGCTAACGAAGTTTTCAGAACCACTAGTACTTACTGCTATTTTAGGACTCCGTGGATCTTGAAAATCCACCATTGCTTCCTTAATACCGGGTAATGATAAGATGTTACGTCAAAAAAAGCAGCAGTGCAAAGTCAACAACATTCGGCATTGATATATCACCAGTAATCCCGACTAATGAGTACATCTTAGAAATAGCTGCACTTACTTACAGTTTTTTTTTTAAGTGGTTTAGTTGTTCCGTTAATAAATGGGAGTACGAAGAGGACAACATTGATTTTGTTTCAATAGCTCCCTCTTTGTTATTGTCTAACGTTATAATATGGGTAACGACAGACTCCTTACGCGCAGACGAAGAGCTAAAAAATTAGATTGCTATCTAAATTTGGCAAATAAAATTCATGACAATAACGGATCCCTTTGCAATGATTCAAGGGTGAACGAATGATTGTAATCGTGAATAAAATGCAAGGTGATGAAAGTAGTGAAGAACTGACAAAAGAACTTTTAGAACCAGAGAATGAAACAGAAGCAACAAAAAAAAGAAACTTTGTACAGTGGAAATCAAAAGAGTGCTTCAAGTCGTTGGATTTCCGTATTTGTTTCTGCCGAAGGAAGTCAAGTATTTGGGATATACAAATATTAAAGGAGAAGGTTCTGATCACTTTAAACCGAGTTTGACTAAAATAGTTGCGCTGATTTTGAATGAGGGAATCCATGCTATTGTACTAGATGGAATTACTATTACGCCTGCAGAAATGAAAAGACTATGAGCCTGTACTTGAGAAGATCAACAATGAAGCTGAATTCCTTGACAATGACTTAAGAGAAATCTTGTTCATTCTCCACATAAAACATGAATTGACTGAGCACAAGATAATATATATTTATTTGAAATTGAAAGATTTCTCGATTCTCCACGTAAAATGTGAATCGACTGAGTACTAGACATTTATTTGAAAGAAATAAGATTAAAGGGTTCTTGTTGATGCTGTTCATGTTTTAATGGAAAAGAAGTAAAAATAAACTAGGTGTCCTCTTAGAAAATGTAAAAATGAGAGTCGTAAAAAAAGATTGTTATAGAGGAATGAAGTGAAACTGAGGCTTACTTAACAGACTCACTGGAACACACCGTGTTCTTAAGTTTCAATGCTACGTTAGGCGACAGTCGCTCTTTGCTGAAGAAAGTCCTACCGATTAGTACCAACTTACTTGCAAGTGATCACCATTGCTTAGATAAGTATTTTTCTGATAGAAATCCCAGTTTTCGACGTTTATTGAGCACATTACCAATGGATGTTTCGAAGAGAGTCTATTATGTGGTAAATACATTTGATAGAGAAAGACAGGATACAATCAGTAGTTGTTCTAAGCAGCGAATTTCATTTGCATATGCCGAACGTGCTAAAGCAGAAAAGCTTTTACAAGAAGGCATTGGCATCATGAAGTCAGTAAAATTGACAAGAGATATTAACGAAGCATTCAAAAAATTTGCAAATTATAAAAATAGTCTTGTGAAAAAAATCAGTTTGATGTATCTCTATCGGTCTTCCCATGCAGTTTCAGCAGATCTTTAGAAAACAGGCACATGATAATACGATTTGCAGAATCATAGTTTAGTAACGGCTTGAAGAGGCTGCAAAACAGTCTACATTTTCAAGAACGGACAAATTCAAGAACAGAAACAAGGTTTAATTTTAATAGGATGTCCCCAAGAAATACTTTAAATGACAAAGTGGCCAGAACATTTGATCGGGAGGGTGACGTACATTCTATTGTATCATTTTTACGTCCAATATAGAAGAGCTTCAGCTGATTTGCTTTAGCGTAATTGTCTATGCTACACCAGTACAAAACTGAAGACTTGTCAATTGAAGCTGGTTATTTTAATATTAATTATAAAGGGTCTATACTCTTTATCTATTTGTTTTTTCTTATTTAATGACAACCGTTGACAAAAAACGTAACATAAACACATCCCCTCCAAATGCCACAGCATGATATGGAGGAGAAATAACCAAACAAAATAAAAAAAAACTGAAAAAAAAACGACACAAAATAACATAAACATGAGAAAGGGTGTAAAAAAAAAAACTCAGAAAGGACGTAAAAAACAAAACATAACTACAACATCATATACCCTGCTACCACTCGCTTAACACTCCACGTTCAATTCCTTCCTTAACACACCTCAATAAAAATAAAATACTACCATAAATAAAAGTTCAAATAGAGATAAAATCCTTTTAATCGACAGTGCTTCACAAACAGTGATAGAAATACACAAAAATACCAGACATTTCGGTCAAATATGCAGTGACTGTCATAAGTAGTAAAACAGTTTAGTTTTACTACTGATGACTGACACTGCATATGTGACTCAAATATCTGGTAATTTTGTGAATTTCTATCACTGTTTGTGAAACACTGTCGATTAAAAGGATTTTATATCTATTTGAACTTTTATTTATCGTCATGGAAAGGCAGTGTGGTCTCCGAAATTATCTAAAACACTACCTTTAATGATTTAATACCAATTTAATCTATCAACTATGCATCCAATTACATCAACCATTATTAAAATCATATTTAGAAAACATTTCACTCTTCAACAGCCTTTTAAATTAACTTAAATTACATTTTTGTCTCAAGAAACTGAAAAGGTAAAAGAAGCAATACGTCAAATCATTATTAATCAGTTATTGGCGTTGTAAACAATGGTTTAGCCCTAGTTAAAGGAAATCTCCCAAAAGATATAGTTGGACTTTTCCCTTCAGCAATAAGCCTCATTTCTAATGAAAATTTAGCTAGCATTAACGTAGTTTATAAAAAGTATTTATCACTTCTTTAAGTAATCTCAACAGAGAAAAGTGAGTTAGGTGAAAATGTAATAACTTTTTCAAAAAACTACAGAAGCTTCACATACAGCTTACAAGAAGTTCCACATACGACGTTGGATAATAAGACTTCCACCATAATGTACTTGATTTCATAGCCAGTAGTTCAATGACAAACCATTTTTTGACAGGACAGCAACTTTATTCCAGTTTATCCAAACTTATGAATGTGGAGGCATACATTCAACAGAGTAACGATTTATTTCGAAAATTTTGCCATGTGTCAACACCATAAGAATTTAGAACATCCCTCAAGGTCTTAGAAAATGAGTATTCTCAGTCATCAGTTGTCAAAATTTGTAGTCAAGCAAATCAGCTGAAGCTCATCTATATTAGACGGTAAAAATGATACAATAGAATGTAAGTCACACTCCCAGTCAAATATTCTGGCCACTTTGTCATTTAAAGCATTTCTTGGGGACACTCAATTAAAATCAAACCGTGTTTCCGTTCTTGAATTTGTCTGTTGTTGAAAATATATACTGTTGGCAGCCTCTTCAAGTCTTTACTGGAGGATGATTCAGCATATGGTATTATCATTTGCCTGTTTTATAAAGATCTGCTCAAACTGTATGGGAAGACATCAAACTAATTTTTTTCACAAGACTATTTTTATAATTTGCAAGTTTGTTGAACGCTTCGTTAATATTCTTGTCGATTTTACTCACTTCCTGATACCAATGCCTTCCTGTAAAAGCTTTTCTGCTTGAACACGTTCTGCATATGCAAATGAAATTCGCTGCTTAGAACAGCTACTGATTTTCTCTTTTCTTTCTCTATCAAATGAATTTACCACATAATAGACTCTCTTTGAAATTTCCATTGGTAATGTGCTCAATAAACCTCGAAAACTGGGAATTCTACCAGAGAAACAAACACTTATCTAAGCAATGGTGATCATATGCGGGTAAGGTACAAATCGGGAGAATTTTCTTCAGCAAAGAGCGACTGTGTTACATTGAATCTGTTAAGTAACCCTAAGTTTCATTCCATTCCTTTCTAACAATCTTTTCTACGACTTTCTTTTTTACATTCTTAAGAAGACACCTAGTTTATTTTATTCTTTTCCATTAAAACATGAACAGCATCAATAAGGGCCATTTTTTCTTATTTCTCTTAATTTCAAATAAATGTCTATTGAACATAAACTTTTATTCAGTAAATTCACGTTTTATGTGAAGAATGAACAAGGTTTCTCTTAAGTAATTGTCAAGGAATTCAGTTTCGTTATTAATCTTCTCAAGTAAAAGCTCATAGAGTCTTTTGATTTCTGTAGATGTAATAGTAATTCCATTTAGGACTCTTAACATAGTTTCGCTCATTCAAAGTCAGCGCAACTATTTTAGTCAAACTCCGTCTAAAGCGATCAGAACCTTCTCCTTTAATTTTTGTATATCCCAAATACTGGACTTCCTTCGGCAGAAACAAATACGGAAATCCAACGACTTGAATGGACTTGAAGCACTTTTAATTTCCACCGTACAATTTTTTTTTTTTTTTTTTTTTGCTTCTGTTTCATTCTCTGATTCGAAAGTTTCTAAGGTCAGCTATTCATCACTTTCGTCACTTTGCATTTTTTTCACGCTTATAATCAATCGTCTACCCTTGAAATCATGTTAAGGGATCCATTATTGTCTTGAATTTTATTTGCCAAATTTAGATAGCGATCTAATTTTTTTATCTCTCCTAAAATTGAATTTTGTGTTAAAAGATTGTATTCTCTCATACAAGTTAGACTAGATGCTTCTACAATACAGCTAACTACAATCTACTAAAATTATATTGGGCAATATCAGCCAGTGGATTGAAAAGAAGTGAAAAGTACAAAAGTAGATATTTCGGAAAGGACCTCCGCCAAGCCGTCTTCAGTCCTGAAAAAAAGGAAAAAGAACAACTAACCTTTTGAAGTAAACCTAAAAAGAGTAGAAGAAATGCTTGATCAAAAACAAAAACAAACCAGAATTTATTTATTCATCTATATTAGTACATGTTATCTCTATATTTGCTATGATCATTAATTTTAATTTCTGTTCGTTTAATATAAATGTTTTTACTTTTATAACTTAAATAAATCAAATAATATTAACATGTTGATTACTAAATATCAGTATACGTATATTAAACTGACAATGCACATTTATTTGTATTTCTTTCAGTAAAGTGCAAATTATGCTCGTTTTGAGTTTGACTCGGTTATTTATTGTAATTTCTGTTCGTTTTGGGTTTCATTTATTTATCGATGCTGATTTGTGGTAGTTTCTCGCTTGGTAGATTATTTGATTTGGTTTTTGCTCATTTATGGTTTAATGGAGTTCTTTACTTTTCTTTTAAAAACTTATTTTGTGGAAAAAGTTTTTTGATTAATTTCTGTTCGTTTTATACTGACATAGTCTTTTCATGGAAAAAGAAAATAATTCGTTAAAATCTTTTCGTTTTTTTAAGACTTAACAATTTGGCATGCTATTTGTATACTGGAGAAAAAAAATTTCAGCAATTTTTAATTACACAAACGCTTTTAAAAATCTGGACACAAATAGTAGTTTTTAGTTTAGTTTCATACCTCCTCTAGTTGACCTGAAATACAAAACTTGATGCCATTCGCCAAAAAAATCTGTTTACTTTTATGATAGCTTGGATACACTTACGCTATTTTGATTTGGTTATATTTTAAGAGCAGAAGTAGCCCTTAAATTTTGAACATAATACTCTCAGTCGTTCTTGGGATACTGCTGAGATGCTTTATTGGGAATTAGCATTACCACAGTGTATTTTGATTTAATCTTAAGGCAACATTTAGTTTTTAAACATAATGGGCAAATGGGAGGGTGGGCGTGGAAGGGGGACTAGTTGCCCTCCAATACCTTTCGACTATTAAAAAGGGCATTAGCCCTTTCTATTTTCAATCGAATGAGCCCTTTTTGATGTTCCTAAGACAACTCCTTCGATACGAAGTGCCCTGGTCTAAACAAAGAAAAAGAAGAAAAAAATAAACACATTGTACCCAAGTTGATCTTTACTAAATGTCAAGCCTTCCAATCACTTTCGACTATTAAAAAGGGCACTATCCCTTTCAATTTCCAATCGAATGAGCCCTTTTCAAGTTTCTACGACAACGCTTTCTATAAACACCTTATATTTCACCAGGGCATAAATTACAACCCTTGCCGTGAGGGCTGTGAGGGGGTTGTCATCCTCAAAGACCTAATTTCCAGAACCTTCAATTACATTAAACAAAATGGTAATCTCAAAATTTTGATTGAATGTGTTTGGGGAAATGGTGGGCATGAGAGGGGTGTTAGTTGCTCTCCTATCACTTACAACTATTACAAAAGACCCTTTCAATTTCCAATCGAATGAGCCCTTTTGAAGTTTCTACGACAACACTTTCAATAAAAACCTTATATCCCCCCCCCAGGGCATAACTTACAAAACTTGCCTTGAGGGCTGGGGGGGGGGGGGGGGTGTCATCCTCAAAGACCTAATTTCCAGAACTTTAAACTACGTTGAAGAAAAATTGCGATCTCAAAATTTTGATTGGATATGTTTGGGGAAATGGTGGGCATGAGAGGGGGTTTAGTTGCCCTCCAATGACTTCCGACTATTAAAAAGGGCACTCTCCCTTTCAATTTCCAATAGAATGATCCCTTTTTGAAGTTTTTACGACAACGCTTTCTATAAAACCTTATATGCCCCAGGGCATAACTTACAACCCTTGACCTGAAGGCTGTGAGGGTGTTGTCATCCTCAAAGACATAATTTCCGGACCTTTCAACTACGTTGAACAAAATTGCAATCTCAAATTTTGATTGGATGTGTTTGGGGAAATGGTGGGCGGGAGAGGGGGGTTAGTTGCCCTTCAATCACTTCCGACTATCAAAAAGGGCACTAGCCGTTTCAATTTCCAATCGAATAATTCCTTTTTGAAG
This sequence comes from Artemia sinica, assembly GCA_027921565.1. NCBI lineage: Eukaryota > Metazoa > Arthropoda > Branchiopoda > Anostraca > Artemiidae > Artemia > Artemia sinica. Next base: position 53,508,161 of record CM051268.1, read on the forward strand.
TTTCTACGACAGCACTTTCTATAAAAAAAAAACCTCATATGCCCCCTGGGCAAAACTTACAACTATTGCCCTGAAGGCTGTGGGGGGAGTGTCATCCTCAAAAAACATAATTTCCAGACTTTTTAACTACGTTGAACAAAATGGCTATCTCAAAATTTTTATTGGATTTGTTTGGGGAAATGGTGGGTGTGAGAGGAGTGTTAGTTATCCTCCAATCACTTTCGACTATTTAAAAGGGCACAAGCTTTTCTAATTTCCAATAGAATGAGTCTTTTTCAAATTTTCTGCAACATCAACATCTTAAAAACCTTATATGCACCCAGGACATAAATTACAACCCTTGGCCCGAGAGCTGTGGGGAGGGTCCTCCTCAAAAACATAATTTCTATCTGAAATCAACTATGCTGAACAAAACGGATATCTAAAAATTTTGACTGGATGTGTTTAGGGAAAAGATGGGCATGAGAAGGGGGTTAGTTGCCCTCAAATCACTTTTGACTATTAAAAAGGGCACTAGCCCTTTGAATTTCCAATCGAATGAGCCCTTTTTTAAGTTTCTACCATAAAGCTTTCAATAAAAACCTTATATGCCCCAAGGGCGTAGCTTACAACCCTTACCCTGAGAGCCGTGGGAGGAGTGGCATCCTTTTAGATATAACTTCCGGACCTTTCAACTACTTTGAACAAAATGGCTATCTCAAAATTTTGATTGGATGTTGTTTGGATAAATGGTGGGTGTGGAAGGGGTGTTAATTGCCTCTCAATCACTTTCGACTATTAAATAGGGAACTAGCCATTTCAATTTCCAATCAAATGAGCTCTTTTTTGAAGTTTCTACGGTAATGCTTTCTATAAGAAACCTTATATCCCCAAGGGTAAAACTTACAACCCTTGCCCTAAGGGCTGTGGGGGGTTGTCATCCTCGAAGACCTAATTTCCAGAACTTTCAACTATCTTGAAAAAAATGGCTATCTCAAAATTTTGATTGCATGTGTTTGGAGAAAAAGGTGGACGTGAGAGGGGGTTAGTTGCCTTCCAATCATTTTCTACTATTAAAAAGGGCGCCAGCCCTTTGAATTTTCAATCGAACGAACCTTTTTTGAAGTTTCTACGACAACGCTTTCTATAAAAACCTTATATGCCCCCAGGGCATAACTTACAACCCTTGCCCTGAGGGCTGTGGGGGAGTTGATGTATTTAGGGAAATGGTGGTCATGGAAGGGGTGTTAGTTGCCTTCCAATTACTTTCGACTATTAAAAAGGGCACAAGCTACTCCAATGTCCAATCGAATGAGCCCTTTTCGAAGTTTCTACGACAACTCCTTCGATACGAAGTGCTCTGGTTTGGAAACCAAAAAAAAAATATAAAAGAATAATATATTTGTGCCAACATCGTTCTTTACTTAGGCAGCGCTATTGCACTGCCTATGATTTGGCATCCATTTCATAAGCTGTGGGGAAATATGTCAACCCCCCTGTACATAATACTTTACCTTTAAAATATCTTGAACAAGATGACTAACTCCAAATTCTGATCGAATGTTTTTGGAGGGAGCGCAACTAAAAAGGGCATGGGAGGGAGGCTTGCAGCCCTCCAACCAATTTTCAACATTCCCTTTAACGTGTCCTCAAAGTTTTAACTTAGTATCCCAGCCTTTCTTAAAATATTTCGGATCCCCTTTTCGATAAGCTTGACGGCAAAAAATATAGCGTGACGGATAAGGCACTTAGAGCCTTTTGATTTAGTTTAACATACCCTTCAACATTCTCCTAAATTTTACGTTATTACCCATAACATTTTTGGATATACCTAGAATCAAATATTCCCCCTTTTCTATATGAACAAAAAATTAACACAAGTTTAGAGCGACGCTATTGAGCAAAAAAAATATTTACAGAAATTATTATGAACTAAAATTTAAAAGAACCAGATATTGGGCTTAATAAAAATGAAACCAGTAATGAACAATGTACCAAAACTAAAACTAATATTCAACTCAAACTTGAAACGAACAAAAATTACTAGATATATGAATTGGGAAGTCACCCACATTGTAACCCAATTATGGCAGAAAAAAAAAAATAATAATAAACAAATCTTAAAAGACAAATATTAAAGTTAAAAGAAATAGATATGTGATTAAATAAGAATGAAACTAACAATGAACTTAAAATATACAAAAAATAAAATTACATTCAACTCAAACCTAAAACGAGCAGAAATAACTAGATGTATAAAGCACGAAGTCCCCCCCCCCCCCCTTGTACCCGAACTATAGAGCGAGTGTCATTCGCATTTTTACTGAAAGTAATATATATTTTAAGTGATTTCAAAGCGAAAGCAAAATTAAAATATGGATATCTAGTTAAATAAAACTCAAGGCATTATCCAGAGTGAAGATTGTTACTGGGCTTCAGCCCCCCCCCCCCCTCAAAGGATATATTCTACTCGTAAAAAGGCTACAAAAATAAAAATAATTTTGAAAGCCCCCCTCGAACAAAACTATTACAAATCGAGCAAAAATATTTCAACTTGTTTTAAATCAATCAGACCATTGAACTTTCTAAATTCTAGAAAAATCTGGCACGGAATATTTTATCAAGTGGAGTTTATAGCATCCCTTGCTCTTGCGGGAAACTTTACATCGGTCGAACACACCAGCAATTTATAGAAAGATTTATTGAGCATCGGAATTCAATAGATCATGCTCTAAAATTTACAAAGCCTCCAGACAGTTTTACTTCAGCCTTAGCAGAACATATATTTTTTAATTCGGACCATTTTTGTGAAGTTTGAGGAGGCAACAGCCATTTAAAATGATAAAGGTTTCACGCAATGGGGCCTTGAAACATTAGAAATTAAAACACATATTTTTGCAGGTTTATCAATTAATAGAGATACTGGGAATATAAAACATTGATCCTATTTATGATAGAATTTTTAAAAAGGAACCCATATTAAAAATAAAAATAAAGTTTTGCAAAATGTTCCAGAGGTTAGTTCAAATACTACTACTACTACTACTAACAACTCACCGCAGCACCAAGCCGCCTGAGGCCGACACAGCTACGCACGCTCCTACTCCCTCCAAATATATTCAAAGCCTCCCTTTTTACACCCGCCAATGAAGTTCCCATTTGCTTTACATCTTTCTTTATGACGTCCTCCCACCCCCAGACGAGAACGACCTGCTTTCCGTTTAGACCTAGGCGCTTGGCCGAAAAGAACAATCTTCGGCAATCTGTCATCCTTCATCCGCACAACGTGCCCTAGCCACCTCAACCTCTCTTTCATTATAGCCCTAGAGAGCGGTATTGAACCACATTTTCGTATAGCCTATTGTTTTGAAATACGGTCAGTCAGCCGGGTACCCAGAGCAATCCTTTAAGCAATTTCTCTGGAAAACATCTAGCAAATCTTCATCTTCATCTTCATCTAGCAAATATGCTTCAGAGCCATATTTGACCACTGTCATCACTGTAGCTTCTAATATTCTAATCTTGAGTTGCAGACTTATCTTCCATTTCTTCCAAACTTTAGTTTTAACTATGAAAAAACACCTTTGAGCCTTGGCTATTCTACTTTTGACATCTTCACTGCTCCCACCATCTTTACGAATAATACTACCAAGGTAAGTGAAGCTGTCCACCTGATCAATCTTTTCATTACCCAACTTCACCTTTTCATCTTCACTTATTCGTAGCCTTATTGACTTAGTCTTCTTAACATTAATATTCACACCTATTCTAGCACCCTGAACTCGCAAAACCTCTAAAACTTCATTCATTTTGATCACACTTTCATCTAGGATGCTTAAATAATCAGCATAATCTAAGTCCAGGAGACTTTTTCCTCCCCATTTGATTCCGTGGTCTCCCATTAACTTTTCTGTGCTCCTTAAGACAAAGTCCAACAAAATAATCCATATAAAAGGGGATAGAGCACAACCCAGCTTAAATCCTGATTTAATACAAAACCAGCTGCTAACCTCATTTCCTACCTTAACCGCAGCAGTGTTATTCTCGTACATAGCACTAATCACTTTAATGTATTTGTCTGGTATACCATACGACGATAAAACCTTTACTAAAGCTCTTCTATCAACAGAATCGAATGCATGCTCATAATCTATAAAACAGAGGACCAAAGGTGTTTGAAAAATCATGCACTTCTCAATTATTAACCTGGGTGAAAATTTGGTCGACACATCCTCTACCTTTTCTAAAACCGCACTGTTCTTCTCGTAAAACTTTGTCTACGGCATCTCTCAGTCTAAGAAGTACCATATTACTGAGTAATTTACTACCTACAGAGACCAGACTAATCCCTTGATAATTACCACACTCACTTTTATCACCTTTCTTATAAAGCGGCTTAATTAAGGTTTTCCTAAAATCGTTAGGTACTTCCCCCTTTTCGAAAATCATATTCATAATCTTCAGTAACTTATTTCTAACCTCAGAGCCACCATATTTAAGAAAAAAAAAAAACTCATTTACCACCCTATCAGCACCTGGAGCCTTATTATTTTTGAGAAAAAAACATAGTCCTTTTAGTAATGTCGCTTATTCCTCCTCACAAAACAAATCTTCCTTCACATCCAAGGTATCACAAACATTTTTATTTTCCTCTATATCTCTTCCTTCAACTCTATCTTGGTTAAGCAAATTCTCAAAATGTTCGACCCATCTCTCTTTAGTTTTTTTCTTATCGTTAATTGCGAACCCATTCCTATCTTTAACTGGCCCAAGTCCACATTGAATGCTCCCTTTCAATTTGTTAACATTGCCAGTACAATATTTTACTATTATGCCGTCTAGCTGCATTTTCCAGATCCTCGGCAATTTTATCCATGGCCTCCATTTCACACCTCCTTAGTTCATATTTTAATGCTTTCGCCACTTTCTTTACATTCCTTTTGTTTTCATATGATCTATCACTAAGGTAATTCTTGTACAAGTCCTTTCTCCTTTCTATCAAACATAAAGCTTGTTCACTAATATTCTTAGCTGCAGTTCTAGCTTTGTTCCCTAAGACATCTTCAGCAACTTCTACAAATTATTTTTCTAAAATTGTTCCAACCATCTTCCAAATTATCAAAATTTAAACTCTTAAGTTTAGTATTCAAACTGTTCCTGGAAAGTTTCTCTCAAATTCTTATCCTGGAGTCTACCAACATCATAACTTCCCGGGAGGTAGTTACCTTTCCGTATTTCAGCTTTAAATTAACCCTTGAAACTGCTAGATGTTGATCTTTACTTTTAACATCAATAACGGCACTCCTATACACCCTAGTATCTTTTATTGATCCTGCCAGTCTTCGGTTTACAATAACATAATCAATAAGGTTTGCTGTCTTACCATCATGTGAATACCATGTTAACTTATGAGCCATTTTATGACCAAAGACCGCATTGGTTATAACCAGATTGTTATACTTACAAAATTTCAAAAGTCTGTATCTATTACTATTTTCTTTTCCTACACCAAATTTACCTAGGCTAGGATGCCATCTATCCCTATTTCTACCAACCTGGACGATAAAATCTCCCAGTAAAAAAATCATATTTCTACCTGGGACCCTGTCTATTTGCTCCTGTAACTGTAAGTAAAATTCATGTGAGTCACTAGTATCTCCGTCAGTCGGTTCTACAGGGGCATATACTGCTATAACTGATACCCTGAACTTTTTAGTCATAAAATGAGCAATTAGTATTCTATTATTAATACCTTCCCAGCCTAAACAAGACTTAGCAGCTTCCTTATTCATCATGAGCCCTACTCTCTGTCTATGTACCCCATCCTTCCTGCCTGAGTAAACAAATTCTATATCACCTAATTTCATACTTCCTACCCTTGGGATATGAGTTTCTGAAACTCCTAGTAAATCCAGTTCGAATGGGGGAGGCCAACTAATATCTAGCCTAATTTTTTTGATTCATTTCAACATTAGCTTGTAAAACTAATGCAAAATTAATGTCTAGCCTAATTTATTGATTCACTTCAACAATACTGTTGATTCAACAACAACAATACTTCAACAATAACAATACTTTATAATTATTCTTAGTCCAAATAAAATTTTCATATTAGGACTTGTACTTGAGTTAAAAAACAATAGATGCACTTGGTACAGCACTAGCATAAAAGTAAAACTTGATTACCCTGTAGGACAGTGATGCCGGGACGTCAAGAAAAATCCATCGGCGACCGAGATTTTACCGCCAAACGAGCATCTGGACGTAATACCAAATTCTAGGGAGACATATCTGCGCCAACCACAAACGGAGGGAACGGCTTCCAGCATAAACAGTACAGGTATATCCATGAACCTACATGATAACCCCTGTCAACCAGTTCTGAGTGACTTTCCTGTCACTACCCACCGGGAATCGCACACGAAAATTCAACAGCTCCTATTTCTCGGCATATCCATGGCTCAAAATTTCAAAAGAACAGGACTCGGAATTCTGCTTCTGTTGCCAACACTTCAGTTGATCATTACTAAGATCAGGCGAAAGATATGGCAAAAGAGCATTCATCGACGTAGGATTGAAAAAGTGGAAAGACATTTCAGAGCTGGTAAGGCAGCACGAAAGCAGTGACCGGCACAAAGTATGTACCATTTCCTGGACCAAACTTAAAGCTAGTCCAACGGAGACGGCCGATTCTGTTGCGTCATGCCTCTCCAAAGAACGGGAAAAGGAAATATTAGAGAACAAACGGTACGCAAAGGCTTTGCTAAAAAACTACAGCCTTACGTGGACGGCAAGGTCTTGTGTATCGTGGCCATGATGAAGGAGAGTCCAGTGCCAATCTAGAGAATCTCGTTGAGACGGTAGGTCTGTTTAATGGAAATCAACCGGGACCCGATGGACAAGTCTTGCAAGGCCTATGGTCATTACTTGCCACACAAGTACCAAAACGAATACATTGAGGTCCTAGGAAATAAAATTTAAAAGTTCTATCGCGAAAGAAGTCAGAGAAGCAAAATATTTTGCCGTTATTGCTGACGAAACAAAAGACCTCTCAAAAAAGGGATAACTTGCAATCTTAGTGCGCTATGTTCATGATATGAAATAAAAGAAAGAGCCATATGTTGCTACCACATACGCAAGGTTGACACTGCCTGTTTGGCCGACTTAATTTACAACGAAATATAGGTTATCGGCCTTGACTGGTCAAAATGTTTCGGACAGTGCTATGATGGGGCGAGTGTAATGAGTGGACGATTTTCAGGAGTACAGGCCCGTCTATGGGGAAAAAGCACTGCCAAGCGGTGTACACTCACTGTCATTCCATAGACCTAACCTTGTTATTGGTGATTGTATGCAGAATATACAAAGAATTTCCTCCGTATTTTCAGTTTTGCAAACAGTTTATGGTTTTGTCTCCAACAGCAACACTCGATACCAGTTGTTTGTCGAGGCCCAGAAAACTGCCAACGTGTCCGTGCCAACGCTTGAAAGGGCAGTTATGACACGTTGGTCTTACTGGTATAGATCAGTGGTTGGTCTTACATAAGCGAATAGCAGCATCAAAAGATTTGCATGAAATTATGTCGCAATAACTTATTCCTTGGTCATTTGGTATTTTAAAAGATTTAATCCAGTTACTTTTGTAAGGTGGTTTGTAAGGTGGCATCTTATATTTTTAGGTGAGTCTATTTAAGCTTTATGTACATGTTTTAGTTTTAGTTCAAGACGCCTTGTTTCATACGGGCGAAATATTCGTTTTGTTTTTTTCTTCGTTTTCTTTTACTGGCCATAGACCCGTTTGTCGTATTTATATTTTTTTCTAAAATAAGTTTTTCATAGAAAAGTAAAGTGCCATATCGAACTTAAGACCAAAACGCATTCCTATATTATTTCAGGCTCAAAACGACAAGATATCATAGGCAGCGCGCTAGCGCTGCCTAAGTAAAACGATGTGGGCACAATGTTTTTTTTTTCCTCCATACCCGGGCACTTCGTATCGAAGGAGTTGTCGTAGAAACTTCAAAAAGGGCTAATTCGATTGGAAACTGGAGTAGCTAGTACCCTTTTTAATAGTCGAAAGTGATTGGAGGGCAACTAGCCCCCCCCCCACGCCCATCATTCCCCCAAACACATCCAATCAAAATTTTGAGATAGCCATTTTGTTCCGCGTAGCTGATTTCCAGATAGAAAATATATTTTTGAGGAGGACACTCCCCACACAACCCTCAGGGAGAGGGTTTTAAGTTATGTCCTGGGGGCATATAAGTTTTTTTTTATAGAAGGCGTTGTCGTAGAAAACTTCAAAACAGGCTCATTCGATTGGAAATTCAAAGGGCTAGTGCCCTTTTTAATAGTCAAAAGTGATTGGAGGGCAACTAGCCCCCCAAGCCCATCATCCCCCCAAATTCATCCAATCAAAATTTTGATATAGCCATTTTGTTCAGCTTAGTTGATTTCCAGATAGAAAGTATGTTTTTGAGGAGGACACTCCGCCACAACCCTCAGGGCAAGGGTTTTCAGTAATGCCCTGGGGGCATATAAGGTTTTTATAGAAGATGTTTTGTTGTAGAAAAACTTCAAAACAGGCTCATTCGATTGGAAATTCAAAGGGCTAGTGCCCTTTTTAATAGTCAAAAGTGATTGGAGGACAACTAGCCCCCCCCCCCCCACGCCCATTATTCCCCAAACACATCCAATCAAAATTTTGAGATAGCCATTTTGTTCAGCGTAGTTGTTTTCCAAATAGAAAACATGTTTTTGAGGAGGACACTCCCTCACAAGCCTCAGGGCAAGGGTTTTAAGTTATGCCTGGGGGCACATAAGATTTTATATAGAAGGCGTTGTCGTAGAAACATCCAAACAGGCTCATTCGATTGGAAATTCAAAGGGCTAGTACCCTTTTTAATAGTCGAAAGTGATTGGATAGCGACTAACACCCCTCTCACGCCCACCATTTTCCCAAACACATCTAATTAAAATTTTGAGATATCCAATTTGTTCACGTAGTTGAAAGTTCTGGGAATTAAGTCTTTTAGGATGATAACCCCCTCAAAGCCCTCTGTGCAAGGGTTGTAAGTTATGCCCTGGGGCATATACAGTTTTTATTGAAAGCGTTGTCGTAGAAACTTCAAAAGGGCTCATTCAATTGGAAATTTGAAAGGGATAGTGCCTTTTTTTTTTTTAATAGTTGAAAGTGGTTGGATAGCAACTAACGCCCCTCTCACACCCACCATTTTCCAAAACACATCCAATCAAAATTTTGAGATATTCATTTTGTTCAATGTAGTTGAACGTTCTGGAAATTAGGTCTTTTAGGATGATAACCCCCTCAGAGCCCGCAGTGCAAGGGTTGTAAGTTATGCCCTGGGGCATATATGGTTTATATAGAAAGTTGTTGTATAAATCATAGGCAGCGCGATCGCGCTGCCTAAGTAAAGAACGGGGACACTCGAGAACGAGACAAGAAACAGGGACTAAGTAAAGAGGAGGACACTCCCCCACAACCCTCAAGGAAAGGGTTTTAAGTTATTCCCTGGGGGTATATAAGAACGATGTTGGCACAGTGTATTATTTATTAATTTTTCCATTAGAGCAGGGCACTTCTTATCGAAGAAGTTGTCGTAGAAACTTCGAAAAAGCGCTCAGTCAATTGGAAATTGGAGCGGCTTGTGCCCTTTTTAATATTCGAAAGTGATTGGAAGGTGACTAACACCCCTTCCACGCCCACCATTTCCCTAAACACATCCAATCAAAATTTTGAGATAGCCATTTTGTTCAGCATAGTTGATTGCCAGATAGAAACTTATGTTCTTGAGGACAGTCCCCCCACAGCCCTTACGGCAAGGGTTGTAAGTTATGCCCTTGGGACATATAAGGTTTTTTATAGAAGGTGTTGTCGTAGAAACTTTTAAAAAAGCTCATTCGATTGGAAATTCAATGGGCTAGTGCCCTTTTTAATAGTCGAAAGTGATTAGAGGGCAACTAACCCGCCTCTCATGCCCACCTTTCTCCCAAACACATCTAATCAAAACTTTGAGATAGCCATTTTATTCAACGTAGTTTTTAAGTTCTGGAAATTAGGTTTTGAGGATGACAACCCCCCCCCACAGACCTCAGGGCAAGGGTTAAAATTATGCCCTGGGGGCGTATAAGGTTTTTTATTGAAAGAGTAGAAAACTTCAAAAGGGCTCATTCAATTGGAAATTGAAAGGGCTAGTGCCTTTTTTAATAGTTGAAAGTGATTGGAGAGCGACTAACGCCCCTCTCACGCCCACCGTTTTCCCAAACACATCCAATAAAGATTTTGAGATTGCTATTTTGTTCCATGCAGTTTCAAAGTTCAGGAAAATTATACCTTTGAGCAGACACTCCTCCCAAAGTCTTAAGGGCAAGGGTTATAAATTATTCCCCATGGGGGCATATAAGGTTTTTATTTAAATCTTTGTCGTAGAAACTTGAAAAAGGGCTCGTTCGATTGGAAATTCAAAGGGCTAGTGCCCTTTTTAATAGTCGAAAGTGATTTGAAGGCATCTAACCCCCCTCTCACGCCCCATCTTTTCTCCAAACACATCCAATCAATATTTTAGATAGCCGTTTTTATTCAACGTAGTTAAAAGTTTTGGAAATTAGGTCTTTAAGGATGACAACCCCTCCCCCCCCCCCCACAGCCCCCAGGGCAAGGGTTGTAAGTTATGCCTTGGGGCGTATAAGGCTATAAGGCTTTTTTTAAAGCATAGAAACTTCAAAAGGGCTCATTCAATTGGAAATTGAAAGGGCTAGTACCTTTTTTAATAGTTGAAAGTGATTGGAGAGCGACTAAGGCCCCTCTCACGCCCACCTTTTCCCAAACACATCCAATCAAAATTTTGAGAAATCCATTTGTTCAACGTAGTTGAAAGTTCTTGAAACTAGGTCTTTTAAGATGATAACCCTGTCAGAGCCTGCAGTGCAAGGGTTGTAAGTCATGCCCGGGGGGCATATAAAGTTTATATAGAAAGTTGTTATAGAAATTTCAAAAAGAGCTCCAAACTAAATGTTGCCATAAGATTAAATCAAAATGAACTCTGTTAATGCTAATTCCCAATAAGGCATCACAGCAGTATCCTAAGAACGACTGAGGGTATTATGTTCAAACTTTCGGGGCTGCTTCTGCTCTTAAAATTTAATTAAGTCAAAATAGCGTAAAGTGTATCCAAGCTATCAAAGAAAGTAAACAGATTTTTTTTGCGAATGGTATCAAGTTTTCCATTTCAGGTCAACTAGAGGAGGTATGAAACTAAATTAAACACTACTATTTGTGTCCAGATTTTTAAGAGGGTGTATGTTGTTAAAAATTGCTGAAAATTTTTCTCCAGTAAACAAATATCAGGCCAGACTATAAATTCTTAAAAAAACGAAAAGATTTAAAGTATTATTTTTCTTTTTCTCTGAAAAGACTATGTCAATATAAAACGAACAGAAATTAATTAAAAAAACTTTTTCCACAAAATAAGTTTTTCAAAGATAAGTAAAGAACTCCATTAAACAAAACATGAGCAAAAATTAATAAAATAATCTACCAAGCATGAAACTACCACAAATCAGCATCGATAAATAAATGAAACCCAAAACAAACAGAAATTACAATAAATAACGGAGTCAAACTCAAAACGAGCAGAAATTAACATAAGTTTGGCTCAAAACCTCTTTGCCTTCCCAAGGCCAGAACATAATTTGCACTTTACTGGAAAAAATACAAATGAATGTGCATTGTCAGATTAATATACATGTACTGATATTTAGTAATCAAAGTGTTAGTATTATTTTATTTATTAAAGTTATAAAAGTATAAACATTTATATTTTTTTCATTAAAGTCCAATTTATGTTCTGGCCTTGGGAAGGCATAGAGGTTTTGAGCCCTACTTATGTTAATTTCTGCTCGTTTTGAGTTTGACTCGGTTATATATTGTAATTTCTGTTCGTTTTGGGTTTCATTTATTTATCGGTGCTGATTTGTGGTAGTTTCATGCTTGGTAGATTACTTGGTTTGATTTTTGCTCATGTTTTGTTTAATGGAGTTCTTTACTTATCTTTGAAAAACTTACTTTGTGGAAAAAGTTTTTTTAATTAATTACTATAAAGAATAAAATGTAGTCCAAAACGAACAGAAGTTAAAACAAACGATACAGCAAATATAAGCTTAATAATATTAATATATTATAATACTGATATAGATGAATAAATAGATTTTTAAACCAGTGAAAATTAAATTGCACATTCAAGTCAAACTTTAAAATGAATAAAAATTGCAACAAATAGGAACTTTCCTATGAGCTCCATCTCTCCCCTCTCTCTAGCCGTAAAAATTTAAAGCCTATTTTACGCTTTACTAAAAACAAGTTATATTACAATTTCTTTTCATTTCCAACACTGAAAAAAAAAGAAAACTGAAAATCACATGAAAATAAACCTTGAATTGCTTGGTTTCAAGGTATTATTATCGTTAATTTATTTTTATTGCTTCTTTCCAGTCATCCTGATCCCTGGTGCCGCGCCGATGAGGTAAGACCGGCGGCGGCAGGGCCAAAAACAGCGCGCCGCGCTGCGCCGCCGGTAAGATGTCGGCAGCGCGCTGCCGGCGCGATCAATGTTGATTGCAAACATTAATGATTTCATCAGTCTTTCTCAAATCACAGCTTAAATTTACAAAAGATTTGAGCCTATTCATGAGTTCAAAAATTCATAGGTCGCTGGCGGGAAACTGGTCTTCTTCATTATTCATCAAAAGAAGTAGAAATCTGGTAGAAACGAAATGGCTGTGACGTTTCAAAGCCCTTGCATAATAGTTGAAGTATTTATTAGCTATTTATTCTTAACATAAATAATAATCAAAATTAGTAGTGTTTTTCATCGAACATTATTGCATACAAAACTTCAAATACCGTATCACGAAATTCGTCAGTTATCTGGGTAAAAACTTTGAATATAAGTTTGAATTTAGAAGCTTAATTTTTTTCATAATGCCCTTTGCCTATATCTGTTTTGTCACCTTTAAAACAGTTGAAATGGGTGGCTTTGATATTGATTGTTTATTTTGCTCTTTTGGATTCCTAAAAAACCTTCCTTGTATTAAAAACTGGTTTTCAATAACAATATAAAAAAAATACATTTTAAAGTTTTTTTTGGCTTCTTTATAGAATATATCACGTAGGCTAAGCTGAACTGCTGCTTTTTTATTGCTTTGGCTGCTCTTTTGGATTTTATTCATTTTTTCTTTTGGGTATTCATTCCAAATTATAAACTCATAAATACCTAATATCAGCTAAATTATAAACTGCATCTAAAAGGAGTAAAATTATCAAATTGAAAAATACATGATGAACACTTCTCATGAGAACACTTCAATTACAATGAAACAAAAACACTTAATGGTTTATTCGGTATGAAAAAAAAATGTAGTGCCAGCTATTTCCTTAGGTAAAAAAAGAAAAAGTTCATCCGTTTTAAATGTAATTAAATGAAATAATATGCAGACTGGAGTAGCTCCAAGGAAGATGTGGAGATTTTGTCCCTAGTTCGTCACTTTTAATCCAAAAAAAATATTAGGATACTTAGTATCAGTTATTGAGTTTAAGCTTTGATTTCCAAATGCTCACAAAAATTACCAAATTTAAGAAAGTCGCAACAATAAGTCACATGTGGTCAAAATACTCAAAGACTCCTCTTTGGACCCCACCCAGGCGCAAAGCTTCTGCTATGGTCATATCAATGGAAACCTCCAAAGAGTTTCTTTTTAAAATAGCTTTCAAGCGTAATTAGGGGTATTTGGCCTTTTTTGCTTTTCTTCAAAGCCTTGAAAAAAGTGTTATAATGTTCCAAATGTTACATTTGTTATATTTGTGCATATTTTTGGTCATCCTTTGTGGGGTGATCGAATTTTTTAAACCACTGTAGATTCGTAAGATCGTTGCAACATCTAGTACCCCTGAGGTCATAAGACTGTCAAAGACTCCTCCTTGACCCCCCCCCCCCCCAAATTGAAAGCTTTTATTATGACTTGGCCATTTAATGTAACTTGGGCACTGCACCAAGGGCACCATTGTCACTCGAGCGCAACGTTAGGTGGGGATATCGATATCTCTTTTGTCACACCAATTCGTTATAGTGTGAATCTGTCTGGTACTTATGAATGAATGTTTTCATAGTAAACTTGTTTCATCAATAAGAAAAAAAAAACGGGCTGGACACATGTGCCCCTTTCCCTTTGGACGATAAAAAACTACACAAGTGCTGTATCAAGTATAACTCACGGAAATCTTGTTAATATTTTGTCAACTTTTCAACTTTTTGGCATCCCTGCTTTTAATAAAAAAAAAATCAAGGTACTATCACTTAAATATAATAACTCCCTATGCCCCCCCCCCTCTCTGGATACCATCTTGATAGGATACCGTCTCTGCTTTAAATAACGAAAAATAATTAACTTATTGGCATCCCTGCTTTAAAAAAAATCGAGGTATTATCATTTAAATATGATAGCTCCCTACCCCCCCCCCCCTCTGGATACCACCTTGATAGGATGCCATCTCTGCTTTAAATTAAAAAAAAAAACTTTTTGGCATCTCTGCCTTCAATAAAAAAACTTCGAGATATTATCATTTAAATTAATACCTCCCCCCCCCCTCTCTGGATACCACCTTGATAGGATACCGTCTCAGCTCTACATTAAAAAAATTATTTACTTAATAATTAACTAGGTCACTATATGGTTCAAATAAAGACGCAAAATGACATTAAACAGCTTAGTGTTCCTTGAAAAAAAAATTGAGGTTATGAGTAAAGGGGTACAAATAAAAAAAACAAAAATGTCGAAATTATTCAGATACACCTCAAATTATTGGAAAACTGAGTCATATATTCACCGTGGCATTCAATAATATTCAAAGAATCTAATTAAAAGGGAGCACACACAAAAGCCAATTAGGCAAGTAGCCTATGAGAAATCGCACAGTACCCAAGACATTGAAAAAGTCCCAATGGGGGGTCCTGGGTCTATCAAAATATTTCAACGGTTTCTCAGGGAATCGATATCATTTTCTTCCGTCTCCATTTTAAATGAAAAAAATAATTATCTTTTTGGCATCCCTGCTTTCAACAAAAAAAATGAGGTATTATCATTTAAAAAATGATAGCCCCCTATCCCCCTCCTATTGGCAATAATTTGCAATTTTATATGGATCATATTTTATGGGTAACTTCCGTTTCAATCTTTATTCCCCAACCTTGTACATAGCTTAGTCTATAGCTAAATTTTGTCTCAATAGAAGGGTTTTTATTTGGGGGGGGGGGGGGGTAAAAAAAATTTCAGAAAGAAGATTTTATTTTCTTTAATTTATCAGGCGTTCAACAATTGAGCATTGAACCTTAAGAAAATCTTATCTAAAAACAGCAAAAGAAAAAAAAAATTCTGCAAACTTACAAATCAGCTGTAGAAACAATCTGTCAGCTATGAATTTCAAAATCCAACTGAAAGCTGAAGTTGTATAGTAGTGAATGCGTTCTATAATTCTATTCAACTTGAAAATAAAATTCATGACAACGAAAATTCTTGATTGATTTAAGAAATAGCAATTGGGAAACTGTATTCGAAATGATTTAAACTCATTTTATAAAGACGATACTTATTTTTGTCACAAGTGAATAACTATGTATACTGCAATATTTGCAACTGCATATTGCATCTGTCTGGTTTTTATGCAAAGTAACAAAAGAGACGAAAATTAATGAACAAGAGAGTAGCGAAGAATTATGGTATGCAAAGTAATATTTGGCAGGGAAAGTCACTGGTGATAAATTGCTAGGGATGACACCGTGATTGCGTGATTTTCGGGGAACCAAATTTTTTTTCGGGGTGACGCGTAGATTTTTGGGGAAACACCCGAAAATTCGGGGATAGTGCAATCCCTGGTTGATTTCTAATCAGGAAAATCGAAATACTAAAACCACACAAGAGAGAAAAGCTCCGACTTTGCGGTTGACGCAATAAAGAATTACCGCAAAATTAATTTAAAGTCAGCCGTACGCCACCGCCTCTGCCGGCGGTGGCGCACCTGCGGCGTGCCGGCGGCGTAGCAACACATCGGTGGCGGTCGACCGGGCTTCTCGTCGGCGGCGTTCGGTCGATCTGCCGGCGCGGCACCGGGGTCTAATTGATTATTATAGTGATTTTTTTTTATTTGTCGCTCATTATCAAGAAAATATACCTTGCAGGAATAAATAATAAACCTTGAAAACAGTAGGCTTAGGCCTTAGGATTCTCGTTTTGTGTTTCATTTATTTTTTTAATCGCAATTTCTGGTCGTTTTGAGTTTGAATTCATTGAAAAACTCCGTTATTAAGTTTTTTTTTGTTTAATTACCGAAAAAGACACCTCTTGATCATAGTCGAATATTCGAATTAGCCAAAATAAATAATTAACAGACCTCGGCACCGTCAAAAGATAATCCATGACAGTCTAGACTTCTTTCTTCAAGCACACTGAGACAGTTTGTAGCTTAGAAATTCGGTTAAAAATCTGGTTACATAACTAGAAATGGGAGTTCTACCTGAACGCTTGCCAATTCATGCTTAATGAGAAATTTCCTAACATTTAGACGCACTCGTTTTTTGAAGTATTCAATTGTTCTATCTGGAAAAATTGCATTAATAAAAGACTAATTAGTTTGTATTCTGCTTACTATCCGTTGCAATAGAATGGCACATTGAGAACAAAGGAGTCAATTTTCACGTGCCAACCGATGGGCCTGCATAGCGCCAATTCACAAGTATCTAGGGGGTGGGCATTTTTTTTTATGAAGATGCAAAAAGATGTATTGTTTCGAAATCTAAAGATTGTTTCTTGAAAACATT
Organism: Artemia sinica; assembly: GCA_027921565.1. NCBI lineage: Eukaryota > Metazoa > Arthropoda > Branchiopoda > Anostraca > Artemiidae > Artemia > Artemia sinica. The sequence goes on from CM051268.1 coordinate 53,525,029, forward strand.
TTAATAAAATACCGAAAAAAACGAATTATTCAAGTCTAGGGGAGCAATCTCCCTCTACCCTCCAGATGTCAGCTCTGACTTATTTTTGTTGTTGTAGGATATTTTATTTATATCGATCGTATAAAATAATAGATAGTCCATCCAAGAAGCAGAATTTATCAATGTGGTGGGAACACTTTCCCCTAATTAACATAACTTTAAAAAGAGATGCTGCCTTATTTCAGTTCAGACACGACTCCTCATTGATTCTAATCTATTCAAAGCCTCTTTCTTTAAACCCTCCAGGTAGTAGGCCTAGTAGGGAGGCCCCAATAGATACTAAGAGAACACATGTGCTGCCATCTATAATTGAGTCTAACGCTGACAGGTTTTAATTTATTCATGGATTATTGATCGACTCTAAAGGGTCAATGACACCTCTTTCAAGGTCAATTTATTTGTTGTTTCTAAGCGTATTGACTCCTGGGCGAAGTTTGCACATGCGCATTGAATTCTAACGGGGCAATGTATTGATCCACAAGAGGGGAACTAGTTTTCTGAGAAATTGATTTACATAATCGGTGGGGAATTATTGATCTGCTAACGGGACAAGGTCACGTGTCTCTTTCTAAGCCAATCAGGGAGTCGGAAATATTAGCGGGACAGGATTGCAGAGAATATAAGGAAAGGATTTTTGCTATAGTTTTTATTAGTTTGTGAATAGAATTCAAGGAGTGAGAACAGTTTGATTTTACTCATTGGGATATATTTGTAATAATGAGTGGAATGTTTACACTATTAGTAGTTGACAGTGGAGTTGGTGGCAATGATACAAGAGCACCAAACCTTGCGGTGGAAATCACGAGAGGAGCACGGCTTTGCCTGGAATGGGATAAGTATATGCAAGATATGTGATATCCTTGAGCAAATTTAAAATGGAGGACCAATTATGCTTCGCTGCAAAAGTTGATATAGCGCATGTGAATAGACTTCAAAGTGCTTTAAGTGCATTAGCGAAGCATATCGAAGACAATAAGCTGTATCGCTAATTGTACATGTATAGCATTATTGTTGTAATTATACAATAAAATTGTTTCGAAGTCGAAAATGTTCCCTTTTTTTGTTAGAATGTTAGGCTAACGAATCACGGTCAGTCTAGAATCAGCAGTCAGAGTGATAGGATTGAAAAATGAATAAAATTTGAGAAAGAGAGAATTAGATCGAATCTTGTGATTATGGAAAAAAACATTTGATTTTGGATGATGATTTTCTCAAGTTATCCCTTCAACGGAAGATATTCTCACGGGGAACACTTGACAATATAATGAAAACTGATTCTCCCCCATTAGACTATTGTATGAAACTTTTACCATGTGGTTCAAATGCTTATACTCAATTTATTGATATATTAATTGGAACAAAGCAGAATAATATCGTGGATATACTTTTGAAAACATTGCCATAGATTCAATGTAGATGGCTCCCCATTCGAAAGAGGTAACGTCACAGAGTTACTCCTCTCACCATTCCTCCTCTGAATTTATCGAGCGAGGATCAGTCTCGTTTCGTTTTAAGCCTGGGGAGAGAGTTGACCCTCTGAATTTATCGAGCGAGGATCAGTTTCGTTTTAGCTGTGAGAGAGTTGACATCGGAAACCAAAAATGTTTTATACATGTCCACTATGCATGTACACTCTTGGTAGTTGGATATCATGTGAGAATTGTACAATTATTGATGACTATAATGAAAAGTGCAAATTATGTAATCCTTGTAAATTACGTAGAAGATATGCAGTACAAACTAAAGGATGTGATTCATGTCTTGAAGAGATTTGTGACTCTCACCCTAGAGGACATCTGTGCTCCAATTGTCACTATGACAAATGTGATCAGTGGAAGAATACTTACCCCGGTATGATTGGAAAGAATCCCAAACATGATTTTAGTTTATTTCTACGAGATTGTTATCGTCGTGGATTTAAATTATTTTGGGAGGAAGAATCTGGTCTACCATTCAACTGTTGGAGTAACAAGACAATATGGTTTCTAAATCATCGTTGTGACGACACTGCCTATTATGACTATAAACCTAGTGATTTCTATTTGGCAGTTACTGAATGTGATTCACCATTTGAAAACACTGTATGTGATATTGCTTCAAATAGACAAATTGAAACACGTGAATTTCACATTATGAATGCAAAGAGTATCATTGACTATACAAAGAGATATGACAAGAGTGAAGTTACATTATACTGTAGAATATGTGACCCTGACTTTGCAGCCAATCAAGATCAATATACAGTGAATCCAAATGATTTACAAGCATTAGTGGTTCGCGACAGGTGCCTATACACGGAAGAAGAAGAAATCTAAAGTGAAAAATGAAGACAGTGTTGTATATACATTTTTCATTTATTAACAAACAAATTCACATACATTTTTTAAGCATTTTACTCGTAGGGCACAAAAATCAATATTATACAGGTCAGAGGGGATATTTTCCACCATAAAGTCGTTCAGACGTGGATTGTCTATATAAATGTTGAGAAACTGCTTGTAAGTATAGCCGCGACATCGGAACACAAAATACAGTAGTGCATGGAAGCCAAAGCTTTTAGTCATCAGATCCTGCACTCTCTTTCGATTTTGAATAATAGTTTTCCCACTGCTCTCAATATAGTTGCTGATGTGTGGAGTATAGAATGTATAGGATAGGCCAAGAGGATCAAAAAATTCAATCGTCTTCATAGTTTGAAAATATACACAACCAATGACCCGTCTGCAGAGTCGATGGACTGCTATTAGCAATAATTAGGGTATTGTTGGCACTTTGAATTTTTCCGAGAAAGTCCGAGGGCAGACAATAGGATTTGTATTTGGACATGAAGGGGTCCATATTAAATACGTTGATTATTTGACTGGTGTTCATGGTGCAGAGTCTAATAGAACACTGCCTTCGTGAGTGATTTCTTAATAGGTTTCATATTGATTTAGCAAGATTAGTGCAATACTCTCAGCTAATGGGTCGGCAAATGTACACTCTAAACGCACACTCCCCTTACGTACTATACTCATATCCTGGATGCCAGACAAATCCAATACAATGATACCATGTGTTTTAGCAAACATTTCTTCGGTTATACCATTTTTAAATAGTTGTGAATCATGATCTAGAGTTCGCATGGTCAACTCATACAATGTTCTATAGGATTTATCAAAAGATAGATTGTAGAGTGGGATTCCATTTACTTTGCAGACAAGAGATGAAAGCCCAAACATTTCAAATTTATGTGGGCATCCAGTCCACAATCCTATTGCACTAGCGCTTTTTACAAATGCCAAAGCCAGTTTCGGAATTTCGCCATTGATAAAGGATGAGTCGGTGAAGGTACGTGAGCCTGTGGCAATATGACGCTGATTGGTGATTGTATGAGGAACAAGTAGTTTAATATTATTTCCACTAGCTCTCAGTTTTTCCACTGCCGAAGCAACAGAACTCATAACCTGTTGTTTGCGTACATGTAGTATTATCGAGATGAGGGAGAGAGTCACATCTGGATTTACAGCAAGTTCTTTTCGTAAAATGAAATTGGATGGTGCAAGCGTCAATTTTATATCCAATTTAATATTGGGTGGTAGCCATTGGGGTATATTGAATATTTCATGATATATTTTTCCAACTAGATGTAATTCACTAGTTGTAGCATTTTTAAGTGCATCTGTACTATCAGTATTAGTAATATATTCATATCCATTGGAGGTGCCTCTCAATTCCTTGTATGACTTGGGTGTCATCAGCATGAATTGCATATAGCTTGTATAATTTGAGAGATTATTGCTTGTGCTCACCAGCGTGCCATTTATGTAGACACTGATTTGACGAAATAAATTATGTAATATACAGTTTTCATAGGATATTCCATCGGCAAGAATTGGCAATGTATTATCGGATTTCCGGACTTACATTCGTAAATCTATGAATGTTGATGACATGTCCATAAAGTAGTCTTCATTGGAATAAATTTGAAAGTGGATATTATCGGAGAGGGGTTGTTGTGGATAAAATTGTTCATAATATCCATGTTTTACACTCACATCAACATTTCCTGCATTGAATAGATTCAATGAGGAGGAGGTTGAGAATTCTTATGCGGTAGATATGACATCTTAGGAAAAGAAATCTAGTTTCGATCTAAAAATTCTCTTTCTGGGGCTTCATCTTCTGTTTACAGTGCGTGTCGGCTTTTTCCTTCTTTTCTTTGACAGGGGTGATGTCTTACGTTTCTGTCCTGAGTAGAGACTGATGAGTGGTGCACTGTTTCTCGACCTTTTTCATTTTGTTTTAATCTCTCACCAAGGGTTCGCGCACTTGACCTAAGATTTTCCGAAGCAATTTTTTTTAAATCCTTGCCAGAGCCCTAATCGTATAGTGTAGAGGATGCAAAATCTGTCGCAGCCAGTACAATATATTTTCTAGCCAGAGGTAGTGCAGAGCGAAACCGCTTAGCAAACCAACTGCCGATACCATAGCCAGACATCGACGAGTGACCATTGTAATAGTCCATTCCATTGCCCTGTTGTCTTGGGCCAAGATATTAACATAGCAGTCAATATCAGGACAAATGAATACCACTTTTCTATTAGACATCTTCTTGTTGCTGAATGATGATGGGTCGAAAATGGCATGTCATCACAGCCAAACCTTTTGATATTGCCTGGGATCATCTAATTCAGTTCTTAGTGTTTACTGACAGAGTTCCAAATAGGAAGTGTTTACGGGGATATACTGAAGATGCTTTATATTGTAGTGGTGAGTATGTTCTTGATTGGTTTTTCGTTCAAGAACTTGTAGGAGAGGAACATTGCTATTGCCAACCCGGGATGTTTCCACAAATGAGGTGTAGTAGAGAAATATACAAGTGTCCGTGGAGAAGGCCGGCGGATAGTCAGCAAAAATAAAATTAGTGTTTCCAGCGCTTTTACCATTGATTATATTGAGCTTAAAGCCAAGAACATCTTTTAGATTATCATTGAGAATAACCTTTTCATCAACAATAGGTGAACTAATGTAGATCAGTCCCTCCTCCTTCGAATAGTTGAAATGAAAAGCTCATTTTTTACGAGCGGGAATTCTTTTATTGATAGAACGACATAAATCATTCATACAGGTGAGATCTTCGTAGGGTAATTCAATATATGGATAATTCATCCAATTGATGTTTTGAATTTGTTCTTGATCACCTGAGGGTGGCGGCCAATCATAGGGTCTAATTTTTATATCATATTTGCGATCTTTTCTCAGGATGTCATATGTATTTTTGAGAATATAGTCGACAAGAGCCACTTCATATGCGCCGTCAAATTTGATGGTGGGAGAGAGTTTCGTCCAAAAATCACTTGTTCTATTCAAATCATTGTAGAGAGGATCAGAAACATTGGACATGAAAGTCACATAGAAATCATTGGGCATTGTCAATATCTTCAACACTGACCCAAGAATCAAAATCAGAGTTGTATCCTAGCCAGCGAACAAGCAACTGTCTCTTGCCCCTACGAGTACGACTCTCTAATATCTTTTCAATTTGATAAATTTCACTAGTGTTTCTAACTTTTTGCAGTTCATATTCATAAAAACCGCCGAGAATCTCATCATCTTTGGTGTCTCGCAGTCGATATGTCGTGGGTGTAGTGTCTAGGATTTTGGACACTTTAAAAAGTTCAGTGCTCCATAAATAATTCACCTTTTCAAAAATATTGATGGTTCTATTAATTCGAACAGTATCACCAACATTGAATTTCTTCATTTTCTTCTCATTGACACTACCACTGGAATATTGCTTTAGAAAAGCATCGAATGTATTTTCACTGCAATGAACTTCCCGAGGGCTTCAATTGGACAGGGATCGATGTGGCCGATGGTTGTATACTTGCATGATTTTATCTAAATCATGAATAAAAGCAGTAGTATTTTTTAATGTACAATATCTTGAAATTAATAGACGAATCGTTCTTATCAACCGTTCAGCCAATGCAGCCTTTATCGGGTTGTGACTATGATAAAGTGTTGTATTATATTTCAATAGAACCTTTTGCACATGTGGATTAACAAATTCGCTACCGCGATCCGATTGAATTTTTTTTATAGCAATCCTGTTCAAGGATAATTTCTAAAGCACGAGCAACTTCAACATCTCTCTTTGATTGCATTTAAATGGCAGAGGCATATCGACTAAAGACACTGATTGCCACTAGAATATATTTTTAGGTTGTATTGTGACGTCGTTGAATCGCGTCTAAAGTTAAAAGATCAGTTTGCATTATATGCAGAGGGAAAAAGGCTTTAGTTTGTCGATATTGTTTACCACGAAGCCTGCGATTCCGATGCAGTGTGTAACTTGGTTCATTTTTTAGATACTCTTTTAATGTGCTGCAATCTATGTCAGAGACAACTTTAGAAAGCGTTGTGGGGGAACTTAGACTTCCCACTTCAACAATATTTTCATTGACATGCTTCAGAACTTCAACCATTTTGAACGCAAACACGTAGTGTAATGTCCACTACCCTTTTGCACACTGGAGAGTGAATCAATCTGTCTTCGCTTTTGACTAGCCACTGGTGTTATAAAATCATCGCCGCTGCTGCTGCTGCTGTTAGTATTTTCCAATATTGAATCTTCTTCTTTTTTAAATGGTGGTGTTGGTGTTGTTGGAGGACTCTATTCTTTTATTTTGTTTAGAATTTGCTTATTGCCAATAAGACTTTTGGGGAAGTTTGCTGCATTTAGAAAGGTCTATAGATTATTGTCAAATGATAAAAGTCCTTTACGATTCGTCACCATATCACAAATTAAATCAACTAGATTATAACTTTTTCCTGGAATTATAATTCGTTTCCATGTGCTATCGACTTGAACTTGATCACCATCAGTTTCCAACATGAGATATGCTAATACTCTTTTACTCTGTTCTCGATAGGTTACTGGCAATAGGTTTCCAATTGTTGACACTATGGAATTCAATTCCTTCTCCTTTGATTGCACTGCTGAATCTTGAGGAGATGTTTCTTGTTTAGGGGGATCTGTGACGGTGACGGAGGATCTCTCACGATAAGGTCTATGTTTGTCCACACGTCGCAACGCATCTTGAAGTAAAACTAGCTTTTTATCATTGGCAATATTCTCATAATTAATGAATTTGCTTAGATTGTCTTCAAAATGTTCCACGGGCGAGAGCACAAGTTCAAATGGCGCCAATTTATAGGGTTTAGCCATCTAGAGAAAACTGTTTACAAATCCTGCAATTATTGGCAGTAAAAGTGTAAAAAAAGCTACCGCCCTCTTGAAGGAGACATTTTCTTTTAAAATTTTTTTCGTTGTTTTTGCAAGCAAAGGCACGTACAGTGTAACGATGTTGCATTGTCTGTTGTCTAACACCTTCTGGCAAGTGTAAATTGCCCTCAGTTAAATTTAAACAAAGTTCAGATATTAGATTACTGAAAATCATTGTAACACCATGTTTGAGTATGGCCTTCCTGAGTAGAGGTTTTGAAGTGCCTAAAACGAAAAATAGATGCCGTTGTTCGTGTAGTTTCTTCAGTGTCATGATGGCAACTAATAGCTTTTTTCTACTGTTCACCGGAAGATATACAGTAATTTCTTTGTCGAAAATATCTGTGACTACACGTAGATCCTTGGGTGTGCTCTGATTAAGATCTAGCAAAATGTAGCCATAGGGCTTAATTGTTGCCTGAATGTACGCTGACATCAGAAATTTGGGAGCGCCTGGATATTTTTGCTTGTTGAGAGTTATTAGCGAGCTAGAATCACGAACAACTCGGTAGATAATATAGATGGTGCAATTCAATGCAAGGGTTCTCATACATTTACTCTGATGAAACAGATTGTGTAGAACTAGGGTTATGGAAATGTGTTCATGATGAGCGCGAACGGCAAACAGCTGTAGCATATCCTGTGAGAACTGTTCAATTGATTCAGCCAAATCATCAATAATCAGCCACGAGTTTGGTTCAATACTATTGAAAACATCAAGTCCCCGTATGAATTGTATTGGTATGGGTTGTGGCAATAGCTTTTATTTGATCGTAGGATTCCTGCCAAATACTATAGCAATAATAAATTTTCTTTGGTTTTTCCAAAAACATTTTATTACAATTTTAAATTATATTAGCTAAAAGTTTCGTTTTCCCCGACATTGACGGGCCACACAGGAACGATCTGAATAGTGTTTTAAATTGATACATACTGCTGTTGACAACAGAAGGACTATAAACTAACTGTAAACCATACTTGTCCAATGAATAAGTAATAATAATTTTCCCATAGATCTATCTACGTTAACAAGAACAACAAAAACAATATTTCATTCATTTATTAACATAAAAACACTTTTCTGTTCAACAAGAACAACATTTATTATCATAAAAACACTTTTTTGTTCAACAAGAACAACATTTATTATCAAAAACACTTTTCTGTTCAACAAGAACATTTATTAAAAAAAAACACTTGTTCAAAAAGAACAACAACAACAACAACAACATTTATTATCAAAAACACTTTTCTGTTCAACAAGAACAACAATAAAATTTATTAACAACAACAACAACAACATTTATTATAAAAAAACATTTTTGTTCAACAAGAACAACACTATATGTACAACAACATTTATTGTCATAAAAAACACTTATTGTCCAGCCAGAACACCAACACTATTTGTACACACACACACATTTTTGTACAACAGCACTATTTGTAAAACAATATATTGACATAAAAAAAACACGAACAATAGCACAGTTGAACACTATGAATTTAAAAGATACCCTCCTCCCTCCGGGGAGCCGCGGGGCGAATGCCGGCCGCGAGTGGGACACCCCCCCCCCCCCCACACACACACACCCGGGAGTGCGGACCGATGGCCAGCCGCAGGTGGGACCTCCCAACCCCCGGGGTCACTGTGGAAAAACTGTATACAATAGTCCCTGTCACTGCAGGTTAGGTTAGGTTAGAGCATTTAAGTTAATTCATGAAAGGTTAGGTTAGGTTTGAGCATTTAATTTATCAGGTTAGGTTAGGTTAGAGCATTTAAGTTAATTTATGAATTTGTTGTCTCCATAGAAAAAAAAATTGGACCACAATTTGCTTTAAGGGTTAGGTTAAGTTAATTTATCCACACCAAGTTGATTGCGATAGTCTACACATTCAACCCGGTCTGAAATTCTATAGCGGTCCATGGGGGAGTGCATTTACACCATTCTAGAGCACAAAGACCTTGTCGGATATACATGACATTGCATTCTTTTCAACTCTAACAGTATAGTTTTTATACTGTAGAGAGCGAAATGCAAGCACTTGTGCTCTCGGCACTAGGCTACTCTCTACACAGTTTCTGTAGACACTCATGTTGAAATTGTTCTTTACAAAATGTGCAGGCACCCCTATACATGCCTGTTTTACATCTTTGTTGTGAGTTTCTACGCAATAAACTTTAGGACCCGGGAACCCCCCATTGGATATCAAATCACTCCCCGTCTCTGATTTTAACATGAATAGCTGATTGGGGGCCTGCCGTTTCACCAACTCGGGGTAGAGGGACAGATTCCAGTTAGTGAAATTCATCCGCGAGCTGATGTGTTCCCCATTTTATAAATCTCCAAATAAATCTCCGGTTTTTACTTTTAACAACAGAGAATCTGTATCCCCATAGTAAACTTGAACCTCCCCCTCCCTTGGCCATTGTACCTTGCACACATTGTAAAAAACGACAACATGAGCTTTTTTGGAAATTTCAAGTAGTGAACTACCTCCTGCTATATTCTTGTTCAGTACCACATTTCTTTTCTTTCTGTGTAGAAGAACCATGCTTGTCTCTATGCTCGTGAACGATGTAAAATTAAGGTCTGCAATAATTCGTGCACATTCTTGGGGGTCAGTCACGACGTCACAACGAGATCTGTTCCGGACGCTTTCACACATTTTAGCAAACGCTGAATTTAAAATGAGCTTGTACATTTCCTTTTCTACTTTACTGTTTGCCCGAGAGCGTTTTATCAACAAAGGTGTCGATAAACGTCTTCAAATAAGGTTTTTTTTACTGAATTGCAGGACCCTATGTATTTTGGTGATCTTGAAACCATTGTTCACCATCCAGCGCAAAAGCACATGGTGAACAACGATATTCTCTTTAGGGTCCATATCTGCAATCAGTTTCTGCTTGGAGGGTTTCCAGTGCATCCCCATATCCTCAACCAATGATAGATTGTATGGACTCAGTGAATCCTTTGTCACTGGTCGATTGATACAGGGGAAAAAAAAATCTTTGACTGAATCATGAAGCGCCAATGGAATGTGACCGTCAATTTCAAAGAACCATCCTTGTGGCCCATTGTCCTCGACGGTGTGAATGTCGGGGAACTCACAAGGATTCTCAAGCCATTTATAGTTTCCACACGGCAAAGAGTAGTGAGACATTGCCGAGGGATACAATGAGTTTATGTCAAGGAAAACTGCATTTGACTTTACATCAGTGTCTTGCCCGCTTGGATCTGTTGTCAAAACGCGATCTCCATGAAAAACATACCCAACCCTTATTTAGCTTTCTACAAAAAGGTGTTGATCTACATCAGTGATCAACCCTGTTTCTTCCCTACTAATTTTTAAAATCAAGTCCATCACCAAATGTGGTGTGGAAAAATAATACCCTATATCTAGTCCAAACTCTGAATAGATTTGGTCTGTGTTTTTACAGACAATATCTAACAGAGTTAAAACGTCACTGGCCAAGTACAGTCTACAATAATCCCACTCATTTTTACCATTATCCTTAGCCCAGACCCTCTTGGCAAATTCGTATTCATCGGCAGTGCATTCATTGTTAGTGAGTGAATTATAGAAAGCTTCAATTGGAGGTAGTTTCTCCTCGCTTAGGTGAGCGCCAGAACAGCAATAGTCGTATGCATATACACCTTTACAGGTCAATATGTCATACATTTCACTGTCTGGAAAGTGCTGTTTAAGCAAAGGAAAACTATCAAAATTGTCACTTTTCTGCACTTGAATCAATTGACTCAATGCCTTGGGGAAAAAACTAAATGAATCTAAAAACCTTATTTTATTCAGGCACGTATGCCCGTTATTCACTTCCTGCCATTTCAACTCGAGAAGCACTAGCTTCTCTGCTGATTTGGGGATAATATTATAGGTAAATGAATTGTTTACCCATGGACTATCTACCCCCCCCCCCTCCCTCCCTGTGCATACATGCCCAAGCCGGTAAAATAAATTTTAAATCATAATTTGCGTAGTGAATGAAAACCGGTATAAAAAAAAAAAACTGCTGGCTTACATTCATATTGCATTATTGATGTGCTACCCCTCTAAAATTACTACCCCCTGATGATATTTTCTGCCACAAGTGATTGTGGTCTCTGAATTTCCCCTCCCCCCACATCTTTTCCCCCTAGTCCCTGTCCCCTTAGCCCCCTCTTCAAACTCCCCCTTACAAACCCAGCATATTTTTTTTTATCGCGAGATGATCCTCTGCAGACACTATCATTGGGTAATGGGTATTTCTCAAACCAAAAATAGCTCCATTAGTGGTGCCAATTAATTTAGTCAGTGCCTTGACCATGCACTCACCCTTATCCAACTTTTCAACTATTTCTAGCAACTGCATAGTGTTAGAGTTATCTTTTTGTGTGTGGGCATAGGAAACCGCTTTGGCTCGATGTTCTTTGATTCGATTCGGAGATCGAGGATCGTTCACTTCCACTAGCTCAAAATCCAAAGAGATTTTATTGCTTTGGAGGAGGGTATTTTGGAAATTTTTAAAACGTAAAATGGCCCTATCACCTGAACCCGTTTCCACTGACTAATAGCCATGCCGCCTACAATGCTTCATATGATTCCGTAATTTTAAATCACTATGAAATCTAGACAGGCATGTCGGACAGTAGAAACATACCCCCTTATTCTTTTTATCCTCCCCCAGAACTCTACTGATGTCTGTAATTGGGTTGAAATGGCCAATTGCATTAGGTTCACTAGGTGACGTGTACAACAACCAAACCCAGTGCTTCATCATTTCAATTGACGGGCCCTTACTGGGAACAACACCCACTTTTTATTTAGAGCGAGCCCCATCCTCAAATTCAGTTTCATACTGAACCACAGTAACGCCGATATTTAAATGGGCATTGGCTCTTTCAAAAATATCAATAGACCTGAGCGTTAATGGGTGTTTTTCCCTCTAAACAAGTGAAATCTACAGTGGGAAAAATCGGACCCCAACTTCCCATTTAAAGCCCAATATTCTAAATTTTTCTTTGTGGGTTAATCTGCTAAAGGTCGGAAAGCTGACATGAGGAAAGCGTACTTGAAACATTTTTGACCTGTTTCAAAAGAGATTCGCTGAACGCCTTTGCAACCCTCTAAATCAGGATTATATTTTAAAACTATTGACCTTTCCCCTCCTGCCCCCTCTTAAAATAAAATAATTTTTTTTAAATTTACAAATTTTTACACTTAAATTTTCAACAAAAAGAACCACAGATCCACCACCATTCTCGTTATAATTTTCGAGATGCGTAATTATGTGGCCTACCCAATCCATAAAAACTGTTTCGTAATTTTCCAAATGCGGATAGGCCACTAGCATCTCAGTATGTACATAATGATAATAAACCTCACTTTTCTTCACTTTTTTTTCTTTTTTGTTTTAAATACCTTTAAAACAATTGAAACCTTAATTGAATCCCTACCCCCCCTCCACAGCTGAATCTGGTTTTCTAAGAGTGCACGAATTCTATCTATATATTCATGGACAATTTCTATAGGGTCAAATACAAAATTCCCCCCATAAGCGAATTAAATGGATCCCCAAAAGTTGCAGTTTCGACGACTATCGTATTTAAAATTGAATTTGATCGCTGGAATTCGGGAAGTCTCAGAAATTGGGTATTGTCACCCTCCCCCCACCTATTGTATATTATCCCCCTCCCCCGCTTTTTTCAATAATAGGGCTATGGAAAACCATTTCGGTTGTTTGAAGTATGTTCATGTAATCAGTGGGGGAGGGGTTCCCTGTTAATTCCCGTGTAAAATCGTCTAAAAGCTGCAAAATATTCAGACTTAGCAAAGGTAAGTCCTCCTGCTCAACTGTGCTTCTATCTACATTAAAAATAATTAGTTAAGAAATCGTCGATATTTTCAGGTATTTCATTAACGATACCTTGTCAAGACATTTCATTGTCACGAAACTCCAAAGATGCATCTTCTTCTCCAACTGACGGGAAGGATGATGGCGAATATGGAACCAATGCAATCTATAAAAGAAAATAACTTATTTTCAAAGTGTCTAAATCACCCCTATTTTTAAAAATTTGATTATTATTTACATGCGCTTAGTAGCATTTGCATAATTCACTACTCTATATATCCTGAAAGTTCCACCTTAATATAAGATATTTACAATCTAAAACATGACACCGTAGGTTTTGATTTTGTTCAAACAATCCCTCCAAAAAAATTTCATATTAATACTCTTTATCTGCTGATTTGAAATGGATAGCCTATCTCTTTCATGATACGCAACTCATTCCAATAGAAAGTTGTTTTTAAGAAATTTGTAGAGGCAAGATTAACCTTTCATATATCGCAATAGAAATTACCATTTACCCTACTATGACCAGAAAATAGTGCCTTTTTTGGGTTCACCAATCTAATTCGGCAGGTTGAATGCTTGCACTTGACATGATTCAAATGGGAGAACATTATATTTCCTTTCGGAGAAAAATGGCTTTTAATATCTCTGACACACTTTTACTGTGTTGAAAAATGGCGAAAAGAAAAGGCCTAAAAAAGTTGGAAGAAATAGGTAGATATTTCTATAAACAGGTAGAAATTAGAGGTAAAAATGCTTACATTTCCATATTCCAGCTGCACTAGGGTGCCAGATGGTTCTGGCATTGCATACTGGTGGGCAGCCTCACGCTTTGTGTAAGCGGGGCTGTTCTTTAAGGCCCAGGCATTACAGCTTGCATGGAGGACACAGGGGGCTGGTAAAGCGTGGCCCTGGATGGTTCAGCTATTACGGATTGTATAGAAGGCGTGGAGGCTTGGTGTAGTGCGCCCCTGGACAACCCAGCATATCTTATGACGGAAGGCAGTGATACTCCTACAGGAGTCACTTCATTTACCCTAGCCCTCTTGCTTGGAGGCGCGCATTTGTCGAAATCATCCTTAAAAGAAGAAAAATTTAGTATGGAATAACGACTCCCTTTTTACAGAAGAAAAATTAGTACCCCCGCTCCTAACCAGAATTAATTGTCAGGCATAATTTCGTTTAGAAAGCATTTGTCTCAAAGAAACCCCTCTCCCTTTTCAGTAAATCAAAAAGTAAAAATTTGCGACAGTTAGAAAAATGCTCCTATTTGTACCATGAAGAGAAAAAATAAATACATTCCGTGTTGGAAATAAAACCCTAAAAGCATAGAAATCCTATTTTTACCATTTAGAAAAAAATTTAAAAAAAAACTAGCATTATTCTTTAGGGCCAACATGTGTATCAAATCCAGGCCAATGATTTAAAATATGTAGATCTCAAAATAGCCAGCTATAAATATGGTATAATTAAAAGCTAACCAAACACTAAACTTCGTAGTTATATATATATATATATATATATATATGAAAGATAAGTTATATATATATATGAAAGATAAGTATATATGCAAATGCTACTAAGCGCATGTAAATAATAATCAAATTTTAAAAATAGGGGTGATTTAGACATGTTGAAAAATAAGTTTATTTTCTTTTATAGATTGCATTGGTTCCATATTCGCCATCATCCTTGTATTGTGGGGAGGGGGATTTACCTAATTTGAATACATGGAGGGGGGACTATGTAAAATGATTTATTTGGAAATAACATAAGAAAATTTACTAAAGAGAACTCACATTATAAATTGATGTAGCCAAAGTTTCCAACTCATCAAAAATTCAATACTTTATCCATGTTTTTCATAAAACTGTATGATAATTTAACCACAACGCATGTCCATTATATACAAAATCTCAAGGGCGAATTGTGATATAGGAAACCTTACGTAACTTTCCTGATTGGCTTAGAAAGAGACACTTGATCTTGTCCTGTTAGTGGATCAATGATTCCCCGCCGATTATGTAATCAATTTCTCAGAAAACTACTTCCCCTCTAGTGGATCAATACATTGCAGCGTTAGAATTCAATGCACATGTGCAAAAAAGGAAACTTCGTCCCGGAGTCAATACACTTAGGATCAATGATTGCCCGCCGATTATGTAATCAATTTCTCAGAAAACTACTTCCCCTCTAGTGGATCAATACATTGCAGTGTTAGAATTCAATGCACATGTGCAAACTTAACTTCGTCCCGGAGTCAATACACTTAGGCACACAGTCATAGTGAGAGAGATGTGCAAAAAGTTAGGTTAATTCAGGTTCACTTAGAGTGACGCACCACTCTAAGTTAACTTAAATTAACCTAACTTTTTGCACATCTCTCTCACTGACTGTGTGCCTGAGCGGGTGTGCTGCCATCTATAATAACATGAAATATGCTTGCGGCTATAGTAATCATACTCTATGCTTTCTCTTACATCAGAAGCGGCTTTCCCAGTGGTACTCCATGGTAGGTTATCGAGACTATCTAGTTTATTACATGTATTAGATTAGTAATTTCATCCATTGGACGGATAAACACCGACATCATATTTAAAAAGAAGTGAAAATGAATTATTCGAGGAAAGTGTGTATGCATGATAAAGTCATCGTTGCCTTGAATGCTGACAAAGAGATATATTTGAACTATGAAAAAAGTAGTGGAGATCTTATTGGGAATGTATGCCTACGTTGTCATGAAAGTGAAGGAGTTAAATTCCTTTGGAGTACTCAAGAATTTCCATAATAAAAATGGTGGATATAAGAAAGTATCATTTCCAGAGAAGTTAGTACTCAAAGAGAATGCCAACATAAAAATAATAGTTGATGAAGAGGGACAACTTCTAGCTAATGGTTCTGGTAACATGTTAGCCGTTGATAGATCTTATCGCCATCTTTCCGGTGTTAGCATTCGAATAAAAGCAAAGGGAAAAAGAAGACATGCATACAGCTGCACCAACATCATAAATCATATCTTGTCAACGTGCCAGAACTGTTACCTCTGTAAAAATAATGTGATAATAGACATTGAAATCACAGACAAAATAAAAAGAGCATTGGCTGCCAATATCACTAATGAATGTCAAGATAAATTAATGGAGAATAAAGCATAAGTGAACATTATTACTACCAAAGATCATATGGTCAATGAATTAAATAATAGCAAAGATGAAATGTGTATTGAACCTGTGCATGTGACATCCCAGTAAAAATTGTATATGACTCAAAAATGGAATAATGATTATTCAAGTGGTTGTGAACTAAGAGAAGTGAGTAACTCTATTATCAAGAGAGAACCTAATGATTTATTTTATGGAACAGATTCAAAATATTTAAAGCGACTCATAAATATTAATAGTGTAATATAATGTATGTAATATACTTTTATGTTAATATTCTACATGTTGATATTTCAATAAAAATATTTTATGCATTACTTTGTTATATTTCTATTATTTAGGATACGTTAGCATGTCGACGCTTAGAATGTTTATTAGAAAAGTCAGAGTTTTTTATTTTCTTTGGAGAAAATTAGAATAGAGTTGTGTTCTTGGTAAAATTCAGAAGAGAACTTGAACTTTTCTATCTTCTGTGAAAAATTTGGAACAGTATTTGAAATTTTTTCATCTCTTTGAGAAAAATCTGAACTGAAGTGGATAATTTTTATTTTATTTGGAAAAATAGAATTTATCAATAACTATTTCTTTTTCATTGAGAAAATTCAGAATAGAACTTGAACTTTTCTTCACTTCGTTGAGAAAATTTAAAGTTGAAGTAGAACTTTTTATCTTCCGGGAAAATATTCACAACTATGGTATTACTTTTTCATCTTCCATAAAAAAAATTAGAATAGAACTTTAAATTTCTTTATGTTTTTGTGAAAATAAAGAAGTGAAGTGGAAGATTTTATTTTCTCTGGAGAAATTTGAATTGGATTGAGTCTTTGATAAAATTCAGAAGAGAACTTGGACTTTTCTATCTTCTATGAAAAATATAGAACAGAAGTTTAAATTTTCTTGGAAAAAAATAGAAGAGAACTTGAACTTTTCTTTGCTTCATTGAGAAAATTTAAAATTAAAGTGGAACTTTTTATCTTCCAGGAAAATATTTCGCATCTAAGGTATAACTTTTTCTATCTTCTACGGGAAAATTTAGAATGTAACTTTAATTTTATATGTCTTTGGGGAAATAAGAACTGATGTGGTAGCTTTTTTTTCTCTGGTGAAATTAGAATTGAAGTGTGTTCGTTGGCAAAATTCAGAATTGAAGTGGAACTCTTCTATCTTCTCTGAAAAATTTGGAACAATATTTTTAATTTTTCATCTCTTTGAGAAAGATCTGAATTGAAGTGGAAAATTTTCATTTTCCCAGGAAAATTAGAATTGAATTGTGTTCTTTGGTAAAATTCAGAAGAGAACTTGAACTTTTTATCTTCTATGAAAAACTTAAAATTGAAGTAGATATTTTTATCTTCCAGAAAAATATTCACAACCATGGTATTACTTTTTCTATCTTCCATCTAAAAATTTAGAATAGAACTTTAAATTTCTTTATGTCGTTGTGAAATAAAGAACTGAAGTGGAAAATTTTTTATTTCCCTAGAAAAATAGAGTTAATCAATAACTAATTTCTTTTTCATTCAGAAAATTCAGAAATGAAGTTGAACTTTTGTTCACTTCGTTGAGAAAATTTAAAATTGAACTAGAACTTTTTATCTTCTGGGAAAATATTCACAAGTATGGTATTACCTTTTCTATCTCCCACCGAAAAATTTAGAATAGAACTTTAAATTTTTTATGGCTTTGTGAAACAAAGAACCGAAGTGGAAGATTTTGATTTTCTCTGGAGAAATTAGAATTGAATTGTGTTCTTTGGTTAAAATTCAGAACAGAACTTGAACTTCCTTATCTTCTGTGAAAAATTTGGAACAGTATTTTAAATTTTTCATCTCTTCGAGACAGATCCGAACTGAAGTGGAAAATATTTATATTATTTGGAAAAATAGAAATGATCAATAACTAATTTCTTTTTCATTGAGAAAATTCAGAATAGAACTTGAACTTTTCTTCACTTCGTTGAGAAAATTAAAAATTGAACTAGAACTTTTTATCTTCCTGGAAAATATTCACAACTATGGTATAGCTTTTTCTATCTACTACGGAAAAATTTAGAATAGAACTTTAAATTTTTTATGTCTTTGGGGAACTTAAAACTGAAGTGGAACATTTTTATTTTCTCTGGAGAAATTAGAATTGAAGTTTGTTCTTTGGCAAAAATTCAGAAGAGAACTTGAACTTTTCTATCTTCTACGAAAAATTTGGAACAGTATTTAAAATTTTTTCATCTCTTTGAGAAAAATCTGAACCGAAGTGGAAAATTTTTATATTATTCGGAAAAATAGAATTGATCAATAACTAATTTCTTTTTCATTGAGAAAATTCAGAAGAGAACTTGAACTTTTTTTATATTCTGTGAAAAATTTGGAAGAGTATTCTAAATTTTTCATATCTTTGGGACAGATCTGAACTGAAGTGGAAAATTTTTTTTTTTTATTTGGAAAAATAGAAAAGATCAATAACTTATTTCTTTTTCATAGAGAAATTTCAGAAGAGAAATTGAACTTTTCTTCACTTCGTTGAGAAAATTTAAAATTGAAGTAGAACTTTTTATCTCCCGGGAAAATATTCACAACTATGATATTACTTTTTTCTATCTTCCACCGAAAAATTTAGAATAGAACTTTAAATTTCTTTATGTCTTTGTGAAATAAAGCACTGAAGTGGAAGATTTTTTTTTTCTGGAGAAATTAGAATTGAAATGTGTTCTTTGGTAAAATTCAGAAGAGAACTTGAACTTTTTTTATCTTCTGTGAAAAATTTGGAACAGTATTTTAAATTTCTCATCTCTTTGAGACAGATCTGAACTGAAGTGGAAAATTTTTGTATTATTTGGAAAAATAGAAATGATCAATAACTAATTTTTTTCATTGAGAAAATTCAGAATAGAATTTGAACTTTTCTTCACTTCGTTGAGAAAATTAAAAATTGAACTAGAACTTTTTATCTTCCGGGAAAATATTCACAACTATGGTTTAGCTTTTTCTATCTACTATGTAAAAATTTAGAATAGAACTTTAAATTTCTTTATGTCTTTGGGGAACTTAAAACTGAAGTGGAAGATTTTTATTTTCTCTGGAGAAATTAGAATTGAAATATGTTCTTTGGTGAAATTCAGAAGAGAACTTGAACTTTTTTATCTTCAATGAAAAATTTGGAACAGTATTTAAAATTTTTTCATCCCTTTGAGACAGATCTGAACTGAAGTGGAAAATTTTTATATTATTTGGAAAAATAGAAATGATCAACAACTTTTCTTTTTCATAGAGAAAATTCAGAAGAGAACTTGAACTAATCCACTTCGTTGGGAAAATTTAAAATTGAACTAGAACTTTTTATCTTCTGGGAAAATATTCACAAGTATAGTATTACTTTTTCTATCTTCCATCGAAAAATTTAGAATTGAACTTTAAATTTCTTTATGTCTTTGTGAAATAAAGAACTGAAGTGGAAGACTTTTATTTTCTCTGGAGATATTAGAATTGAACTGTGTTCTTTGGTAAAGTTCAGAAGAGAACTTGAACTTTTTTTATCTTCTGTGAAAAAATTTGGAAACAGTATTTTAAATTTTTCATCTCTTAGAGACAGATCTGAACTGAAGTGGAAAATTTATATATTATTTGGAAAAATAGAAATGATCA
Source organism: Artemia sinica (assembly GCA_027921565.1). Classification (NCBI taxonomy): domain Eukaryota; kingdom Metazoa; phylum Arthropoda; class Branchiopoda; order Anostraca; family Artemiidae; genus Artemia; species Artemia sinica. The sequence goes on from CM051268.1 coordinate 53,544,991, forward strand.
ATAACTAATTTCTTTTTCATTGAGAAAATTCAGAGTAGAACTTGAACTTTTCTTCACTTCGTTGAGAAAATCAAAAATTGAACTAGAACTTTTTAACTTCCGGGAAAATACTCACAACTATGGTATAGCTTTTTCTATCTACTACGGAAAAATTTAGAATAGAACTTTAAATTTTTTTATGTCTTTGGGAAATTTAGAACTGAAGTGGAACATTTTTATTTTTTCTGGAGAAATTAGAATTGAAGTGTGTTCTTTGGTAAAATTCAGAAGAGAACTTAAACTTTTCTATCTTCTATGAAAAATTTGGAACAGTATTTAAAATTTTTTCATCTCTTTGAGAAAAATCTGAACCGAATTGGAAAATTTTTATATTATTCGGAAAAAAAGAATTGATCAATAACTAATTTTTTTTTTCATTGAGAAAATTCAGAAGAGAGCTTGAACTTTTTATCTTCTGTGGAAAATTTGGAAGAGTATTTTAAATTTTTCATATCTTTGAGACAGATCTGAACTGAAGTGGAAATTTTTATATTGTTTGGAAAAATAGAAATGATCAATAACTAATTTCTTTTCATTGAGAACATTCAGAATAGAACTTGAACTTTTCGTCACTTCGTTGAGAAAATTAAAAATTGAACTAGAACTTTTTATCTTCCGGGAAAATATTCACAACTATGATATAGCTTTTTTTTTATCTACTACGGATAAATTTAGAATAGAACTTTAAATTTCTTTATGTATTTGCTGAACTTAAAACTGAAGTGGAAGATTTTTATTTTCTCTGGAGAAATTCGAATTGAATTGTGTTCTTTTTTTGGTCAAATTCAGAAGAGAACTTGAACTTTTCTATCTTCTATGAAAAATTTGGAAAAGTATTTTTAAATTTTTACATCCTTTGAGAAAAATCTGAACCGAAGTGGAAAATTTTTATACTATTTGGAAAAATAGAATTGATTAATTACTAATTTCTTTTTCAAAAAGAAAATTTAAAATTGAAATAGAACTTTTTATCTTCCGAGAAAATATTCACAACTATGATATAGCTTTTTCTATCTACTATGGAAAAATTTAGAATTTGTAAAATTGGTTTATGAAGGATATCAAGAAAAGAACTTGTTCTGAAAATATATAACAAAGCCTTTTGAAAAGTATTTCTTGATGTTGGGGTGTGCAAAAAAAGTCGTAAAGTAAAGTTGTGGTGAAAAAGTTAAGTACTTCAACTTGTAAAATTGGTTTAGGAAGGACATTAAGAAAATAACTTGTTCTGAAAAGATATAGTAAAGCCTTTTGGAAAGTATCGCTTGATGTTGGGGTATGCAAAAAAGTCGTAAAGTTGTAAAGTTGTGGGGAAAAAGATAAGTACTTCAACTTGTAAAATGGGTTTAGGAAGGACATTACGTAAAGAACTTGTTCTGAAAAGATATAATAAAGCCTTTTGAAAAGTATTGCTTGATGTTGGGGTATTCAAAAAGCCTTAAAGTAAAGTTGTGGGGAAAAAGATGAGTACTTCAACTTGTAAAATGGGTTTTGGAAGGACATGACGTAAAGAACTTGTTCTGAAAAGATATAATAAAGCCTTTTGAAAAGTATTGCTTGATGTTGGGGTATGCAAAAAGTCGTAGAGTAAAGTTTTGATGAAAAGATAAGTACTTCAACTTGTGAAATTGGTTTAGGAAGGACATTAAGAAAAGAACTTGTCTTGAAATGCCTTTGAAAAGTATTGCTTGATGTTGGGGTGTGTGCAAAAAGTCGTAAAGTAAAGTTGTGAGGAAAAGGATGGGTACTTCAACTTGTAAAATGGGTTTAGGAAGGACATTAAGAAAAGAACTTGTTCTGAAATGCCTTTTGAAAAGTATTGCTTGGTGTTGGGGCATTCAAAAAGCTGTAAAGTAAAGTTGTGGGTGAAAAGGATGGGTACTTCAACTTGTAAAATGGGTTTAGGAGTGACACTAAGAAAGGAACTTTTTCTGAAAAGATATAACAAAGCCTTTTGAAATGTGGGGGCCCTTCTGTGTCTCAAGTGCACAAAAAAAGTATTAAAAAATGGAAAGGGAGGTCTCTTTGGGGGCCTGGGGGGTCTTCGGGGGTCCGGGGGCCCTTGGGGGGTCGGGTGGTTCTTTGGGGCCTCTGGGAGGCCTTTGGGGGCCTTTGGGGTCTCGGGGGCTCTTTGGGAGCCCGGGGGACCTTTGGGGATCGGGGGCTGCCTTCGGGGTTGGGGTAGGGGGACCAGAGCCCTTTGGGTTGGGGTAGAGGACCTCACAACACTGTTCAAATAGAACTTGTGTATTATAACGACCACAGAGTTTCACCCCATATCCTCTTCTAAATCATCTTCTAAAATCATCTTCTAAAATGTCTCAAAACGGTTTCGCCCAAATAATCTCTAAGCGTAATTTCTGCCTGTTCTTTTTGTTTTGACATCTCTGCGCTGTCATATTTGAAGTTCCTAGGAAACCCTTTCCCGCGTTAATCTCTTCATCTCTAAGATCAAAACATTCACACGGAGATAATTCTCCTGGATGAACATCAACAAATCAATCAACCTTGACATCATCCGTCAGACATTAATAAACTTCGCCCGAAGACAATTCTCCTGGATGAACACCAACAAATCAATCGACCTTGACATAATCCGTCAGACATTAATAAACTTCGCCCGGAGACAATTCCCCTTTCGTGACAAATCAATCAACCGTGACATCATCCGTCAGACATTAATAAATTTCGCCCGGAGACAATTCTCCTGGACGAACTCCAACAAATCAATTTCTCAGAAATTCACTTCCCCTTCGATTACGTAATCAATTTCTCAGAAATCTATTTCCCCTAGGGAGTCTATGCCCATATATGAAGCCCCTTCAGGAGATACGTTCTTTTGATAACCGAATTATGTACAGTCACGAACTCATGATAGCTCCCTACTGATTTCGTGTCCTCCCATTAGCTTTCCTGTGCTCATTAGGACAAAGTCCATCAAAATGATCCATATAAATGGGGACAAAACACGACCCTGATTTACTCCTGATTTAATATGAAACCACCTACTAACTTCATTTCCTTCCTTAACAGCAGCAGTGTTATCAAACAGTTCGTGGTAAAGAACTGCACGTAAGGAGTGACCCGGTTCAATAGTAAATGAAACTCTAAAAAAGGAATTTCGATACCAATAGATATATCAAAAGGATTGACTTTTTATGCTGATTTCAAATATACAAATTTCATTAAGTTTAGTCTTACCCGTCAAAGGTTACGAGCCTGAGAAAATTTTCCTGCTTTTCGAAAAAAGGAGGAAACAGCTCTTAAAAGTCAGATGATCTTAATAAAAATCACAACATCAGATTTAGCGTATCAGAGAGCCCTACTGTATAGGTTTCAAGCTCCTGTCTGCAAAAATGTGGAATTTTGTATTTTTTGCCAGAAGAAAGATCACGTTTCGTGTTTATTTTTTATTTTTTTCAGGGGTGATCGACCCAGTGGTCCTAGAATATCGGGAGAGGCTCATTTGCAAGGAAATCAAAAGTTCTAGTTCCCTTTTTAAGCGACCAAAAATTGGAGGGCCACTAGGCCCCCCCCCACCTCCTTTTTCCCAAAATCGTCCTATCAAAAGTTTGAAATACGCATTTTGTTCATCATAGTTGAAAGGCCCAATAACTATGCTTTTGGGTATAATATACCCCCCCAAGCCCCAGGGGAAATGTCTTTTAAGTTATAAAATTGCCCATTGTTTGCTCATATTATTTGTTATTGGGATGTAGGCCTACATTTTCGGGTGGAGGGGGGATAAATGTTCTGCTAGGGGTTTATCCACGGGGGAATTTTCCATGGGGAGGGAAGTTTCCAGGGAGTGAACTTGTCAGGGGAAATTATACACTGGGGAAATTTGCCAGAATTCTTACAAAAAATTTCTTTTATATGTCTTGCTTTCTCTTTTCCGTCTCAATTTTATGTGCGGAGAGGTTAAGAGTAATTGTCCGGGGTAAATTTTCACCGGGATTGAATTGTCAAAAGGATATTTTTTTGGGGGAGGAGGCTTCTCAGTAGAGGTGGGGCCAGATTTCCTGGTTTTATTTAAAAACCGATCAGAAATTAAATTAAAAAAAACAAGTTTTATTAAACAGTTTGTGGTAACGAACTGTAAGTAAGGAGTGACTGGCTCAAAACCCAAACTCTAAAAAACGGATACCAAAAAACGAATTTTGATACCAATAGACACATCAAAAGAATAAAATTTTAATGCTGATTTCAAATATATAAGTTTCATCAAGTTTAGTCCTACCCATCAAATGTTACGTGCCTGAGAAAATTTGCCTGATTTTCGAAAAAAGGGGGAAAACACTCTCTAAAAGCTATAAAAACTTAATGAAAACAAAAAAAAAATCAGATTCAGTGTATAAGAGAACCCTATTGTAGAGGTTTCAAGCTCCTTTCTGCAAAAATGTGGAATTTTGTATTTTTTTGCAAGAAGAAAGATCATGGATGCTTGTTTTTTTTTTTATTTTTTTTCCCCAGGGATGATTGCATCAACCCAGTGGTCCTAGAATATCTTGGGGGGCTCATTCGATCTCAAATTAAAAGTTCTAGTGCCGTTTTTAAGTGACCAAAAAATGTAGGGCAAACTAGGACCCCCTCCCAAGCTCATTTTTTCTCCAAAGTCACCTGATCAAAATTTTGAGATAGCCATTTTTTCCAGCATGGTCGAAAATATAATAACTATGTCTTTTAGGATGAATTAATCCCCCAAAGTCCCCGGGGGAAGGGCTGTAAGTTATGAACTTTATCCAGTGTTCACATTTAGTATTGGTAATGGGAGGTATACAGACGTTTTCAGGGGGGATTTTTTCTGGCTGTGGGAGGGGTGGGTGGATCGGGGGTTATGTGGAGGAAGTTTTCATGGGGGAAGGGACATTGCTATGAAGGGGGCGCTGGATCTCCCAGCATTATTTAAAGAAACGATCAGAAATTAAATAAAAAACAAATTTTCAACTTTAAGTAAGGAGCAACAACAAAACTTAAAACGAAAAGAAATTATTACGTGTATGATTGGGTCCGCCCCCCTAGTCAATACCTCGCTCTTTAAGCCAAAGATTTTTTAGTACTTTCACAAGAGCTATTTATTCTAATTAACGGCCTTTGTAATTAAGGGGTAATTTTTAAAGAATTGGGTCAAAATTCGAACTTTAGCGTAAAGAGCAAGGTATTGACTAGGGGGTGAACCCCCTAATATACGTATTAACAATATGTGAATATAGAACTTCGTCACGTAAGTTAATTTGTAAGTTACGTGTATTTATTACTAATAAAAACGTTCGTAAATAAAATTAAACAACTTTCGAGAAAGCCATTTAACCAAATTAAAGTAAAATGAATATTCAAATTTTGTTTTAATTATTCATGTACGGTGAGCCAAAATAAAAACGTGCATTAATTCAAAAACATTCAAAAATTAAATAAAAAAACAAGTTATTTTAACTGAAAGTAAGGAGGGACATTAAAACTTGAAACGAACAGAAATTATTCCGTATATGAAAGTGGCTATCCCCTCCTCAACGCCTCGCTCTTTACGCTAAAGTTTATTATTGTTTTAAAAAAGTTGTAAGAAAGAGTCTAACTTTAGCGCAAAGAGCGAGGCGTTGAGGAGGGGACAGCCCCTTTTATATACGGAATAATTTTTCTGTCCGTTTTAAGTTTTAATGTCACTCCTTACTTTCAGTTAAAAAAAAACTTGTTTTTTTAATTAATCAATCAGTTCGTGATAACGAACTGTAAGTAAGGAGCGACCCGGCTCAATGGTAACCGAAAGTCTAAAAAACGGAATTTTGATACCAATAGATACATCAAAAGAATCAAATTTTAATGCTGATTTCAAATATATAAGTTTCATCAAGTTTAATTTTACCCATCAAAAGTTACGCGCCTGAGAAAATTGGCTGGTTTTCGAAAAAAGGGGGAAAGACCCCCCAAAAGTTATAGAACCTTATGAAAAATCTCAGCGTATAAGAGAACCCTACTGTAGAGGTTTCAAGCACCTATCTACAAAAATGTGGAATTTTGTATTTTTTGCCAGAAGAAAAATCACGGATGCGTGTTTATATTTGTTTTTTTTGTTTTTTTTTCCCAGGGGTGATCGTATCGACCCAGTGGTCCTAGAATATCGTAGGAGGGCTCACTGGAACGTAAATTAAAAGTTCTAGTGCCCTTTTTAAGTAACCAAAAAAATGGAGGTTAAACTAGGCCCCCTCCCGCGCTCATTTTTTCCCCAAGTCACCCGATCAAAATTTTGAGATAGCCATTTTCTTCAGCGTGGTCGAAAATATGATGATTATCTCTTTTAGGATGACTTAATCCCCCGAAGTCCCCCGGGGGGAGGGCTGAAAGTTATGAACTTTACCCAATGTTAACATATAGTATCGGTTATTGGGAAGTATACAGACGTTTTCAGGGGGGAGATTTTCTGGTAGGTGGGGGGGGGGGGGGGTCGGGGGTTATATGGGAGGATCTTTCCATGAAGGAAGTTTTTATGGGGGAAGGGAAATTGCTATGAAGGGGGCGCCGGATTTCCCATCATTATTAAAGAAAAAGATAAGAAATTAAATAAATAAAAAAAAGTTTTTCAACTGAAAGTAAGGAGCAACATCAAAACTTAAAACGAACAGACAATATTACGTATATGATTGGGTTCACCCCTTAGTCAATACCTCAATCTTTAAGCCAAATATTTTTTTAGTACTTTCATAAGAGCTATTTATTCTAATTAACGGCCTTTGTGATTAAGGGGTCATTTTTAAAGAATTGCAACAAAATTCGAACTTCAGCTTAAAGAGCAAGTATTGACTAGGGGGCGAACCCCCTAATATACTTATTAAAAATCTATGAATATAGAAGTTCGTTACGCAAGTTAATTCGTAAGTTACGTATATTTATTACTAATAAAAACGTTCGTAAATAAAATTAAACAAGTTTCAAGAAAGTCATTTAACCAAATAAAAGTAAAATTAATATGCAAATTTTGTTTTAATTATTCATGTAAGGTGAGCCAATATCAAAACCTGCATTAATTCAAAAACGTTCAAAAATTAAATAAAAAAAAACAAGTTTTTTTAACTGAAAGTAAGGAAC